>PVHX01000143.1:44080-406042 GCA_004024805.1 Geosciurus inauris
TAGCCAGACCTATCAATAACCTAAAGGTCAACTGGGCCCATGGTAGCCAGACCTATGAGTCTAAAGGCCCACTGACCACCCAGTGACTTCACCCATCCCCATCCAATCCTACTGCTGTTCCCCCTGCGCGCGTTTTCCCTTACCCAATCATGTAACACCAAGGCATGTACTCCCCTGCTTGCGATTGTAACCCATAAAAGTCCCTGCTCCCCTAGACTCGGGGCCGTGCTTCCTAACCCGCTGCATCGGTGTGGGTTGGCGGACCCGACTCGAGTTTGAATTAAAGACCCTTTTGTGATTATATCGGAATCGGACTCCTGGTGGTCTCTGGTGGTCTCGAGTCTGGGCATTACAGGAGGATAGCACATGGTTATTTAATATTTTATTAGCATAACTTATAATTTTAAAAGACTTACATAAGTATGAGCCTTAATTTATGCTAATATCTTACTACCTAAATAATTTTGTGGTTGGACTGTCTGTGTGTGTGTGTGTGTGTGTGTGTGTGTGTGTGGTGTGAATAGTACTGGCTTGGGCAGGTTGGGTAGGAAGTCTCTATGTGTAGGATGAATACAACCTGAGTTTGGACACAGATTCCCTATGAAAAACTAACCTTCTTACCCAGTTTTAAAGTTTCAAATGCTCATTCTTAGTAAACAAGTAGAAGAAACTGAATGAAACCAAGTGTGAGGGAGTGCTAGTCTAAAAGACCCATGGATAGTGTCAGGGATGGCTGTTAACATTGAAATTTGGCCCCAAATAGCTAAGTCTTGGTCAAAAGAAATCGATTCTTATCAGACTTTTCACATTTGGCTTTTACTATGAGAAAGAGGTTGGAGTCCTAAAAAGGATTTCCAAGATCTGTATATTTAAGGCATCTCACACTAAATTTTCTCTACTGAAAAGAGTACATTCATCTTTGATTTATAAATGTATAGTTTAAATATTTTCCATTTAATATATCTACTTTCCTATTTTGTAGAAATTTTTAATTTGCTAAGAAAAGTTGGTACCCAAAGCTATGCTAGGTCCTGACATGTGAGAGAAAGTTGCACCTAGTCTCTGCTATTAACTGGGCAGCGACCTAGGTTGGCAGCATGGACTGGCGCTCACAGCACTGACCAAGTCTCCCTAGCCATAAGAAGCACCAGGGAAAGATAGTCTGGAAGGTCAACAATGAACAGCATCCTACTAATTCTGACTCGTCATGTTTCATGTTTCTTCCAGATTCTAATTCCTTTAGGTATCTCCTAATGTCAGGAGCTAGCAGTTCTGTGTGTATTGTATATAAACGATATGCATATCCCAGTAAAAACATAAGCAAGGAAAGCAAAAAAACAAAAACAAAAAAACAAAACAACCCCGAATACCTTTCTTTTCCTAAGCATGCATAGGCAAAAAGGAGCAAAACAAGCTGTAGTAGCCTAGAAGACATGAAAAGCATTTCAAAAACAGTATTTGATTAAAATGTGAGAAGCTATATAAGAAGTGATTGGGGCAACCCGAAACCACTTGTTAATATAATTGTCAATGCGGAGGCAGTGTTTGAAGTATAAATCTATGGTTGCTTCACATTTCTTAGCTGGCAGGGTAAATCTTAGAGTAGAATTAATTTTTCTTTTCATATCTAAACCTTGGCTTTTATATAACTTGGAAGTTCTTATGAGGGAGGGAGCCTTAGTAATTGGTGGGGCATAGTATACAAATTGGCTAAAAACTCTTCTAATGGTAAATTGCCCTCCACTGGCTCCTTTGTTCCATGACTTACTCTTAGCTCTCTCCACAAATTACCCCTTTCCACCTTTAAAGAAAGAACATTCAAGGGAGCCCTTGAATATTTGTCACTAACCATTTTCAACAGCTTGTGCTTTCAAATAGCCTCAGAGAAATCCCTGTTTAGGTGATATCCCACTATTAGATTGGTAGAGGAGTCAGGCCAATGCTTTCTGTCAGTACCATAAAATATCACCTAAAGGATGGGCTCTGAAGGGGTAATAACAAGAGACATGAGAGGGATTCCTTCCGGGGTGACCCTTGGAATCTATCTAGCTGGGCCAGAGATGAAAGCATTGGAGTGAGAATTCTACAATTGTGAAATAGGAAAGTCATCTCTCCTCAGCCAGCTGCTACACATGCCCAGGTCCCTCACTATCTTGTGCCACTTCTTTCTGTCTAGAAAGTCCTCAGATATTTCAGTAATGCTAGGAAAATATAAGTAATATATTTTTAATAATCCTTGCAAAATATAGGTTTTTAAATTGTATCATAGATGCACACTTAAGCCAAAGGGCTGGCTCCGGGCCTGGTTCCTTACTGCTCCCTGCCTGCCTTCACTTGGAGGGAGAGATGCTATTTCCAACTTTTTATTTATCTGCATATTCATTTGTTGAGTGTTTATACTAATTCAGTATCCAATTCCTGCCAATCATGCTGGGCTTCCCTGCTGTTAGTAGACAGGGGAGATTAAACGAACTCCTGGGATGCTAAGTAAAGGATATTCTAAGGTCAGTGCATACCTGAAAGCCCAGGCAACAACTGGGGAGGCTGAGGCAGGAGCATTGCAACTTAGTGAGATCCTGTGTGTGTGAAGCCCTGATTGTTTGATTTCAAGCAACACATAGACACACACACACACACACACACACACACACACACACGGAAAGAAAGAAAAAAAAGGTTTGAGCTGTGAAGAATCTTTATATGTTGAGTACAGGAGAGTTGGGCAAGTTGAAAGAAAAGAAATACTGACTCTAGAGGGCAAAATTAAAAATGTTAGCTGGCATTTCTCCACTCCTCCTCCAGGGTGCCATGACTGTTAAAGTGGAATTGAAACGCATCACTCCCAGTCTGGGGGCCATTCTGATCTGACAGAGCAGAGCTACCCACTGTGCTAAATGTGCTGCCATTATTTCTCTGCCCTCATTCCTGGTTACAACTGCTTTCCAATTAATATCTTGGGTGCATTATAAGTTTGCTCCTGATGCCATTCCTTTAATAAAAAGTAAGCTTCAACTGAACTCAGCAGTGAACAATTAGGTTTTTTTTTTTTAAGAACTTTATAGATTCCTCTTTTTTTAAGTTAGCCAAGACTTCCTCTGTTTTATAGATCTCCCTGCCTCCAAAGACTTCAAATCACAGAACACAACTCTATTTTTCCTTATTTTATGTGATGGGTTCTCTGGAAAGCTTGCTGTTCACTTTTTCAGATTCACGTTCCGTTACTGTTCACCTGCTTTCTCCTCTGGGCAGCTGATTTACACAAGTGCCACAAATAGAATCCTTTGCTCTCTGCTTTCTCTTGGGTTTGACCAATGGGAAGCACCAGCAGGAAATATGAGTTTATTCCCCTGGTTTGCTATTCCCCTAGTGGATCTATTCAGACTGGCCTTGTGCTACAACTGCTGGTCACGCCCAGATGGTGGGGAAGAGGCAGGGATAGGAGGTGACATTCAGTGATGATGGGAAGTTCTCTACACAGTTTCTAGTAAGTAATTTCTCAGGTTACTATGAATGTACGTATTATTTATTACAAGTGCTAAGCACAGTATCTGGGTTTAATGAGACACAGAGAAGTTTCTCATCATGATAGGGAGCAATCAATCCAGTCACTCAAGTGTTAACAAAGCCAATAACCCAGTTTTTTTTCATGGTGTAACTTAATCCTTGTAGGTTAACTGACATTTTTGCACTTTTAAGTCATTTATTCAACTTATATTTATTGATTGCCTATTACCTAAAAAGCATCTTGTTTAAGGGCTGTGGAGAATTAAAATAAGACATAACTCTTAGTCTTCAAGAATCTAGTTTTCTATTCAAAAGGCAAAGAGACAAAGGAATTTATCACCAACTCGAGCTATATTCAAATGTTCTCACCCAGAAAGCTAAGTGCCAGAGCAGGACAGCAATTCTGGAGACACCAAAGAGGTAGATGTGCCAACAAAGTAAACTGCAAAACATTAGTTGAAGAAGAGATTCCTTTGAGTGTGCAAGTGGATACTCTATAAATGCAACCATAGGTATCTGTGAACCTTCCAGAAAAGCCACTCAAGGAATACATGCATGACTTCTTGCACGTAACAGATTGGTCCATCTGCTCACAGACCCCCTCTTTCTGTGTCTGAACAAATTTTGACTTTGCCTTTTAAGTCATGATTTCAAAAAGTAAACCTGTTTTAATGAATTTGTTACTAAGTGAGCCAAGAAGTACTTACAACATTAAATTCTACTCAGATATTAAGGATTATTCAATTTTCTTCAAATGCAAGTTTAAAGCACTCCACTATTATTATATTGGTCTGCCACACTTAAATTATGTTTTAAAATAAAGCATTCGCAGTTATAAGGGTCCATGCTGCACTCCTGACAAAGAGATATTTGATTTCTTTTTCTAGGATCTCAATTTTCCTTCCAGTGAAGTGGGCAAATGTTGATTTATTCACAAATGATAACCATTTTTTAATTTTAATACTGAGTCATTTAAGAAACATTAACATCTTTAAAGTGAACATTTCCCACCTACTCATCCAGGTGAGAAAGATGAGAAATTCAAGTTGTCGGAAAGATAATTGCTTCTAATTTCATCACAAATAAGTGACTACTGTTTATACTTGTCTGCACACAGTTTATCATAGTCATAATTGTTCATTTTAGAATTTTCCAGCTCTAAGAATTTCCTGATTTCTTAGGCATTTGTTTGTATAAGGAAATAAAAGTAAAGAACTTTTGGAATAATCAGTTGATATAAAAAATTTACTTATGTGTATTGGGATGGGAATAACAGTTTTTTAAAAAAAATTTGTAACTGCATCATAGTCATACATAATTGTGGGATCCATTTGACATATTCATAAATATTCATAGACCATAATTTGCTCTATTCAATCCCTAGTACTTCTCCCTTAACCACTCCCCCAACAATAGTTTTTTGTTGTTATTGTTGTTTGTTTGCTGTGCTTGTATATGTTTTTTAATGGTCTCTTGCTTTCCCTAGTAGGTGGGGTAAGTTTCAGGGGCCCCACTTACTGCCGTTTGAAATTCTCTGAGTGTGCTTGGGTATGTGACTTTGAACATTAAAGGTACATCACCCCTCACAAGTGGTTAAACTAGTCAAGAAATTGTAGGCGCCAGTGATTTCTTAGCAGTACAGATAATTTTCCATGAAATGCACATATGCTATTATTAAAGAGAAGCTCCACAACTCCTAAATCTACCAAAGATTGTCTGTTCAGGAATGCCAGCTGACTTAATAGACACATGCACAGATACAAAAACATTCAAACATACAGACACACAAAGAAACACATGCTATCATTCAATTTCTCAAAATCTGTGTAAAATATCATGTTTTGATTGTTATAAAGTCATATGGCAGGGTGAGATGAGACATCAGAGATGAAAAGTCAGTTGATGGTGAGATTTTACCACATATTCTAATCCTTCAGGGCCATGAGCTTGTCAAAGAATGCAACAGAGGCAGGACTTGTGAATTAGTTTTCCGGCCAGTAGAAATTGAGAGAATTTATTAATACTTCAGCCCTTTTCTTGTTCTATTTCCCCACAGGAACATCACACCAGCACACCTGCTCTTCTGTTTCTTCCTGCCAACTACAATGCCTGGATCCCCAACCCAGTCTATATTCAAAAGCCAGTCATATTTAAATAAATGCTTTGAAAGATTGTCTCCACTCACAACCAAGGGTGGAGTCTCCTGTTCTCTGCTGTTTGCTGCTATGGCAAGAACCCCTCGTTTGCAGAAATGAAATCCTGAAACTTTATAAAGGATATTAGACCACACTCTTTGAATAGTGATGGAACCGAAGCCCTAGCAGGTGCAGTGACTCTCTGGGGTCACCCAGTGTCATCATTATAACTTTTTTCTTTCAGACTCGAGGGGATTTCCCTCCACCTTGGGACATGTTCAAAGGTGTTGAGTACCAGGCTAATGACACTCAGTCTATCATATCATTTACTTAATTATCACAATGATCTCATGAGGTGGCTATAATCTTATTTTAAAACTTAGAAATTACCTGCCTCGTAAATGTAGGGGTGTGAATTGAATCCCATGTCTCCGCAGTACCTTGCCAGTGATGTTCCATGCCAAATCTGCCTCCTTGGAGTCATTGATTAAAATGCAAATACACCTGGGAATTATAGTCTTAGAAACTAAGATCCCAGTTACTAATCCTGCTTTAGGGGGGATTAGTTGACAACTCAGTGAGAGTAAGAAATGAACTCTGAAGTTGTGCTTGAGGGTGGCTTTTGATGACAAAATGGCAGAGTATAAACTGCCCATTCATAGCTTTGCCTTGAGCTATTACTATACCATTTACTCATAAGCTGTATGGTAGGCTGGCAGAGGAGCAGTGGAAAATCCACTGCATAGAAGAGAGATGTCTGTCATTACCAGGGGAAAAGAGCCCATCCCTGATTCATCTCCTCCCACCGGAGCCCCATCCAGAAGGATGTTTGCCTGGAAACTCACAGGAGACCCACTTTCTGGTGAACAGAACAATGCTCCTCAATGAAGACTCATCACTTTGTGGCCTCTATGAAGATAATATATTTGTGCCTAATCCATAATTAACTGGGAAGAGCATATTATTAATTATTTTGCTCAATTGTTAATCAGTAGGGTGTTTCCCTCCCTCATTCCACTCTTTGCACACTAACCTGTCAGGCTGTAGTAATTGTTGCCTGAACAGGTTTGAGTAAAAGTCTCCAAGGAGGACCAATTCTCTTGTTCCATTAGTGAGAACACATATAGATCATTTTCAGCGCTAATCTAGGGCTAAAATCAATTATGTCTCTTGTATTTAAAAATTAAATTGACTCACCATGGGAGAAGGATGAAGGAAAAATACATTCCTCCTATTATGTGTAATTACAATTGTAAAACATTTTCCTTCGGAATGTAATTGCTGCCTGCAGAGGCTGAAGCGGGTGAGCTTGAAGTGTTTAGTGGAAATGCTGGGCTTCCTCTTAGATTTTTCTTTGGGCTTTTGTTTTCCACACTTCCCTAGACCTCTTTTTCCCTCTTTATTTTAATGCTATTATAACACTGTGAGGTCTTCTAAGGCCTCTTAACTTTCAAAGAATATCAAATGTAGTTTAGAAGGTAGGCAGCAAGAGCCAAAATGGGGGGGGGGGAGGGTAAAGAGCGAGCAAGTGCTAATTATGCTTATAATCTACATGATGAATTTTCCACCTTACTAGTATTTATATAGTTTGGCCAGGCCTGGGTTTGATGTGGGAAATTCATACTCAAATGACACATACCTTATTATCAAGTACTTGGATCTCCATGAATGAACCTAGTATATGTTATAGAAACAATAAGCAGGTTTCATTTTTTAATTGAAGATATTACTTGACCGTAATAGACATTCCAATGCTTTGGGAGGTAAGTAAATTAAGAAATTCCCAAATTGATCATGCATCTTTTGTAATATTGTTTTTAGACTTGTCTTATTCTCTCCCTTAAAAATGACATCATTCTGTATAACTCAACAGCATTTTGGAAGTATTTTGGTTGCCAAAAGAAAATGTAACACATATAGAGTTACTAGATAAAATACAGGCAACTGGTGAAATGTGTTCATATAAATAATTTATTTTTAAGTATAAGTATATCCTAAATACTGAAGGGAATATATTTATACTAAAATGTATTCATTATTTTTCTCACATTCAAATTTTTCAGGAATTTATATATTTTTGTTTGAAAAATATGCCCAAATTATTTACATGAAGAAAACCATTTATTATAAGATTTCCCAAGGAATTCAATGACAAGAGTGATAGGTTAAGCTCAGAAGGAGATTAAAATAGTGTTCAGGGTACTAAATGCTCTTTTCCTATCTCCCATATCCACTTCTCTTTATTTACTCACTTATTATCTGCTTTTGTTCCAAGGAAACCCCTTTGACACATATCATGGAAAATACATATGACTAATTAATTTTCCTCATTTATGGAGTGACTCAGTATGTTTTCTGTTGTTATAATGAAATACTGTAGATGGAGAAATTAATAAAGAAAGAAGGTTTATTTTAGTTCATGGTTCTAGAAATCCAAGAGCAGGCCATCGGTATCTGCTGGACTTCTTGTGAAAGTCATGTGCTGTTCCATGGATGACAGAAAAGCAGAAGGGGAAACAGGCATGCATGGAAGAGCTGGGAACAAAGAAACTGAATTGCTTTATAATGATGTGTTCTCATAAGAAAAATCCCATTCGCCTTTAATGACCTACTCATCTCTAAAAGGCTCCACCAATTCTCAACAGTACTACTTTGGGGACCAAATTTCCAATATGAATGGATGGGACAATATACAGCCAAACCATAACAGGGAAATAATCCATGCTGTACTGGAATGGCTCAGTCCAAATACCAATTTTCTTGAAGAAAATATTGTTAAATTAGCTTTTGTCATTTGGCTACTCAAGGACCAATGAAATGTGTTATGAGATGATTGTCATATTTTACAAATATGGTTACTCCTGTCTGTGGATAAAGGGGTTAGTTCTTGGAAAATTGGAGCTGGTACAAGAAAGCATAGCTTATAAAATGCTTTGGTGTCCATTTCAATTTTAAATTAGTGAATTTCAAACATATATTATGTTTAAATCTCATTTAGGATTACCACTTCCTAGAATAATTTACCTGAACTCCTTTGTCATTTTGAAATCACTCTAGTTATAATCCATATCTGTAGCCTTCTGTTAAATATAGCATTTCTATTCAATTTCTTTTTGACTGTATGATATCATCACCCACTTCCTATTAACTTCAAGCCATTATTGATGCTTTTCTTAAAACATCTGCTCCTTCACATCTGATATGTCTTCCAACACTATTAATATTTCTATCATGATAGCTCTTGAATTTATTTACACATCATCTAATTCTTTAATTATACTTCCACTTTCACCACTTATTTATAAGTTAGGTAGCATATCAACTCTTATGAAAGTCTTCCATATTTAGACTCTTCTCCTTTCCATGTATACAGTTAGGAATGATCAGACTATTGTTAGGAGACTTTAAGTTAGTTTTACCAAGAAGAGAGTTGTATAAAGAATCCCCAGGTGGAAAAGATTGATGAGAAATTTAGGTTAGAACCCTGAATGTAATTTGAATATGCATCATTTGAAAAACACAAATTAGGTGCTAAGAACCATAAGTAATAAATTTGGGAGCATTTATTTTCAACAGCAACTCTCTAAAATAGAGAAATGAGTTCAGAAGTTTATTGTAAATTAAATAACTAAGTCTTCAAAGCAGTACTTATTTCATTCACTACCCAGAGTCTGTACTTGGTAGTAATCCAATTTCAAGTTGGAAAAGAAGACAATATATGCACAACAACAACTAAACTGGGTGCCTGGGATATAGGTCAGTGGTAGAGCACATGCCTGTTATTTGTGCAGCCCCAGCACTGAAACCAAACTAATCAGTATGCAGAATACTTTCAAATGAGAAATGAAAAGAGTTTGAGTTTGAATATGGAAGGTGTTTTGTTTTGTTTTAGTACCAGGTTTTGAACCCAGGGGCACCACATACCCAGCCTGTTTTGCGTTTCTTATTTTGAGTCAGAGTCTTCCTAAGTTGCTTAAGGCCTTGATAAGTAGCTAAGGCTGGCTTTGAACTTGCAATCCTCCTGTTTCAGCCTCCTGAGTCACTGGGACTATAAGAGTGTGCCACCATGCCCAGCTGGAAGACTTGCTTTAAGATTGAAATGTTCTCTATGCCCTTCTTTCCTTCATTACAGTATTTCTTTTTGGAAGAGATCTATTAGAAGCTCTGCAGTTTTCACCAAAGTTGTTTTGATAATCTCAGACCTCAGTGATATCTCTTTTCTTCAAGAAGTTTTGATATCTATGGTATTCTTTCATATTCTTGAATAAAGCTCTAATAATTTTATATTATTAAGGATTTGTTAAGTACATGTCCTGTTATTACTAACTGTATTTCAGGCTCCAACACAGAAGACTCTGGTTATTACATTTTTGTATGTTTACTGAATACAGTTGTCTAATTAATTAGTATAATAGAATTTAATGCTGTTGATTAGAATATACATCACAGGAAAATATATAGTTCCAAATGTTTCAGCATTCTATTTCTGGAAATAATATGGAACAAAATGGGAATGTAACAAATTCAGAAGATATCTCATTAAGGCTATGTTATAATTCCTACTCATAAATTTATAGAGTCACAGAATAGTCATCAAAAGGAACACTATAGGATTTTGATCAATCTAAAACCAGAAATATGTCAGAATAACCTTCCAGAAATTGTACTTTGTTGATTATTTCCTATTATTAAGGCATTTACTTGATAAAAGCCAGATCTGATTCATAAAGGTTTTACAAATAACAGTATGTACCTCTTGACTATTCATTTTGACTCCGTGTATGAAACAAATTTCAATGAGATTTCAAGACAAATTGGCCATCAGTCATGGTGAAGAGGTAAGGTAAGTTTGGAAATAATCACTTTGATTATTATGGAAAGATAATATTAGAAGGTGTCCAATGAATTAAGAAATAGAGAAAAAATGGTTTTGTGTTGAAAATAATAGTCTAATACATATCAAAAATGAGAACTATTTTGCAGTGAAATTAGATCATCTGCATGTTTATTGTCCTTGAAAAAATAGTGATTGTGATGCTCAATTGTAAAAAACATTCATTTCCTAAAAAGACAGGATAAATAGCAGTAATAGTAAAGAAAGTAATGTTGTACAGTTAATATTAATGAAATAAATAAAACAATACCAATGGGCATAAGAGTATAAGTGGAACCCTCTCAGCTACATTCACTATAAATTGGATGAGGTTAACCTGACCTCCAGAGGCCAGTTCTGGATGACCCAAGACAGTTTGGGTCAATCTTATCAGTGACAGTGAAAGCCTGTGTCAGTTGGTATATGTCATTCTTTTCAGGCTCATAGATGGTCAGTGAATATCAAAAGTAGACATTCAGCACAATACCCAGAAATATTTGATAGTTATGGTGTTTGACCCCTCTCCCTATCACTCCTGAAACTTACTGAGAAAGCAGATGGGCCAGTTTTCTTCTGGCAATGCTTTGTGATCCCAAGGATACTAGATTGAGGACAAAGCTGGCTTTCAGAGGATAATAGAAGTGTTCCAGACAAACAGAGAAATTGAGCCTAATTCAGATGGAATTTTGAACCCATAAATTCTGGTACATTCATGTTTTAAACCAGTTTGACATGGATTCGTTATGATCTGCAATGACAAGCATTCAAGTCAACATATTTGTTGATCGCTGTATTTTATAAGCAACTTTCAGAAACTTTACTAAACTTGATCTGACATAGCAATCTGTAAGATAAATGCACAGATATTACTGTTTGTTTTATATAATTTGGAGCATTTGGAACCTCACCGTATTAGAAGATTTTGCAAAATTAACTACAGCTAGAGTTTTGAAATGTCATCACAATTGCAATTAGTGGAGGCATTGTACGGATCATACAAAGCACAAAGCAACAATTTTATTCATTTGTAATTCTACAGGGCCAGTGAGTTGATTTTGCCCTTTTGAGGAAGGTTGAGAAGTTGTAGGACTAAAACCTAAGAAAGGAAATGAAAATGGTGGATGTCATCCAGCCTTCTGTGAGCTTGTCAATTCTTTAGGGTAGGTCCTTTATCTAATTTTGTCCCTAATATATACCTTTCTTCCCTATTTATAGTAACACATGTACTTCTTACACTTCCCCCAAATGATCAAAAGCCCTTTCAGTTAGCCTTGCACCTTTCTGTCATGAAGAAAGTCTTAGATGAAATTAATTAACTGTATAGCATAAGGGGCTTAATAAAAACACAAATCCTACCCAGAATGATTTGCATTTCAATGAAGAAGAAAGAAAAGGGTGATACCTTAAAGCGATACAATACTTGTATTTCCAGCATCTGGAGGAAGATTATTTGGGGAAAAGAATATATTACCATCACCTTGCATAGCACACTATTAAATAACTGACTTCAGAATTCATTGTACAGTCTACCCCAAAAAGAGGGTATCAAAATACCACTCAGGTTGCAGGCTATTGTTTCCATAATGCATAGGAATATGATAGGAGGCCTTGAAACAGAGAGAGTTTAAAAAAATCAGCCACATTCAGGATCTCAGGTTATGGGATAGTTGCAGGAAATTGAGTTTAGAACATTGTAAATGACCTACTATTTCAATTTGTTAGTAATAACTTAATAACAAGTTGGTATGATTTTAGTTATTACTACTGAATTTATTGAAGAGTATAGCAAAGATTACAATAAAATGTCCATGTATTCAAAACTTCTATTTTCTTCTATTTGTTCCCCCAAAATTCAGGATATATATCCTGGATCATATATATATACACATATATATGACAGAGATAATTTCTCAATAATGCATAAAGAGTTGTGTCAATTATACTTTGTCAGATATATATATACCTCTTTATGGTCTCACTCACTTCTTTTCTTCATTAGATAACAACTGGAAGACTTTTCTATTCATCCTTTTAGGTAAAAATGTTTATAATTTTACTAAATATGTATGAATAATTAAAATATGTAGTAATATTTTTTAAAATTTTGAAACTTTCAGAAGTGACATTCTACCAAACATTGTTCTCCTACTTTTTTTTGTTCAATATTTATTAATCCATCACATGAACATGAACAATGTACCATTTATGAACATGTTTTGTTGGTTTTGAATATTTGAATCATTTTTCAATGTTTTATAAAAGAGGCTACAGTAAATATTCTAATGCTCAACATCTTGTGCTCTTACGCTGGAGTTTCTCAATAATGCATAAAGAGTTGTGTCAATTATACTGTTTTGTAAATATATGAGTTTCCCTGTTTCCTTACTAATATTTCCTTTTTCATATAACTGTGGGAAACAGTTTAAATTTGTATTCTTTGATTATTAATGAGGATGGATATCATATATGTTTGTGGATATTTCAGTTTTTTCTTGGGAATAAACTGTTCATAGATTGCTTCAGTTTTCTCCTTGTTACCTTTTTGGCTTTCTACATTCATTTCATAGAGTCTCTTTACACATATTTAATTATATGAGGAAGAAATATTTTCTCTAAAATCCTGGTTTGTCATTTATTTGAGATGGTTTTGTGGTACAACATTTTAAGTTTTAATGTCATCAAATTTACCAATCTTTTACTTCGTAATTTATATATAACTAAGAAATTCTCTCCTTCCACAAAGTCATAAATATAATCACATACATTCAATAAATAATTGTTAAGCTACTATTTTGTGTTTCAATGATCTTGGAAATATATACAATCTATAAACTAAACAGATAACTCTCTACTTCCAGGAAACTTACAAGACAAGAAACAATACAGGAAGAAGAACAAGAAACAAATAAACTATATTACTATGTAAGGTAGCAACCCAGGTTAAAGTGAAAAAAAAAAAAACAGGTTATAATTGCAGAAAGCCTTATTTTAGGAAAGGTCATTAAGTAGGGTATCTGAGGAGCTGATGATGATTCTGTCTCCAAATGCATGGAGTAAGGGTATCAACCAAGGGAATGTAAAGTGTTAAAATGTCTCAGCACAGAGAAGAGTAAAGGAAGGTCTAGAGACAGGAGAGGGCCTCGCATGAGTAGAACATAACAATCTACACAATTCTGTGTTTATACCTAGATTAGCAGCATGGTTATGCGGCTTAGTTTATTTATTTAATTTTTTTAAAAATTGTTTTAGTCATATATCATGATTTGTTAATTTCTGAATCTTTGTAAACATAATTATTTTATATTATTCTCTTTATCCTGGTTTTTCAAGATTAAGCTCATTCATTCTGTCAAAAGTTTACTATTGGCAGATCTATCCAGTGGAGAGAGAGCTGTGTTAAATTCTCCAAGTATTATTGTGTTGTGGTCTATTTGATTCTTGTATCTGAGAAGGATTTGTTTGATATATGTAGAAGCCCCATTATTTGGGACATAGATATTTATTATTGTTATGTCTTGTTGATGTATGATTCTCTTAAGAAGTATGAAATGACCTTCTTTATCTCTGTTCACCAGCTTTGGTTTGAAGTCCATTTTGTCAGATATGAGGTTGGAAACTCCTGCTTGTTTGTGGGGTCCATGTGAGTGACACATTTTTTTCCCATCCTTTCACTTTCAGACTGTGGATGTCTTTTCCTGTGAGATGGGTCTCTTAAAGACAGCATATTGTTGGGCCTTTTTTTAAAAATCCAGTCTGTCAGTCTATGTCTTTTTAATTGGTGCATTTAGGCCATTCACATTCAGGGTTATTATTGAAATATGATTTGTAGTACTGGTCATTTTGGTTTATTTTTGGTTTTTACCTTGACTTGGTTTCTCCTCTGATTGCCCCACCCCCCTTTTTTTAGTGTAGTTCCTCTCTTTGAGTACTTTCATTGTTGGTTGTCATTTCCTCATCCTGGAATATTTTGCTGAGAATGTTGTGTAGTGCAGGCTTTCTTGCTGTAAATTCTTTTAACTTTTGTTTATCATGGAAGGTTTTTATTTCATCATCAAATCTGAAGCTTAATTTTGTTGGATATAGGATTCTTCTTTGGCATCCATTTTCCTTCAGAGCTTGGTATATATTGCTAATAGAAAAAAAAACATAGGCCCTAATCTTCATCATGTCAGATTAGGACCTTACTTCCTTAACAAGACTCATATAGCACAAGAAGTAAAATCAAGAATCAATAAATGGGATGGATTGAAACTAAAAATCTTCTTCTCAGCAAAAGAAATAATCAATGAAGTAAACAGAGAGCTGACATTTTGGGAACAAATCTTTGCCACATGCACAACTGATAGAGCACTAATCTCCACAATATATAAAGAACTCAAAAAACTTAACACCAAAAAATCAAACAACCCAATCAATAAATGGGCCAAGGAGTTGAACAGACACTTCACAGAAGAAGATATACAATTGATCAATAGACATATGAAAAAATGTCCAACATCTTTAGCAATCAGAGAAATGCAAATCAAAACTATCCTAAGATTTCGTCTCACACCAGTCAGAATGACAATTATCAAGAATACAAACAAACCGGGTGCGGTGGCTCAGGCCTGTAATCCCAGCACTTAGGGAGGCTGAGACAGGAGAATCGTGAGTTCAAAGCCAGCCTCAGCAATGGCGAGGTGCTAAGCAGCTCAGTGAGACCCTGTTTCTACAAAAAACACAAAATAGGGCTGGGGATGTGGCTCAGTGGTCGAGTGCCCCTGAGTTCAATCCCTGGTACCAAAAAAAAAAAAAAAAAAAAAGAATATAAACAACAATAAGTGTTGGTGAGGTTGTGGGGAAAAAGGCACATTCATACATTGCTGGTGGGACTGCAAATTGGTGCAACCAATCTGGAAAGCAGTATGGAGATTACCTAGAAAACTTGGAATGGAACCAACATTTGAGCATGCTATCCCACTCCTCGGTCTATATCCAGAAGACTTAAAAACAGCATACTACAGTGATATAGCCACTTCAATGTTTATAGCAGCTCAATTCACAATAGCTAAACTGTGGAACCAACCTAGATGCCCTTTGATAGATGAATGGATAAAGAAACTGTGGTATATATACACAATGGAATATTACTCAGCAATAAGAGAGAATAAAATTATGACATTTGTAGGTAAATGGATGGAGTTGGAGAACATCATGCTAAATGAAGTAAGCCAATCTCAGAAAACCAAATGCTGAATGTACTCGTTGATAAGTGGATGCTGACCCATACTGTTGGGGAGGACACAGGAAGAATGGAGGAACTCTGTTTACAGGGATGGGGGGGGATGGGGGAGAGGGACAGTAAAGGTGGTGGAATATGATGGACATCATAGCCTTAGCTTTATGTATGACTGCCTGTATATTGTGATTCTACATCACATACAACCAGAGAAATGAAAAGTTGTGCTCAATCTGTGTACAATGAATCACACTCTGCTATCATGTAAACCTAAATGGAACAAACAAACAAACAAACAAATAAATAAATAAAAATTTACTTTGGCCAAATAAATCACCAGTGAAACTAATTTTTTCAGTCTTCAACCTGATGGTGATATCCTCTGAAGTTCTACCATGGACACTGGAAAATATACAATGGCACTTACATACTTTTTCCTTATCTCCTTTTTCTTTTTTATCTTTCCTTCCATGTTAAGAAGAGAGTATGATAAGAACAGGACTAAGAGTTACTAGTATTGCTATTATGTCTGCCTTGTATACTATCGTACAGAAAGTTGGTGCTTAATATATAATTAAATTGGACTCATCACCTATGTAGTGGGAGCTGAAGTCATAACTGGGGAAATTTATGATATCTGTCATTTACTGGTGCTTGGAGTCAAATTCATTCCACACTAGTTATTTTTGTGGCCCTCTAGCCCCTGTTCCCATCTGTGTTAAGCAATCTCTCAGTGTTAATGTAAACATTGTGTTTGAATGTGGATATAAACTTTTACCTTAGAAATAAATAGGACTTTTTTAACCATGGTGCATATTTACCTGATCTGTTTTTTGCTATTCTTGAGAGAAAGATATAAGCATTAAGATGTCAAATGAATGTCACAACTTGTCAAGCACTGAAAAAAATTAGAAGGCCATCCCAATGACCAATGTATTCAGGTTAAGAGTGAGGGCTTAGTGACTGCTTAATGCTTCAATTTGTGAAATAATAATTCTCCCATTCCTTAAGACACCATGGGGATTGTTTTCAGAATGAAATGAGGACAGAACCAGCATGGGATTTGCAGGGAGAGATGCCTGTTTTTCTCTCTCTTCACATTTTCACAAGAACGCCTATTTTTGAAGTACCTATGGTTCAATTGCCCTGATGTTTATTTAGGAATTGCAGTGTAACAAAAATATATCTTCAGATTCTACAAACAAATATAGTCTTTGTCTACTAAAGTTTCTTGACTTTAGTAACACTTAACTGCAGACTAAGTACTGTCATATGTAGATTTAAGAGAAATCAATTTGAAGTGGCCCCTAATTGTTGTCAAGATTAGGATGATACCTATATTAAGGCAAAATAATTAACTATTTAAAAAGCAACTAGAGGGGCTGGGGCTGTAGCTCAATGGTAGAGCGTTTGCCTAGCATGCATGAGGCACTGGGATCGATCCTCAGCACCACATAAATATAAACAAGTAAAATAAAGGTATAAAAAATACAATAACATTATAAAAAGTAATTAGAGAAAAATGATAAATTCTCTTGACTTCTCAATTTCTCTAGGGACTGACCTCATTAGGTTAAAATAATAGCATAGATAGATTGATTCTTTCATGCCAAGTATGAAAAGCTTAATATACATAGTCCCTTTAATCCTTACAACTCTCTTTGAGGAAGAATATCTGTCAGAATGTCTTAACATTACTCTACAGTAATATACATATTAATTTCAGACACACAGATGCCACTGGTTCATGGCAAATCTAAGATCCTGTACCAAGGTAGACAAATTTTCAGTACTCCTTCCCAGGTATGTAGAAACCAGATTCTGCTCCTTGGGAGAAGCTCCTTTGGACATTTCCCAGGTAGCTTCTCACACCATCTTCTTGGGGACTATCCTTCAGTCATTCTCCTTGGCCATGTCTGCACTAGGCTCAGAGTTGGGCTTTCCTTGGGCCAAGCAGCTTCCTTAGTTCAATTTGGTAGATCTAAGGCTGTTTCCCATCTCCAAGTTTCAGCCTTTTTTAGCACACACTCTTTAAAAACTAGTTAGCTTCTTATCTGTTTGGTTCCATTTATCATGATGAGACAAGCCATGTTCACATTTTGTTTTCTGACATAGTTATTTCTTTGATCTCAGTTAGACTATACTGGATAGAAAAATCAAATCAAACATTCTCTATCTCTTTATAGTAATTAGAGGGAAACATGTTTTGGACACAGTTCTGCCAAATGCTATTTCCCTAAATTATCTTTAAAAAAGCATGTGAATAATCCAAAGCTGAGTTTATTGCTTGTCATGGAAGAAGGAGCGTTAATCCAACAGTCTTACTAGTCTCTCCAAAGTGATGAGCAAAGTATATTTTTGAATTGATTGTAATTTTTAAAAATATTTTGTATATCAATGTATACTTTGAGGTGGATTTTTCATGTAGTCTTGGTTAGAATGGGGCAAGCATCTTGATATGATAGTGTGTGGTCAATGGACAAAGATGGTGAAGATTTTGTGGAAAGCTATTCACAAAGAGTTAAAACTGTTGTTTGATATTTTCTATTAAAAAGTTGATGAGTCTTTCATGAATTTCCTATAATGATCAAAAAAGGTTTTGTAAATTTTCTCCTCATGGGTGTTTGTTGAAAAACAGTAAAGCTATATTTATGCCAACAGTTAGCTCACAGATGGGCATCAATTCTCAAGTCATGCAGTATAAATTGGGATGGAGTTGATGTTTAAATACTTTTCATTATATAAATAATGTATGCTGATTTTAATAATTAAATAAAACACAATGGAAACAGAATAACTTGTAATCCCACTCACTAATAACTTGGTAGTATGTAGTCTTGAAGTCTTTTTATTTTTCTTCTATGCACAAAATGAAAAGTGCTGCATAAAAGATATGCTTTTCCTCTCCATTTAATGACACTTCCTCATGTCTTTTAATTTCTTTAATTAAATGTGACCCTATTGCTTAAAACTTATTTGCATTTGGGATAATTGAATAATCTCTATCTCTGTGCTTCAGTGTTTTCATGTGCAACACGGAAAATTATTTTGCAAAGAGATTCTCTTCCTGGATTAAAGAGTATTATGTTAGTAAAGTGCCTGGATGTGTCTGACACATTAAATACTTAAATAAATGTTAATATTCATCTTAGTCCTATATGCCTTTCTAAGGAAATCTGCTTACACTCACACAGGGCCAGCCAAAATTTGTATCAGCATGGATAAAGAAGAGATAAGTTAAAACTCTATGATGAATAGCTGTGACTTCAGCCTCTCAAGCGGTGCCATTGACCATGTTCTAAACTGACCAGAGTGAGATAATGGAGAATTCCTGAGACCATTAAAAGATTATTCACCTGATACATCTGGAATTAATTATACTGACTTGAGGCCTTCTTTCCTGCTTTGTAAATGTGTCCCCACGGAAGCTGGGGAGTTTTTGCTCTGAATCACATTTCACACGACAGACACATTATCATCTTGCAATTTTTTTCTGTTTTACCTAGGGGAAGATAGTGACACCTGTGACCTATATGCCCAGGCATAGCTTAGAGCACTATTCACAATAGATTCCACAAGGAAGGCTCTGTACTTCTGCCCAGTAAGACTTGAGTACTACATTTTGCTTCTGTGAAGCAACCAAAACATTATTCATCATCATTAAGCTTGACAACAGTTTCAAAAATCTACATGTTCTGCCTTATCTTGGAATCACTGTAGTGAATGAAAGACTATTGCTATTCTAGACATTCAGCATGAGGGTCAGTCCCTTCTGCCCCTGGTATGTTTTCACTGTGATATTTAAACTTTGGAATGTCTTATAAATGAGAGCCTTGGAGCTTTGACTTATGGTGGAATGAGTATATTGTTTCAAGGGTTCTCAGTTTGGCTGCCTTTCTTGGCTTTTCTAAGCTGTGGAATAAGAACCCTCAAAGCCTAAATTTATTACAAGTGGCCACTGATGATTTGGACATTTTCTTCATTCAAGGAAGAAATCAGAGGAGATTTGAAATTTACTTTTCTAAGAGCTCTCTGCTATAGTAATTTGCCTGTCCTGCTAATTTTTACTAAATCTCTAAAGAGTCCCTTAAATCTGGATTGGTTGATCTTTTGCCATTTCCCAAAGGGAGCAGATGAACAGCGAATATGTTGCTAAGGTGAGGAACTGTTTTTCTCTGCTAGTAAACAAGAGAAAGGTAAGTATTTTCAAAGACAAAGGTGGACACTGAATGAGAAGTGTGTATTACTACAGAGTCCAAACCAGGAAATGAAGTTGGATTCTAGTAAAACCAAAACTAAAGGCAGGGGCTGGAATCCTAGTCTATATGGAATATATAAATCATCTTTAGTCCCTGGTGAAGACAGAATTGTAACAACAACAACAAAAAAGAGAGGCTTAAAAATAAACTGGAAATAGGTGGAAGAGGGGGTAGAGATGAGTTTGAGGATCAATATTTTGCCTAACTTGACCAATCATACTAGGGACAAACTTGACACATCTAAGCAATTGTCCATAGATGAGTGAACTTTAAACAGATTTTCACTAATAACATGGAAGAATATGCTCATTAAGAGCATCCTACCACCAAACTTCCTACCACCAAGACCACTTTAGGACAATAGTTATCTACTTTGCATGTTAGAATCACCTGTAAATTAAAATAAATATACATACGTGTGTGTGTATACACACACATATATACATATATATATATGTATATATATGTATATATACTGATTCTCAGATCCCGGTCCAAGAAATTCTGATTTTATTTGTCTGGTGCTGGACAGGAAATTCCTGCTTGTTAATAGCTTCCTGGATGACTCTGATTGCACCCCAATGCCATTGGCAGCTCTGATCTGGAAAGAAGGTTGAATCATATTTCCTACATGAGAACAAACATTTATAGAGAAGAAACACATTCAAGCTTTGATGGAGATATAAATTTTAGAGATATAAATTTTATCTATTTTTTAACATAACCTAATAGCCTTCAGGCTCTCCATTAGTTTTAATCTAACAGATATAGTTCAGGCAGTATTAAGTAGATCAATAGTCTATCTTGATTCAACTAACTGGATAATTATTCAGTTGTCCAATTCGTGAGGCAGAATCTTAAACCATATAGAAGAAAGGCTATTTTCTAAAGGACAGTAACACAAACTAATGAAAAAGAAATTGCTAGAGCCTATTGTTCTAATTAATTAACATGACAAAATGATGAAACATAGGCTTTTAAAAAATATTTAAAACTTGTTCTCATATCTTGGAAATATTCTGACCTAGAAAAGTTCATGAGTCTGAATTGCTCAATAAGGAAAGACAATGAAGTGAAGACAACATTGTACAGCTCATTTACTTCTTCATCATGTCTTGGAAGATTCAAAGCATCAGAAATGAAGACTTGGCAGGTTTTCCTGGTTATGATACATGAATCTCACCTTCATTGAGTTTCTTTGCAAAGAGAGGGTTATGGCTTTTAGGATCTCATCGCCAAAAAAATGAGTCTTGTTTGAACACATTTTCAGTTCAGTAAAACTTCATTAAATTAGGAGACAGCATGGCGGAACAGGTCTAGAATCCAGAGGGCTGAATTCTGGTGCCAGTTTGTCATTGAAGTGACTTTGACTGGGGTTCTTAATCCATTAAAGTCTAATTTCTTTATTAATATAATTGGGATAAATAATATTTGTCCTGCTTATATGTTGCGTTCATACCAACCAAACCACAGACGTGCAGTAATTAAGGTTCCGATCTGTAGCTCAGTTATGTTCATAAATTCCTCATCTCTTTTGTGGTAGGCATCATACCCTCATCTATTCATTTATGGAAAAATTAGATACTACCAAAGATTTGGAAAATTTTAGACTCATCATCTTTGTTGAAGATGTGACATTGTCCACATTTTGGAAAACTTTATAATCATGAGCTGCAGTCTAGTCCTCATCTAATCGCTGTATCACTGTCCATGAGAGACCATTAATTAGCAGTCTCATTCCCAGCAACAGATAAAGGCTATAATTTATCTTAATAGCCTATAGTCTTCTACCTATTGAGTCCCTATGTGTAACTCTGAAAAGACATGATCTCACCCACTTAATTATACAAATCCTCATCGTCAAAGCTCCTGGTTGGTCTAATGGGTTAAGTGTAGGACCAGATCTTTTGTAGCCCAAAGCCTTCTGGCTATTGTCCATAGCTTTCCACTAGAGCAGTTGGAATGTATTCTTCTTAAGGACATGAACTCACACAGTTCATCTCTTCATGTTCCATGACTCCTTCTACTGGTTCTGTACCACTCATTCTATTGGTTCTCCTGGTTCTCAGACTTTAATACTTTAACTGAAACAACACCACCAACAGCTTTCCTTGGTCTCCACCTTGCAGATGATGGATCATGGGATTTATTATCCTCCACAATTACATGAACTAATTCCTCATAATAAATTTATATGAATACATATAAAATAGATATATGTGTGTGCATACATGTGCAAATATAATTGTCTCCTATTGATTCTGTTTCTCTGGAGAACCCTGACTGATATGCTATTTGTTGTGTTTATTCACACTTTTCTTTTCAGTTTTGCCCATTTATAAAGTGATTCTTTAATTTTATTTCCAGATGTTTCCTGAATTCTTTTAACTCTTGTCTGAGTTTTTCTAAGTATGCTTTGTGGTGTCCTCTGGTATCATTTTAAAACTAATTTGAAATATTGTCTTGCAGTTTTAAAGCTTTAGCTGAGTATGTGTTTCAGGCCTGATTCTATTGTTTATAAGAATATTATTTTGTCTTTTGTTCTTTTATCTTCTGGACTCTTTAGAAGGAATTTGACCCCAACTTGTTTCTGTTGCATATTTATAATGAAAAATTAGCTTTCTTGAAATTTTAGAACAAGACAAGATTCAAGATTGCCTTTCTAACAAAATTGAGCATCTTTGATTGTCCTTGAGTATTATTAAAAATATGGGTTTTTGCTCTTTGAATTTTTTCCTCATTCTATTTCTCAAACTAACTCTTATTTCGATGTTCATTTTGCTTCCCGTCTCTTCCCCCATTCTGCTCAATCTCTTCCTCAAGGTGTTCCATGATCCAGAGAAGCCTTGGGTGCAGACTGCAGGATCTGTCTTCACTCATTATTGCCATATACAAACTTCCTTCCATTTTCAACTGCTGTTGCTTTCCAGCGAATACCATGGCTACAAGGGGCAGATGTGTTCTCAAATACATTAGACGTCTTGCTCCTCCCTTTTCGTTTCTTCTGGTCAGTTGCTCAGAGAACTGAGACATTTTCACATTTGGTAAGTTGTTTATATTTCTTGTAATGTGGGTTCTGGGGATATCTTGTTACTCAATTTTGTCATAAATGTCACAAATGTCCATTTTTGTTACTGTTTTACTATCTCATTGCTATTTTGGTTTACATATGGGGTTGGGGGAAAGTAGTCTGCTACTCCTTATTCTGTTTTCCTAGAATCTTTTCAACTACAAGCACTTTTGCTCATTTATCAAATGAGTAATGGCCTGACTTGCCATTACTAGATCACAATTAGTTATTTCTTCTAATAAAAAAGGCATTTATTGAATCACCACTACAGTAACGCATCTTAATAATTTTTTTCGTATTATTCTGCATATATTTTGAAAGTAATATATATGTACATATCTTTGAAGTTATTCTGGACATTTGGATATTATAGCCTTCAGAAGACACACATTCTACCAGTTTTTCCTGCTAGTTTATGTAGGTAAAGTTTGACTATGTTTGCAACACTTAGTTGTGGGATGCAAGCATGACATATTGTCTGCCATATCTTCAAAACCATCCAGAGTCCCAGTGGCAGGCCCAGGATTTCAAAATTTTTGAATTCAAAGAAACCTTCAATAGAAATATGATTTATAATAGTGGGTCTCAGTTTTTTATATCATTGATTTATCTAGGTAACTTAAAAATTTAGAATTTCATACCATAACATAAACCTCTTGTGAGAGAGTCTTCAGGTATTTGCATTTTGGAAAATCTTTAAGCATTTTCTGACATACAAAATAGTTACATGCTATGTTCTATAAGGGAAGAAGTTACAATTATCAAACAGCTAAATGCAATAAAACTCAATGAGAAAAGCACCAAGAGTTGAGCTGGAAATCCAGACAGAGGGAGATGAGAGTGAGGCAGGCTAACTGGGTAGAGTGAGCAGGTACTGGAGAGGTTCTGAGGGCTGGTTATAGATAACTGCAGAAGGTTTCATGGCAATATGGTTTTGTTTTGTAGGGTTTCTCATGAAATTCAGGACAAGTAAGGTATATAAATATATGTATACACACACACACACACACATACACAGCATGAGTGCCAAAATATCATTCTCCAGAGTTCATGTAAAAGTAGAATAATTAGACATAAATTAGAATAAATAAGCAAAAGACTGTTTTTTCGTGAATTTGGATAATGCCACGTAATTCTCATTTAGAGGCACTAGAGTTCTATGCAATCATTACCAGAATGGTGGAATCAGCCTTTCAATCAAGACGTACTTACCATTCTTATTTTGCATCTGACCACAAAAACACAAGTGCTGGACTAAATCTAAAAGTGGCAAGTGGGCAGCTTGTGGATAGCTTAAATAAAACTAAAGGTGTTATTTAAATAAATACTAATGTGCTTGATTAACATTGCCTAGAAAATATCAGATTGACCAAAATCTATGCATGATAGTCTGTGTAGCATGTTGCATTAAAAAAAATAGAGAAATGCATATGGTATTTTGATAACATAAGTCACTGAGTCACTCCAGATTGAGTGAAGTCAGCTGAGATCCTTCATGAGAAATAACCTCTATTTTATTCAAGGTTATTAAGAGATTAATTGCAGAAGACAACTTGTTAAAAAATCAGCAGAGATTTTGGTTCCAAGATGGCGGTCTAGACAGACGGAGCGGTCATAGACTCTCCAGAACCGGAGATTGAAATACCGTCTCCCAGCCAGCTTCTGGACATCATCCTATGGATTCCCCCGCAGGAATTTCACTCCTGCGTGTAGGCAGGGCCAACAGGCAGCAGTGATTGCTACAAGCAGTGTGACTTCAGCAGCAAGCAACGGCAGAGCTCAGCTGCAGGTGGCTCAGAGCCCCAGCCCAGGGCTTGAGTACAGGAGTTGCCCTGGGTGGGGCCTGCTTCTGCAGGGGTACCTGGCTCCAGCGCCCACCCAACCACGCAGGACCCTAGCAGTTGCTCCCGTGGACACATGGCTCCCATGCGGGACCCCTGGCTACTGTTCTTTGTGGATCTCCATCTACCAGGGCAGAACTTCCTATACCAGGGGATGCTGGACAAGATCTGGGGACAAACTTTTACTTCAACACAGCACACTGTGAAACAGCATCTCCACTGCATCCAAGACCACCAGTGGTCAAGCCCTTCACCCTGTTGCTGAAGCAGAAGGCTACTTTGTGAGACCCCCTCCTATGACAATCCTCACCAAGCAGGGGAAATTCCAGTAAGCAACAGACAACTCCACCTACTGGAGGTGAAAGGAAGTAATCCTGTTTATTTACATTGAAACTTTTTATTTATTTATTTATTTATTATTTTTATTCTTATTTTTTATTTTATCCTTTATCTTTTTCTCCTAATATTCCTTTTGTTTAATCTTTTTGTTTTGTTTCTTTGCTCTTTTCTTCTTTTCTTTTTTTTTCTTTCCTTTTTTCTCTCTTGCTTTTTTTCCCACCCTCTCATCCCCAGCATTTGTGAAACCAAGTATTTGTTATACAGTAGGATACGGTAGACTGGGATATTGTCTTGTAACTCCCACCTGCACATGTGATTTTTCTTAACTATCATGTCTCCTTGCTAGCTGTACTCTATTTTCTTCCTTCTTCCTGGTCTTCCCCAACTCTCTTTTACTCTTTCTACTAATAGCCAACTTCTTTTGGATTCCTTTTTCATGCTTTCTAGGATCTAATAATCATATCCTCACCTCCTTCTACCCTAACACTCTATCCTACACCACACCCTCAAGCTTCTCTAGCCCACCAACAGAAACTATAGACCCTTGTGCAAACCTATTGTTTACATAATAGATGCTAAATGAACTCATAATTGCTGTATATTGTGACTAAACTATAAATGTATTTAGAAGCTATTAGGAGCTACGTGGTTTGAAACTATATACTGTTTGTAGTGAGATCTGTCAATATTGGTCTCCCCATTAAAGTGGAGGTATTGTAACCCTGCAGGAAAACTATAACCCTATAGAATTAAGAAAACTGTAACACTGTGGACCAGCAGAGATAGAAGGAAAGACACACAAACACCATGAAAAAATAAGGGAAGAAAGTGCCTCAAACAAACCAAGATACTACATTATTAGAATCCATGGTCAGTACAGCAGAAGAAATGACAGAACAGGAGTTCAGGTTGTACATAATTAAAATGTTCTGTGACTTAAAGAATGATATAAGAGAGAAAGCTCAGTCAACAAAAGATCATTTTGATAAAGAGATACATAGGCAAATACAGGAAGTAAAAGATCACTTCAATAAGGGGGTAGAGATCCTGAAAAGGAACCAAACAGAAATCCTTGAAATGAAAGAAGCAATAAACCAATTAAAAACTCAATAGAAAGCATCACCAACAGATTAGACCACTTTGAAGGCAGAACCTCAGATACTGAAGACAAAATATTTAACCTTGAGAATAGAGTTGACCACACAGTGAAGACAGTAAGAAACCATGAACAGAACATCCAAGAATTATGGGATAACATTAAAAGACTAAATTTAAGAATTATTGGGATAGAGGAAGGCATAGAATTTCAAGCCAAAGGAATGAGCAATCTACTCAATGACATAATATCAGAAAACTTTCCAAATATGAAGAATGAATTGGATAATCAAATACAAGAGGCTTACAGGACACCAAATGTACAAAATCACAACAGATCTACACCAAGGCACATCATAATGAAAATGCCTAATATTCAGAATAAGGAGAGCATCTTGAAAGCCATGAGAGAAAGGAATCAGATTACATATAGGGGAAAACCAATTAGGATCACTGCAGACTTCTCAACCCAGACTCTGAGAGCAAGAAGATGATGGAACAACATATACCAAATGCTAAAAGACAGTGGATGCCAACCAAGAATCTTATATCCAGCAAAATTAAGTTTTAGGTTTGATGATGAAAGAAAAACTTTCCAAGATAAACAAAAATTAAAAGAATTCACAGCAAGAAAGCTGGCAGTACAGAACATTCTTGGCAAAATATTCCATGAGGAGGAAATGAAAAACAACAATGAAAACCTGAAGAGGGAGGAGCTACACTAAAGGAAAGGCCAATCAAAGGAGAAACCTAGTCGAGTTAAAAACTAAGAATAAACCAAAATGTCTGGGAATACAAACCATGTCTCAATAATAGCATTGAATGTCAATGGCCTAAACTCAGCAATTAAAAGACACAGACTGGCAGATTGGATTAAAGAAAAAGACCCAACAATATGCTGCCTCCAAGAGAATCATCTCATAGAAAGAGACACTCACAGATTGAAGGTGAAAGGATGGAAAAAAATCTATCACTCACATGGACTGTGTAAACAAGCAAGAGTTTCCATCCTCATTTCAGATAAAGTGGACTTCAAACCAAAGTTG
The DNA here is from genome assembly GCA_004024805.1 of Geosciurus inauris. Lineage (NCBI taxonomy): Eukaryota > Metazoa > Chordata > Mammalia > Rodentia > Sciuridae > Geosciurus > Geosciurus inauris. The sequence continues at coordinate 71,461 of PVHX01000143.1, forward strand.
GTGAAAAGGGATAAAGAAGGTCATTTCATACTGCTTAAGGGAATCATACATCAATAAGACATAACAATCTTAAATATCTATGCCCCAAGCAACTGGGCAGCCATGTATGTCAAACAAACCCTTCTCAAATTCAAGAATCAAATAGGCCACAACACAATAGTATTTGGTGACTTTAACACAACTCTCTCATCACTGGATAGATCTTCCAAACAAAAACTAAACAAAGAATCTACAAGACTCAATAGAACAATCAATGGTCTAGACTTAACAGATATATATAGAATATTCCATCCTTCAACAAGCAAATACACGTTTTTCTCAGCAGCACATGGATCTTTCTCCAAAATAGATCATATGCTATGCCACAAAGCAAGTCTTAGTAAATACAAAAAATAGAGATACTACCCTGCATTCTATCTGACCATAATGGAATGAAACTAGAAATTAATAACATTTTTAAAAAAAGAAGCCACTACAACACCTGGAGACTCAATAATTTGCTATTGAAAAATGCACGGGTAACAGAAGACATCAGGGAGGAGATAAAAAAAATTATTGGAGGTAAATTAGAACTCTGATACAACATACAAAATCTCTGGGACACTATGAAGGCAATACTAAGAGGAAAGTTCATTGCATTAAGCTCATATATTCAAAGATGTAAAAGTCAACAAATCAATGACTTAGAAAAAGAAGAACAAAATAACACCAAAAGAAGTAGAATACAGGAAATAATTAGAAACAGGGCTGAAATCAATGAAATTGAAACACAAGAAACAATTCAAAAAATTGATAAAACAAAAAGCTAGTTCTTTGAAATAAACAAAATGACAAACCCTTAGCCACCCTAACAAAAAGAAGGAGAGAGAAAACCCAAATTACTAAAATTTGTGATGAAAAAGGAAATATCACAACAGACCCTGCTGAAATACAGAGGATAATTAGAAACTATTTTGAAAACTTATATTCCAGTAAAATAGAAAATCCTGAAGACACTGAGAAATTCCTAGAGACATATGAGCTACCCAAACTGAACCAGGAAGACATTCATGACTTAAACAGATCAATTACATGCAAGGAAATAGAAGATGTCATCAAGAGCCTTCCAATCAAGAAAAGCCCTGGATTTTCAGCTGAGATGGATTCTCAGCTGTGTTCTATAAGACCTTCAAAGAAGAATTAATACCAATACTCCTCAAGTTATTCCACGAAATAGAAAGGGAAGGAACCCTTCCAAACTCATTCTATGAGGCTAGTATCACCTTGATTCCAAAACCAGACAGAGACACATCAAAAAAGGAAAATTTCAGACCAATATCCCTGATGAATATAGATGCAAAAATTTTCAATAAAACTTAGGCAAATCACATAAAAAAGCATACTAAAAAACTGGTGCACCATGATCAAGTGGGGTTCATTCTGGAAATCAATAAACGTAATCCATCACATCAATAGACTTAAAGATAAGAATTACGTGATTCTATCAATTGATGCAGAGAAAGCATTTGACAAAAAACAGCACCCCTTCATGTTCAAAACACTAGAAAAACTAGGGATAGTAGGAACATACCTCAACATTGTTAAAGCAATATATGCTAAACCTAAGGCTAACATCATCCTAAATGGAGAAAAATTGGAAGCAATCCCTCTAAAAACTGGAACAAGACAGGGATGCCCTCTCTCACCACTCTTATTAAATATAGTCCTTGAAACTCTAGCCAGATCAATTAGATAGATGAAAGAAATTAAATGGATACGAATAGGTAAAGAAGAACTTAAAATTATCATTATTTGCAGACGACATGATTCTATACCTAGAGGATCCAAAACATTCCACCAGAAAACTTCTAGAACTGATAAATGAATTCAGCAAAATTGCAGGATATAAAATCAATATCCATAAATCAAATGCATTTCTATATATCAGCAACGAGTCCTCCGGAAGAGAAATTAGGAAAACTACTCCATTCACAATAGCCTCCAAAAAAATAAAATACTTGGGAATCAATCTAACAAGAGTGGTGAAAGACCTCTACAATGAAAACTACTAGACACTAAAGAAAGAAATTGAAGAAGATCTTAGAAGATGGAAAGACCTCCCGTGCTCTTGGATAGGCAGAATCAATATTATTAAAATGGCCATACTGCCCAAAGTGCTATACGGATTCAATGCAATCCCAATTAAAATCCCAAAGTCCTTTCTTATAGAAATAGAAAAGTCAATCATGAAATTCATTTGGAAAAATAAGAGATCCAGAGTAGCCAAAGCAATCCTGAGCAAGAAGAGTGAAGCAGGAGGCATCACAATACCAGACCTTAAACTTTACTACAAAGCTATAGTAACAAAAACGGCATGGTACTGGCACCAAAACAGACATGTAGAGCAATGGTACAGAACAGAAGACACAGAGCGTAATGCACATAAATACAGCTATCTCATACTAGACAAAGGTGCCAAAAACAAACATTGGAGAAAAGATAGCCTTTTCAACAAATGGTGCTGGGAAAACTGAAAATCCATAGGCAGCAAAATGAAACTAAACCCCTATCTCTCACCATGCATGAAACTCAACTCAAAGTGGATCAAAGACCTAGGAATTAGACCAGAGACCCTGTGTCTAATTGAGGAGAAAGTAGGCCCAAATCTTCATTACGTCGGATTAGGCCCAGACTTCCTTAACAAGACTCCAAAAGCACAAGAAATAAAAGCAAGAAACAATAAATGGGATGGATTTAAACTAAAAAGCTTCTTCTCAGCAAAAGAAACTATCAATGAGGTGAACAGAGAGCCTACATTCTGGCAGCAAATTTTTGCCACACGCACATCAGATAGAGCACTGATCTCCATGATATATAAAGAACTCAAAAATCTTAACACCATAAAACAAACAACCCGATCACTAAATGGGCTAAGGAGCTGAATGCAAACCTCTCAGAAGAAGATATACAATCAATAAACAAAACATGAATATCACTAGCCATTAGAGAATATCTCTAGCCATTAGAGAAATGCAAATCAATATACACAATATCTCCAGCCATTAGAAAAATGCAAATCAAAACTACTCTCAGATTTCATCTCACCCCAGTCAGAATGACAGCTATCCAAAATACCAGCAACAAAGTGCTGGCAAGGATGTGGTGAAAAAGGTACACTCAAACATTGCTGGTGGGACTGAAAACTGGTGCAACCTATCTGGAAAGCAGTATGCAGATTTCTTAAAAAACTTGGAATGGAACCACTATTTGACCCAACTATTCCACTCCTTGGCCTATACCTTAAAGATTTAAAAACAGCATACTACAGGGATGTAGCCACTTCAATGTTTATAGCAGCACAATTCACAATTGCTAAACTGTGGAAGCAACCCAGATGCCCTTCAATAGATGAATGGATAAAGAAACTGTGGTACATATACACAATGGAATATTATTCAGCAATAAAAGAGAATAAAATTATGGCATTTGCAGGCAAATGGATGGAATTGGAGAACATTATGCTAAGTGAAGTAAGCCAATCCCAAAAAAACAAATACTGAATGTTCTCTCTGATTAGTGGATGCTGATGCATAAGGCGAGTAGGAATGGGAAACATAGGAGAAATGGAGGAGCTCTGGATGGGGCAGGGGGGAGGTGGGAGGAGGGAAGGGGGAATGGGTGTAGTAAAGATGGTTGAATGAGATGGTCACCACTATCCTAGGTGCATGAATGAAGACACAAATTGTGTGGCTCTATCTGGTTTGCAACCAGAGAGATGGAAAAATTGAGCTCTATATATGTACTATGACTTGAAATGCATTTAAATAAATTAATTAATTAATTAAAAGAAAAGAATCAATCACACCAAAAAAAAAAAATCAGCTGAATCTGTGTGAGCATGTAAGTTACTTAACTCTTCTCATTTTATAAAAATGATTGTAGTAGACCTTTGTTTTCAAACTGTGTTCAAAATAGTCCTAAAACTATCATGGGCCTTTCAGAAGAATTTCAAGCAGTTGGCCTTAGAGACATCACCACCACTATGTTCTGAAAAAGACCCAAAACCATCCATGTGTTTTCTCCTTTTCATTGAAGGATTTCTTCAATAGAATTGTTTCATCTTTGATTCCCATGTCACTCTTACATATTGTGCTTCATTTACTCAAATCACTCAAGTAAACAGTAAGAGGTTGGAGGGAGTTACCCGAGAAGATAAAAAGTCATCAGAGACAGAAAGAGTGATGTGTTCAGCTACAGGTTCCTAGACCCATGTGTGAAGGATAAAGCACAATGACTCCCTCCAAAACTGACAAAGTTAGAGCATGTCCCCTGAAAGGGCACAGGACACCCTGATGTTTTGTCCTTTAATGTTTTCAGAAACAAATGGTTGTGCATATTGCTCATGAAAACTGTTTATATAAAACACATCTGTGGTGACAAAAAGGCATGTATTCAGCAAAAAGTAAGCTAGGACCCTTTCTGGATCATGTCCTGAAAATGAGGATTATAGTTTATTTGAAAAGATCTATGGAATCCAGCAGCAGATATTTCCCTTTCTCTAGGTAAAAACTCAGATAACACACAAGGAATAATCAGGGAAAGTCAGCTGGAAGATTGCAGTTAAGTTTCAGAAGATATTTGAATGACATCTGCTACAACTTAGACCAAAGGCTCAACCTATGAAAGATAAGTTGATATAAGGTGACCATAGAGGCCTTCTCTGATGTGTGTACATTTGAGAAAAGAAAAAGTAGGTGAGGTTATTCATTTAGTGCATACTAATTCCTGGTTTCTGATTTAATATCTATGATATCAGTAATGACATCATCTTTCTGACTCCTAATAACAGTAGTTGGCATTTCTCTTTCTCTCTATTTTTGGGGGTTGTGTACCAGGGATTGAACTCAGGGGCACTTGACCACTGAGCCACATCACTAGCCCCATTTTGTATTTTATTTTGTACTTTATTTAGAGATACAGCCTCGCTTAGTTGCTTAGCACCTTGCTTTTGCTGAGGCTGACTTTGAACTCATGATCATCTGTCTCAGCCTCTCAAAATGCTTGGGATTACAGGTGTGCACCACCGTGCCCGGTGTATTTCTCTCTCTTTTGCCTCCACCAGTGGAGCTAGAGGTTTATCAGTTTTATTTATTTTCTCAGACAACTTTTGATTCTACTGATTTTTCTTTTCTTTTCTTTTTCTCCTTCCTTTTGATTTTTTTTCCTCTTAGAATGGAAGCTATGGTCACTTATTTGCGACTTTACTTCTTTTCTATTACAGGTTGTTAATGCTATAAATTTCCCTCTGATTACTTCTTTAGCAACAGTCCATAAATTTCCATGGTGTCATCATTTTTAACTCAGTTAAAAATACATTTTAGTTTTCTCTTTTCTTTTTTTACCCAAACTATTTAAAAGTGTTATTTAGTTTCCAAATATTTGGTGACATTCTAGACATTTTCCTCCTACTGATTTCAAATACTTTGTCACTCAAAATCATATTTTCTATGATATGAAAACTTATAAATTTATTGAGGTTTGTTTTATGGTTCAGCATATGGTTCATCTTTGTGTAATTTTGATGTGCACTTAAATGTGTGTTAGGTGAAGCATTGAGGTTCTGCTATTCTGAAACTTATCACATTTAAAACTGTCTTATGTTCTTGATGAATTGTCCACTTTTATTGTTTGTAATATTGTCCCATTTACCCTCTTAATACTTTTCGGTATGAAATATGTTTTTGTTGATATTAACATAGCCACATCAGCTTTTGTTGCTTTGTGTGTGTGTGTGTGTGTAATTTTCACATGGTGTATATTTTATTTTTACCTATTCATAATTTTATTTTTTAAATATGTTTTAGGTAGATGTGATTATTTGATTAAATAAAAAAATCTGCCTTTTAGGTGAGATATTTAGATTATTTATGTTAAATGTGAATATTGATACAGTTAGGTTTAAATCTATCATACTGCTATTTCTCTTCTATTTTTGTCAGTTCTTTTCTTATTTTTCTATTTTTATCTGCCGCCTTTTGAGTTAATTCATTGCTTTTAAAAAGTAATTATTTCATCTCCTTTCTTGGCTTATTTGTCTGTAACTCATAGGTGTAGTATTTTATTAATTGTTTATTATGAATGCCCTTATTTAATATTATATTACTTTACAGTATACAAATATCAAAGTATATTTCTGTTTATTTCTTCTCAGATTTTGTGTACTTCCCATTGTACATTTTACTTTTACTTATGTCAGAATCCCAACACTGGATTGTTACTACAATCTACTACACTAGATTGTTTAATTAATTATTATTTAAGTAAAAGTTAATAAAAGGGTATTAACATATTTATACATGTAAATTGAATATGGTATTATTCTTGTGTGGATCCATTTCTCTTGCTGGTATTTTCCTTTTTGCTATTGAATTCTTTAAGACGTTTTATTTCTAAAAAAGTCTTATTTTGCTTTTATTTTAAAATTAGGTATTATATGATTGCAGAATTTTAAGTGGAGCTTTTTTCTTTCACTACTTCAGAGCTTTTGCTCCACTATAATCTGTTCAGAATTGCTTTCTACAGAATTACTTATCACCCTTATCTTCATATTTTTGTATGCAGGTGCTGTTTATCTCTAAATGTTTTTAAGATTTTTAATTTTCTCTCATCTTTTATATATAAATTTATGTATATTTTTGTTGGTAACTGAATTGTGATGTATGTTATTATATTTTTCTTCATGTTTCTATGCTTGAGTTTCTTGGAACTGGGATTTACATTTTTTTCAGGTACAATCAACATATTTAAAATATTCTTTATTCCTACTTTCCTCTCCTTCAAAAAGACCATTTACATATATCATGCCACATGAAGTTGTGCAAATAAATACTCAATGATGTTCTGCTCTTTTTGTCATTTTTCTGTGTATTATGTTTGTCTTTTTTTCTCTTTCTTTTTCAGTTTGGGTAGATCATATGCCTCTAGAAATTTGTCAGTGTCTTCAGGATTTTCTATTTTAATGGAGTATAGATTTTGAAAATAGTTTCAAATTATCTTCTGTATTTTAATAGTGTCTGTTGTGGTATTTTCTTTTTCATCATGAATTTTAGTGATTTGAGAATTCTCTCTTCTTTTTGTTAGGATAGCTAAGGGTTTATCAATTTTATTTATTTTTTTCAAATAACCAGCTTTTTGTTTTGTCAATTTTTTGAATTGTTTCCTTTGTTTCAATTTCATTTATTTCAGCCCTGATTTTAATTATTTCTTGTCTTCTATTTCTTTTGGTGTTGATTTGTTCTTCTTATGTTTAATTGTTTAATATTTCCCAATGGTGTTTTTTAGTTCACTAATATCTTCTTCAGCAACATCTAATCTCACCTAACATTTTTCATCTCAGATATTGGTTTCCATCTCTTGAGGTTTAACTTGTTTAATAATTATTTTACTGTCTCTAACATTCTAATCTTTTTTTCTTTCTTTCTTTTTTTTTTGGGGGGGGTACTAGGAATTGAATCCACGGGTGCTTAACCACTGAACAACATATCCAGGCCTTTTTAAAATATTTTATTTTGATACAGGGTCTCACTGAGTTGCTTAGGGCCTTGTTATTTGCTGAGGCTGGCTTTGAACTCGAGATCCTCCTGCCTCAGTCTCCCCAGCTGCTGTTTAATCTTTTTCTAGTTTATTGAACATGTGAAATACAGTAACAGTACTCTTTTAATATCTGTGATCTCTGGTGAGTTATCTAAGGTCTGTTTGAAGGATTTATTTTTTCCCCCTCATTATGGATATTTTCCTGTTTTTTGTATGTCTGATAATTTTGAAATAGATATTTTAAAATTGTGAATTTTACTTTGCTGAGTGTTGGCTATTTTGATTATTTGTTTTTGTATTCTTCTAAATATTCTTGAATTTCCTTTTTTTAAAATTTATTTACTTATTCTAATTAGGTATACATGACAGCAGAATGTATTTTGATTCATTGAACACAAATGCAGCACAACTTTTTATTTCTCTAGTTGTACACGATGTAGAGTTGCACCATATGTGTGGTCATACATGTACCTAGGGTAATGATGTACATCTCATTCCACCATCTTTCCTGCTATCACGTCCCCTCTCCTCCACTCCATCCCCTTTGACCAAAGTTTCTCCATTCTTCCCATGCCCTGTCCCCCATCATGGATCAGCATCCACTTATCAAAGAGAACATTCACCCTTTGTTTTTTGGGGATTGGCTTATTTTGCTTAGCATGATATTCTTCAACTCCATCCATTTGCCTGCAAATGCCATAATTTTATTCTCTTTTAATACTGAGTCATATTCCATTGTGTACATATACCACAGTTTCTTTATCCCTTCTTCTATTGAAGGGCATCTAGGTTGGTTCCACAGTTTAGCTATTGTGAATTGAGCTGCTATAAACATTGAAGTGGCTGTGTCACTGTAGCATGCTGTTTTTAAGTCATTTGGGTATAGACCGAGGAGTGGGATAGCTGAGTCAAATGGTGGTTTCATTCCAAGTTTTCTAAGGAATCTCCATACTGCTTTCCAGATTGGTTGCACCAATTTGCCGTCCCATCAGCAATGTATGAGTGTGCCTTTTCCCCCACAACCTTGTCAACACTTATTGTTGTTTTTATTCTTGATAATTACCATTCTGACTGGCATGAGATAAAATCTTAGAGTAGTTTTGATTTGCATTTGTCTAATTGCTAGAGATTTTGAACATTTTTTCATTTATTTGTTGAGTGATTGTATATCTTCTTCTGAGAAGCATCTGTTCAGCTCCTTAGCCCATTTATTGATTGAGTTGTTTGTTTTTTTCATGTTAAGTTTTTTGAATTCTTTATATATCCTGGAAATTAGCACTTTATCTGATGTGCGTGCGGCAAAAATTTGCTCCCAAATGTAGGCTCTCTCTTCACCTCATTGATTGTTTCTTTTGCTGAGAAGTAGCATTTTAGTTTGAATCCATCCCATTTATTGATTCTTGATTTTATTTCTTGCACTTTAGATGTCTTGTTAAGGAAGTTGGGGCCTAATTCAACATGAAGGTTTGAGCCTACTTTTTCCTTTACTAGGTGTAGGGTCTCTGGTCTAATTCCCATGTCCTTTATCTACTTTGAGTTGAGTTGTACATGGTGAGAGATAGGACTTTAGTTTCATTTTGCTACATATGGATTTCCAGTTTTCTCAGAATCGTTTGTTCAAGAGGCTCTCTTTTCTCCAATGTATTTTTTTTTCCTTTTGAAATACAGTTAAATTACTTGGATGCACTTTTAATCTTTCAAGTCTTGCTCTTTACTTTATTGTATTTAGGCAGAACTAATGGAGCAGATAGTTTGGGACTAATTATTTGACACTACTGAGGCAAGACCCTTATCAATTAATTCCCTGTTCAATGTCCCCTGAATTATGAGGTTCATTTGAATAAATTAGGAACAAAAACTATTTCTGACCTTGTGTGAGCTATAGGTACTATTTTTTTCATTTTTTTTAGTTCTTCCCACCCCCCAACCCGGGCTCAGATTGTTTCCTCACAGCCAGCAGGTGCTGAAAGCTACTTGTGTCATGGCTTTGCTTTCTCTCCATGTATCTGTGTCCTGTTAACTCCGACTGGCTTGGTCTCCTTCAGTTCTTTCCTCAACTCAGTCCCCTAGGCTATACTCAGGTTCCCCTTAACTGCTCCACAGGTGGAGATTCTACTAAAGCTGTAAGTTGGGGCCATCACAGAGCTTATCTCTCTTTTTCCTATCCCTCAGGGAACATTATCCTTCATTATCTGTGTCTAGTGACTTGAAAATGTTGACTTTGAAGGCTGATGTTTCAAGTTTTCATATGTAATTACCATTTAGTTGTTTCTTACAGGTGTGCATATCTGGTCCTTACTTCTTCACTTAGGTAAGAAATGAAAGGCTTTACATGGTATTTTAAAGCATGAAGCTGCCTCTCTTTTATGAATATTATGTTGCAGAATATTTTATTTTTTCATCAATACAAATTATACCATGATTATAATTTTTCATATGTTCTTTTTGCATTTAAGATACTTCCAAACTTGTCCTTTTTTGGTTCAAGTAATTTTGATTTAAATTTTTTTATCATAATGGCAAAGTAGGAGATCTTGAGAATGTGATTATGAGGAATTGATTTGTTACACGCTTTTTATCAGAAATAAAAATTTAAAAGTTCCAAGCTCTAGAGAAGTACCAAGGATTGTTTTCCTTGTATTTCCACTAGAAGAAAGTTCTAGTCTGCAAGTAGATAATAGTTGATAAAGAGAAATTTATTACTTTAAATGAATAAAAAGTACAAGATATAAGTTTTTCTGTATGTGTTATGGATATTGAGCTATTTTGATTAAATATCTTCAATATTCTGAAACAAATTATTTGATATATTCCTTTCTAAGAAGTTGTTCATAGATTGTGTATACTACTGCTCAGGAGCATAATTTCTAATTTTATTTTACACACATAAAAATAATGTTCAAATATCATACAATTTACAGTTTGGGTCTTGAGATTTTTTTCTTTAGCGTGATGTTAAAGCTTTAAAGATGTCAAAAGGAATAAAAGTATTTTGTGGATTCAGAGGCTATGAAGAAAAATTATGGCCAATATTTTCATTATATCCAACAGACAGTGAATGGTGAGGAAATCACATGGGTTGTTGAAAGAGGCTTCTAGCAAACAAGGACAAGATAAAAAAAATAACTTATGAGAACAATTTCACTAGATGATCAAGAAACTCGTTTGAATGCCCAGGAGATGCTGTAAGATAGAGGTACTGAGTACATAAGAAAATTAAGTTTTAAATACTTTTGAAATTTTCAGACTAATTTTTGAAGTCAGGATTTCTCATTCTTGTTTAAATTTTGTGAGAAATTTTAGTATCATGGTACAAAGCATTATATTATGAATTGAGATTGTAGGGATTCAAATCCTGAATCTGCAAATTACTTCTCTGTGCTTCATCCATGTCATCTATAAAATCAAGGATTATAATTATGCTTATCTTACATGGATGTTAGGAGGACTAAATACATTATTACACATAAAGCATTCATAAGAGTGAATGGTAGATTGAGGAGCTAGATAAATGTTAGCTATTAGCCATTAGCCTCAAGTTTTCCATTAACTATCTGTCTTGATAAGTAACTTGAGAAAGTTCTTTAAATTCTTCCAGTCTCTGGTTTCTCATTTGTACAGTAATGTGGTTTTATGTTTGCAAGTAGATTTTATCTTAAATGTCAACTTTGATTGATTAGCATTAGATACCTAGATCACAGTAGTCATGAGAATTGTGTCTAGGCTCAGGAGGAAAAAATATATAGAATCAATTGACTCAGTGTGTAATGGATTCAGTCGTCAGAATTGTAACATGCATGCATGTACATAAACACGCATACCATTTTATTTGTATTTTATATATCTATATATGATATATACACACACATATACACACCTTGACATTACAGTTATCTTCAATATGGTATATTTACGTGTTAGCTTTTTAAAAAAAGAGTCAAATTCTTAATAAAGTTGCTATGACAACATCATTGGATTCCAAATATTCAAACTCCATTTGTATATTTGGGAACTTCTCTACTTATTTGACTAAGCCTTCATCCTGTGGCAGAAACTGAATATATTCCTGGTACACACTATCCCATCTTTCTTTGCAGCTAGGACATGAATATGTGACCTAAGTTCTACTAATGTGATATCTCCGCCCAAGATATGAATGTTAAATGTCAAAACATGAGAAATGTATTGAAAGCATTCTGGTGTAGGGAGAGTGGAGGTGTGGTTTATGCATTCAGTATCTTCTTCTTCAGATGAATTCTGTGGCATGGCTTTATGTGTAACAAGATAGATGCCAAGGCTAATTGTTCAGTCTTCTAAATATTCTGTGAGTTGTATTTGACATGTGACTTAGTATCTTCAATTTCTAAGTCAGCCTGTATTGATTTGGACTGTTTGTAACCAAGAAGCCTGAATGTTACCTGGGATTGCATAGTCTCTTTCTGTGACAGTTATCATTTGACTACTATTAGGCATTACATGACTCCAAAAGGCTACAGCTCCATTAAATGCTCACACTTAAGTAACATGACCACAAATGGGACATAAACATCTTTCAGTACAAAGAAAATTTGCATAAAGAAAAAAAATACAATCAGCAAAAGATCAGCAGTAAACATTTTTCTTTGCTACATGTGTGAAAAACCTTAGCTCTTGTTTTAGTCTATTCAGACAATTATAACAAAATATCAAAAACCTGGTGTTTTATAAACAAAAAACATTTATTTCTGCACTTCTGGAGAATGGAAAGTCCAAGATCAAGGTCCTGGCAGATTTAGAGTCAGCTAAAGACCAATTTTCTGTTCATAGATGAGATCTCCTTGCTGTGTCTTTACATGATGAAAGGGACAGTCTTCAAGGACTTTTAAAAGGGTACCATTCCCATTCACAAGTGTTCTGTCCCCACAACCTAATCATGTCCCAAAGAATCCCCCTCCCAATATCATCACCTTGGTGTTTAGGATTTCAACATACTAATGTTAGGAGGATAAAAACATTCAGACAATAGCATCTGTTCTTTACAATGAAGCAACTCTCTAGCCCCTTCAAGACATTATTTTTGGATTATCCATTTATTCCCTCCTTTGATACGTTCTTTAATACTTTGATTATGTCACTCATTGAATAATTACCATAAATTTACTTATAAAAAGTATCATCTATTTATTTACTTATCATTAGTACTAGACTGAATAATAAAACCTACAATACTAGAGACTACTTTAAAAAAACTTTGTTACCAAAAACTTTATTTAATAAACATATTCTAAGAGTAATGAAGGCTAGTGATAGTGATGCTTAAAACAGTGTTAGCCTTACTGATGGGCTTTCCAAAATGATTATCATCAAACTGCTAAATATGCACATAAGTTTAGTGTTACAGGAATGCCACTGAGGTTTGCCAGGGTTTATATCACATATGCATCAAAAGGATCTGCATTATTTGTTATTAATTTTCATTGCCTTTCCAGGCTTTTTTGTGCAGAAAAGAATATCAAAGTTTCTTGTCATGGGGTTGCCTATAATAAACCCTTCCTAAAACGAAAATATCTGAAGCAAAAAATGCATTAATGACACCCAATCAAGGTTTATATTGATTGTGCATTGCTTCAAACTATCATAACAAAATATCATCCTGAAATTTCCCTAAATGGGAATTTCCTCTTACATGAAATAATACATTATCCAAACCATTTTTCAATCAGGGTGCAAGAATTACTTGCAACCGAATTCTTCCAGTTTATATAAATTCAATGCAAATTTTAGTGTATTGAGATATAAAATTGTAGTTGTTGGAGCTTAGACTCTATGCTATCTTCAATATATTGTCTAAATATTATGTATCTGTTTATTCATATGTAAAGTAATTATAGACTTTAATTTGTTTTTTAAATGCAGAAAATTTTATGCATAATATACGTTTCATCTTTATCACATTTGACCTATTCCCCAGATCTCTTCATCCCTAGAGTTTTATCAATGCTATTGATCTTTTCTTTTTTTTTTAATTTATTTTTAAAGATTTTTTTTTTTTTAGTTGTAGATGAACACAATGTCTTTATTTTATTGCTTTGTATGTGGTGCTGAGGATCGAACCCAGGGCCTCACGCATGCGAGGCAAGCGCTCTACCGTTGAGCTACAATCCCAGCCTGCTATTGATCTTTTCAAAGGACCTTTTATTTTTTTTCTTTTTGGCTCATTTATGGTCTAAAGTCACTAGTTTTTTTTAAATTATTTTTCCTGCTTGCTTTAAGCTTAAGTTATTCTTCTTTCTCAAGCTTCCTAAAATAGAAATTCAGAGTATTGAGTTTAGAACCTTTATGTGTTCTGATGCTTGCATTTAATGCTATACATTTTCCTCTACTCACTGTTTTCACTGCATCCCACAAATTTGATAATCTTTATTTTCATTTTTATTTAGTTCAAGGCATATTTTAAACTGTTTTTGAGATTTATTTCTGGACTCATATGTTATCTAGAAACATTTCCAAATATTTAGGGATTTTTCTCTAATTCATTTCTAGTTTAATTTCATTGTGGTCTAAGAACTTACTTTATGTGATTTCTATTATTTTGAATTGTGAAAGTACACTTAATGTCCAAGAATATGATGTATCTTGATGAATGTTCAATGTGAGGTTGAGAAAAATGTATTTTCTATTGGTATTAGATGGATTATACTATAAAACTCAATTAGATCAATTTGATTGATATTGCTATTCAAGTAATGTGTAGCCTTACTGATTTTCTGCCTACTTGATCTAACGATTACTGATAAGAACATTGTATCCTTCAACTATAATAGTGGATTTGTCTATTTTTCCTTTTAATTCTATCATTTTTGGCTCTATGTATATTGAAATTGTCTGTTAATTCACACGTGCTATTATGTTTACTTTGAGAATTTACTCCTTTGTTTAGTGTTCTTCTTTATCTCTGCTAATCCTCCTTCTGAAGTCTGCTTTGCCTGAAATTTGCACAGCTACTCCAACTTTCTTTGATTAGCTGGATTGTTTATCTTTTGTGGTGCTACCATGATCTATCTTTCTCCATCCTTTTAATGAGTTTCAACATTAAAGTGTGTTTCACATATAGTTATATAGTTTGATGGTGGTGGTGGTGGTAGTGATGTGTGTAGTTGTGTGTGTATGTGTTGCTGTTTTCTTTGATAATCACTGTCTTTTAATTGGTAACTAGAATCACTTAAATCTAAAGTGATGATATAAATAGATTAACCACTATCTTCTTTGTAGTTGTTTTCTATTCACTGAAGTTTTGTTTCTTTCTCCCTTCTTTTTCAGTCTTCTCTGATTTTGAGAATTTTATATAATTACATTTTCTCTAATTTAGCCTCACCAATTGTACATTTAAAAAATATTTAATGGTTGCCTTTGAGTTTATAATATATGTTTGTAATTAACTAAGTCAACCTTCAAATAGTATGCTACTACTTCCCACATTGAGAATGTACTTTCTAAAAGATATTTTTTGGAATTTCTTTGTCCTGTCCCATGTGATATTGCTGTCATTCATTTCACTTATCCACATGCTATAATGACCCATGCTATAATGACATTGTTATTATTTTTGTTTTAAGTGATTATATTTTAAATCATTTACAATGAAGAAAAATAGAAGATTTTATTTTACCTTGATTTCTTCCCTAATAGCATTTCTTTCCTTCTGTAAGTTTAAAGGTTCAGACCCAAATAATTTTCCTTCTACCTGAAGAACTTTCTTGACCATTTTGTAGGGCAAATCAGCTGACTGTGGATTCTGTTAGCTTTGGTATGAGAAAGATTTTATATCTCTTTCACTGTTATTATTTCACTGGATATAGCATGCTGCGTGGTGGGTTTTTTCTTTGTCTGAAATTGTCCCACAGTTCTTATATATCTATGTCTTATTTATTCTTTCTTCTGTTTATACTTTTGTCTGTGGATTTTCTACTAATACTTTAAGTTCACTGAATCTTTTATTAGTTGTGTCCAGTGAGCTTATTACAGGGCATTCTTTATTTCTGTTACAGGACTTGATTTCTAGCACCTCCCTTTTTTCCTATGATTTCCATTTTCTGCTTATATATCTTTCCTTGCATATCATCTCCATTTTCCAGTAGATCTCTACATATTATTAATCAGAATTTTTGTAAATTCCTTATCCACTGATTCCAACGTCTGCATTTTAATTGAGTCTAGTTCAGGTGCTTGTTTTGTCTCTTCAGATTGCTTGGTCTTGCCTTCTGAAACACCTGGCTTTTTTTTTTTTTTTCTTTTTGCTATTGAAGACTGGACATGATGATTCCAGAAATAGAAAATGAGGGAAATAAGAAACATTGTGAGTTTCATGTTAATGGAGCTGGGCATTGGACGGTGTTTAATGTTTGCTGTGGCTGTTGTTGACAGAGGTAGCAAAATCCTCTAAAATACATGTTTTGTCTCCCCAGCTGTCTTGGGCCTTCCCTAAGAATTCCACCTTAGAGTCTGAGTCTTGCAACCTTTCATCAGTGACCGGTGGTTATTTTACTAGAGCCTTGTTGGTGAGCTGGCATGGTGTGTAATAGGGAAGTGCTTATTAATCTTATGATTAAATCTCTGTGTTATCATTCCTATTATTTTTTCCACTTGCATTATCCATCTGTTCTCCCTAAAAAGTTCCCAAAGACATATAAATTCTTCCTTCTGCTGCCTACTCTATTTCCTGGCTGTCACTCCAAAGCTAAGTCCTTGAACCCTCTGGCCCCTGTTGACCTGGGTGAGAGAGGAAGACTAGATGGGGCTGAAATAGAAACAAGAAGAGTGCCCTTTCCTCCAACTGAGACAGAGGTCTAGTAATCTTTTCCTTTAGAAGATAGATTTTTGCTATTAGAAGACTGTGGATGTATGTAACAATGTGTTTCTTTTTTGTTTCCCTGCCTCCTGATAGAGGCATGAAGCTTCTTTCTTGGGTCTTCAGCTTGAGAATCTGGTATCCAGTTTCTTTAAGATGATGAGCCTAGAAGTTTCAAATAATCCAAACTTAGCATCCAGCAATTTGTCAAAACTACCACTAGTATTCTTACCAGTTTCAGGCTCCCACAACTTCTTTCTAGTTAAACAGATCTTGGTTCTGTTTCTCTAGATGCACCTGTCTCTTCAGATTTCCTTGAGACAGTTTGTCCTTACAACTTCATGTCTCTGATATGTCCATAAAAATCACTGATTTTCAATGTATCTATTCTTTTCTTTTTATAAAGACGGAGGTGATGAGTTCTAAACTCATCACATTTGAAGCTGAAACCTGAAATCCCAAGTATTTTCAAGTTGATATTTCCTGTTAGGATGTGAGGAAATGAAGTAACACTATAGAAAGAAGGTCTATACACTTGCAATTTTCACCTGGATCTGGACAGGAATATTAGCCTCAGTAGTGAACTCCAGTGTAATGGGACATTGACCAGAGACTTCATCTGACAACTGTAATGCAAAGACTCTAATGGGCACCAAATGGCAAACCTGCATCACTCTACTGCATTGACTGGGTCTTCTGAATCAATGTTTGCAGATCAAAGGCGTTATCCATTTGTTTCTATTAATATTATTACTGTCTAAGCTGAGGACTGGGAAAGTATTATCTAAGCCATAGGTGATATTTGATTTCATTTTAAGTAGGTGAGGAACTAGGAATATATTATTATGTTTGAGTCATGGAAGAATGAGGTCTTTTGAACTGTCCTGGATAAATTCTTTGTTTTACAAATAGGAAGATTAAAATTCAGCAAATGAGAGAGAATTATTAAGTTATAAGTAGACATTAGCAGAATAATTAGGTATCTCTGAGTTCTCCAAATCAGCATTCCCAACAGAATAATTTTGTGATATTAATAGGCTTGCTGCCCATAAAAAATTTCAATATTAAATGAAGCAAGTTATATATCCTTTCACATGTCAAGAAATTTATTCACATAGTAAGACTTCAGAGAAGCTAGATATATGTTTAACTGACCTCAGAGTCATTTATTGTGAATATTTTTTGTTGTTCTTCTTAGAACCTCTCATCATTTAGACATTTTTATTTCATGGAATGCATTTTAAGAAGTATGGAACTGCTTCTCTCTCTGTCTCCCTTCTCTCTTCACTTTGTCTTCTCTTCTCTTTTGCTCTTATCTGTGTTTATCTTCTGAGATTCATCTCTCTCACTGCTGGATACTATAGATCCTATTCTTTGCCTCTTCCTCTTACACTCTCCACTCTGATTTTCCACTTTTTCTTGCTCCTAGAACATGCAGAGCACAAAGCACTCTGTAAACATGTCAGTATCCTTGATTGACATTTGGATCAAGTTTAATATTGTCTTTTGAAAACCCTAACACCTCTGTCCAGGACTTTGTATCACTGAGGTATTTTTTTTCCCCAGCTTTTTTTCTTTTTGTTACTTTTTCTTTCCTTTCTTTTCTCTTTTGAGTAACCTTGCTCAATCCTTTATTATAGATGTCTTATTGCGCACTTCTTTCTTGTCTGAAGCTGGAGAGCACATGAGTTTTTAGTTTAGTTTCTGAAAATCGAGCCACTGATGAGGAAGCAATTCCTGACAGCGGCATGCATTTCTCTGTCATTTTCTCTGACAACTTTGCCCACACTTGAGTGTCCTTTAGCAAAATGACTGGAATAAGTGGTGCATTTTCCGGGACGCTTTCTTCTATCCTTGCATCAGCAGAAAATCACAGCAGCGGTCTCCGTGGACAATGGTAAAAACAAGACAAAAACTGCTATTATAAATATGAAAAGTCAATTTGAATGTCAGCAGCTGAGGAAGGGGAGGTGAGCTGAAAGGAGCTATAGCTTGAGAAAATGAAGTCACTGTATGGTATCTTGCTCATGCTTCAAGTCTTACATTTGAGACACATTTAAGCATATTAGAGTAAGTGATTTTCATTGTGCTTGGCTCCAGGCCTCCTTGGCTTCCTGCAGGGACCACATACTTGAGGTTGGGAGTATAAAACGCCCCCAAACACAAAGTTCCTAAAGCACAGAGTTAATTACCGAAGCCAACCTGGGAAGCATCATTTGCTCTTAGAGATCGTTTGCTCTTGAATCCAAAGACATGAGCCTGACACTCATGGAAACCTCGAGAAGACTGATTTCGAACAATTTGGATTTGAGATGATCTCTTTTTCTTTATAGATATTCTCCAGCCATCAGGATGGTTTTCTAAAGAATTTTACAGAAATATTTATTGAAATATTAATAGGTCTTATTTGAATAAAGAGTTCATCATCCGGAAAACATGGGGCTGCTGAGAGCTTAAATATGCTAATTAGCACTAGAAGAAAATATTATATATGTTGTGCATAGGAAAACGTATTCAACCATGGGATTCTCGTAATTTTAATGTAATTTTACTTTGCAAAGATATATATACTTAGTTTAACAAGTCAAACAATATGGCACTATATAGAATAAAAAATAAAATTCTTTCTAAATTACTCCATCTCCTATAATACAACTCTTCTTTCTAGAAATAACTTAGGTTAAAGATTTGGTGTGTTTCTTTCCAAGTTTTGTTTCTATTTTAGGTATTGACAAATTGCCCTCAAAAGTGGTTTGCCTGATTGTTCTCTCACTAGTATTATAACATGGTATTTGTTTCTCTATGTCCATGCCATGCTAGATATCATCAATATCTAACTTTGTTTGAGAATCTTAAAGAAAAAAAAAGTTATTCCAAATGGCAACATGTAAAAATCATTTCATTATCCTATAATGGAACATTATGGCAAATCTAAATGTCTATCAATGAAAGAACATAAATGAGCTTATGTCTTATACTTATTATAAAAACATAAAATATTTACATGTCCTGACATAAAAATATTCTTTGAAAAGACCTCTATAACCTACTATGACAGAAAAGAAGCAAATAAATATATATTTCCACTTAAAAAAATAAGAACTACCATTACTACAAATCTGAGACTCTCAGTGGTATTCACATAGCTTATATGTGTATTTATTTATAAATAGAAGAGCATGGAAATAAAGTTCATACATATAAATGTAGTTACCTTTGTGGAAAACATTGAATTTATTATTTCGGATGAGCATGTATTTCTTCTATAACTGAAATATTATCATGATTAATTGCTGTTCTGATTTTTGTTTCTCACTTATCAATTAAATTATTTCTTTACAATATTGATCCACATGTATTCTGCTCTAAATTGCTTTCATAGTCATTGCTCAAAATTTTTTCCATTGTTTTTTTCCTACTTTTAAGGTTTTTTTCTTTGTTTTAATGATTGTCAGAGATATTTTCTATTATGAATATAACCATTCTCTAGCTACATCCACAGTTTTATTATCCCAGCAAAGACTAGAAACTCCTTGTTCTGATTATTCTTTAAAGCTTGAAGTTTTTATTTTCATTTAAGTTCACTGAAGCAGAAACTTCTTTCTTTTTCACCTTAGTATTTTAAGTTAGAATTTATTATACTTTGAATAACTGAATTTGAGAGAGTTTTGCTCATTCAAAACAAGTGGTAGAGTCAATAAAAACTTTTTACTAGCTCCTCCATCTGTTACTGTCTGTACTTATTTCATTGAACACAGATTGTAAGGATGCAGTTCCTGTTTGTTTTTTTCTGTGAAATCTGATCTCTAAGAAGAATGCAAGTATTTAAATTAATTTTCCAGTCTATATTTACTTATTTAGAAATGAGAATAATGACATAAGAAACTCAGAATTTTAAAAATTCCTATCATCCATCTATCTAGAGATACATAAGGATCTATCTATATCCTTTATATCTATAGCTATATCTATCTATGTCTATATCTATCTATAGAGAGATATTCAGTTCCAACCACAAGTCCACAAGTTGCATATGTGAATTTATTTCTGAGTAACTTTTTGGCAACTGTGACATTTTCTGTTCCAATGTACACAAAATGTGATTTATTTGAGAACAGTTAGAGAAAAAGGAAACTAGTGATTGTTAGTAGAAAAAGAAGGTAAAGCATATGTCAAAAAGTTAAATTTTTACAAAATACTTTGGCAAAGGGAGAGGAGGGTTAGGAGAACAAAGTTAGGTCATAAAGAGGACTAGGAATCACTTTTGTGAGAAGAGGAAAGAAAACCAAAGCGAAGGAAGCAACAGGAAACTTGGGAAGCCTGAGTTAGGACCCACAGAAGAACTTGAGGAATAGCACAGACTGCTGTCCCAAAATCAAATCTGAGGATACTGAGGACCAGGCAGACAAATGTGTATCTTGTCATCATCTATAAGTGCTTATTTACAATAAATAAAAACAACTATGTGGACCTCTCTAAAATTAGAGGACAAGCCTCAGAAGCTTCTAAAAACCCAAAGATAATAGTAGAATTTTATGTTACTCTATTCATTATTATTTTTAAAAGATAAAATATTGTTGAGATGTTCTTATTTTTATTTTTTTGACGCCACTGTTTATTGTCTAGCTTTTGAGAAAACAGATGTATTTATAAAAGTTTTCCATAGTCTAACCATACATATTGCCTCTCTTAATCCTATTTTCCCAGAAGATTTAAGTCCCATAATGTCAAATTGTCCTGCCATGGTGGCTGTCTGAAATCTGACCTCTGGCATTGGGGACAGTGTCCTTCAACTCTAGTTCCAAGTAGTATCTTAGGGGGAAATAGAGAAAAATAAGTCTGGAAACATAAGCTGGAGCAAGCCTATGTGCCAGTTGTATCTTCTTACCCCTTAACATATAATTAGACCTGGCAGGCACATGCCAAATGCTTTTTCAGTGTATTCTGCACACAAGGCTCAAAACCATTTCCAAATGGTGATTTCTGGTCCCTCCTTTTTGGCCCACCAGTGGTCTGTGTTCTGTGAGTGAGCTGTGTAATTGTGACCCCTAGTGGCTAGACCTGAGACACATCAGTAAACATGTTCCATAAGGTGGCATGTACTAAACTGCTAACCTGGTTAATTATTTTTTTCATTTTAATTTCTGCATCTAAATCTAACCCAAAGGCAACATTCTCCGCTATTTCTCTTACCCAATCTACCATGCAATAGACAACCACAAAACCAAAAGCTGCTTTTGTTCCAAGTTAATAAAGAATGGGATGTAAGTTTTAATGCATATAGATTTTAGAGCCAATCAAGAGGACATTCTTGTCTCTTGACAATAAAAACTCAGTGACAACCCAAAATTCGACTGGTGGTGTCAAATACATTTCCCAAGATTTTCCTGTTTAAATTCAGAGACAATTATTATTTTTGTTACATTCATTCCTTCCTCAAAATTACATTTCATACCATGATGCCTTCTATCAAAATCCAAATATTTTACATGTGTAACACTGATAACATAATGGAGTAACTACCTATAAATACCATTAAGTAGTTAATTGGATTGATCAAATAATTGATACAGAAACCGAGGAAATGCAAGTAGAAACTGGGTCATCTTGAAAGCAGAGTGACCACAGAGGTATAATCTGAAGCCTGAAATGTAATAGAATACTTAACACTGTGCATCACAGATATTCAGTGTGATCCAACACATAGAAAGATATTTATTTCATTTAGTCTTTCCAAATTGCTTGTTAGGAAATCATGAATTTTTACCCCAATTTTCAGCTCTATACACTGAGGCCCAGATAGGGTACTGGTCTCATCTAAATATACAGAACTGGTTTGGCAGAATTTACAATCCAGTCCCTGATTTCTGATTAGACGCCTGGCATCTCTTTTGCTCTGATGTGCCGAAGAGGGATCCTTCCGTGGGACCCTTTGGCAGACCCCTTATTCCAAAAGTGTATAGAGCAGGTCAGAAAGTTGGAGAAAGGACAGAAAACTGAAAAATGAAGTGAGGAAACATGAAAGAAACTGAATTATGTCATCACATTTCTAATAGAGAGCCAACTGGGTCACACAGAACTCAAAAGCCAATGTGAAATTTTCGGGAGAATTGGGACTGTGTGTGTTACTAGTTAATGTGTAGGGATTAAGGAGTGGAATCTTAGTTGCTGTTTACTGTGTGTGTTACTAGTTAATGTGTAGGGATTAAGGAGTGGAATCTTAGTTGCTGTTTAAATCTTATCATCGTCCATCAGTCATTCAGTCCTTTATTATTTGAGGTATAGAGAATAAAAATTTAGAGAATAAAAATTCTTATAAGATTAACAATACTTTTTATGGAGAGCTTAGGGTTTGTTTGAAGTAAGTTATGTCATATCACCTTATGGTGATCCTGTAAGGTAGATGTTATCATTCATTTTTCTTAAGTGAAAAGTTTGGGGCCTAGAAATATCAACCATTGTCCAAGGTCTGAAGTTACAAACAGCACAGCTCACTCTACCTTCCCAGCCTCTTAAATGCAAAGACACGAGACTGTCAAGGACTGAGTCTTCTAGGAGCTTTTAGGACACACACATGAAATACAAATTAGTCCAAGTACAAGATATTCAGAGGTAAAGTAGATGTAAGGTGAAAACAAAGATCAAAACAATGAAATTCTCGAATTTCAATCTATAATAAAATTGGACCATTAAAAATCAAATTAAGAGGAATTATTTCATCATGCATTTTAAACACAAGTTCAAGTTATTGGGGGTAACTTTTTTAAAGAAAAAAGTGCTAAGAAAATATCTAAGAGTTATTTATCAAGTCTGTGAGCTATGGGGAAATTTCCTCCCTGCGTGACCTGCCCGTGCAAGGATGTTCTACTACAGAACACTTGGTAGGAGAGGAAAGTGCTTGCCTGTCACAACTGTGGAAGGTGGGGCAAAGTAATATTGTCATAATACTACTCTGAGGAGAAAGGGGTAGGGGAAGATGTGAGGAGAGTAAAGATGAAAGAATCTCCTGTGATCAATTTTTATTATTTTAAGAGACTGGGTTTGAAGACTAACACACAAATAAAAAACAAAATGCAAAGCAATCAGCCATTTCCAAATCATGCTGATGGAATATTAATTTTTTTTTTCCCTTGGGAGCCTACAGGATCTGGGTAAGAAAGCAAACAGGATTACCCATCTTTCAGCAGGGCATAGCACAAGCTCTTGATTTCTTTATGTATTTGAATCTGGCCAAATTAACTGTTCTCTAAATTGGAAGAATCTTGCCTATAATAAGATTAGAGAATTCGGAAATCCTTGAATGCCATTTACAGATTTATAATAATGCATCTCCTCCATGGAGTGGTTCCCAAGCAGCTCAGAAAGTCAAAGATGCAATCAAAATTAGATATTTAAATTAATTTAACATCTTGAACTTCATATTCATGATTCATATTGAATATGCTTCTTGATTACTTGGAACCTTCAACTCTTCATTTTTTTTAACTATAAAAAGTTACCTCATCAGTGTCTTTGTGAGGAAAAAATTGAAACGAACATGTAAAAAATACCTAGTATTCCAATACTATTTGAGTTGTCTATTATGCATGCCCCTTTGAGTCTGCTCTGCTGCTGCTCAGTGATGCAGTACCATTTTCCCACTATGAATAACCTTCCCAATGATACAGGCTGTTTATTTTAGTGAGTGCTTTGTTGTTATGGCATGAAGACTTTTTAATGATTTTTTTGACATCTCTATTGCTATAGGTTTCCTCTCTCTTCTCCCTCTTTTGTTTGTATGCCTCCCCCTTTTGTTTATTTAACCACTTCTAATCTGCTGAAAGACAAAGAAATAAGCCATGTCCTTGTCAGGATTGCCTTTGAAATATGAAGTACATATTCTTTAAAAGGAGACTTGGGACATTTGTAGACTTCAGTGAGTGGTTCTGGGATTCATATTTTGGGCACCTATAAATTTTAGCTAATTTTTATTAAGTTTTCCCCTGGATCACAGCTGTGCTAGATACATAGTATCTCAAGGAAATTTTATTCTATTCTCTTTTTTTATGACTTTTTTTCCTGGAGGGCAGGAGCTATGGTATGTAAATTTTTTTGTCTTCCCAGTGCTAAGCCAAGTGGTTATACAGAAGGCATTCCATAAACATTTTGCATATATACACATGCCTGAAAGATGAACCCTAGAATGAAGGCTTCTCTTACTACTGGTTGGGCATCTTATCCAAAAGATATCACTGATCATCCCAACCATGACTAGCTTTGTTGTGCTTCTCTATGACCCTGACTGTGCATATCCTAACTCAGCAACAAAAGGAAAAATAAAATAAAGTTTTATGTGAATGTTGATTTACATGGATATGAATCCCTTTCTTCATTTGTCTCTCACGGATGCTCTGACTTTACCTGCTGAGCCTTTTGCCCTATTAACATAAAGGTGGAAACTGACTAACTTATCAGGATGGATTTCTTTGTGAAAATAACGATCAGCTACATTCATAGAAATGAAATCAGAAGCTATGGAGAAAACAACACACTAACTCTACAACATGAAAAAATAACTCTTAGTATCCTGGAATATTCCTAGTACCTCCACACTGTCCACTCCTATTGTATTATGTGCACATAATTCAACCGAATGCATATGCACTTGACCCCTAATATATATGTATGTATGTGCATTTATATATGACTTTCACTGCATGCCTACATAGCCACTTCAAACTCTATGACATGTGAAACATCTTCTCTTTTAATTGATAGTCTCTGTAGATGAGGATGATACAAATGAAAATTTGTCAGGTATCATGTATTAAATGTAATGTAAATGCTAAGTTGTCAGAATAAGCTATAAAAAGATAATATAGACTATAAGTACTCTGCTCTGTCAGGAATAAATATCACTTCAAGTTATGTGGGAAAGTTTTAGGAAAAAATTCAGAAATTGAGATTTTAAAACTAGAAGAGATGTTAGAAAGAAGCCAGACAAATGCTTTTTAAACATTTTCTAATAAGTGAAAGTTACTTTAAGTAAACTCTTAGCATAAGTGTAACATGTAATAATAATCATTATGATTAAAGTTAGAGGAAAGGGCATCATACAAAATGCCATAAAACCACATCCTTCATTCCCTAGTATTGTTCTTAGGACAACTCTCTGGAGCATCACAGCCTTCTTCAATCTACTGTGAAAATGCCTGAAAATAAAAGTTGGAAATGCATCAGTTACAGCTAACATTAAAAATGTCAAAATAGACATTAGAAATGATGCAATATTTTCCCCTTAAAACAAGTCTGAAATATCGATAGCATTGATTCAAATATCTAATATTTTCATGAGCAATTTAAGGCCTTGGTTTTATTTTTGCAATTGATAACATATTTGGATCTTTTTCTTGCCACACTGTCAAAATATGGCTACTGCAGCTTCAGTTATAACATCTGCTTTTAAGATAATAAATGGGCAAAAGTATGGATGCCAGACAGAAGTGTCTTATTACCTCAACAAAACAATGATATCAATAAAGCTTGTTGAAAGCACCCAGCAGAAGCTTGTTCCTGTCTCCTTAGCTATAACTGTATGCCATGGCTCCTGCCAAGAAAATTGGGAGGAGTTATCTCACTTGATACTGGACATATTTATATAGCCCTGCGATAAAAACAGAGTTTTTATCAGGAAGGGAGAGTGGTTATTCAAGTAAACAGGTCTACCATTCTATCTCTAGAAACAAATCTTTATTCCATAACTAGCAGCTCTGCTGTTCTTGGAATTGGTGACTGTTACTAATAAATTGATAGTAGGCCTGTGCCCATATTCTCAAACTGGGTGTTATGGTTTAGCTGTGAAGTTACCCCCAAAGGTCAGTTGCTAAAGACTCCGTCCTTGCTGATGGTGCTATTGGGATATGGTGGAAACTTTACGAAGTGCAATCTGTTTGGAAGAGGTGGGTCACTGGGGCTGTGCCCTGTACTCTTCCTCTTCCTCTCTCTCTTTATTTATTTATTTTTTTCCGGCTGCTATGAGATGAGCAGCATCCTTTCCTATACACTTCTGCCTATCATGTTCTGTCTTGCCTCAGGCCCAAAGCAATGAAGGCAGCTGACTTTGGACTGAAACCTCTGAAACAAGGAGCCAAAATAAAAGTTTTCTCCTTTGATTTTTCTCAGGCATTTTGTCACAGAAACAGAAAGTTGACTAACACTG
The DNA here is from genome assembly GCA_004024805.1 of Geosciurus inauris. Taxonomy (NCBI): domain Eukaryota; kingdom Metazoa; phylum Chordata; class Mammalia; order Rodentia; family Sciuridae; genus Geosciurus; species Geosciurus inauris. Next base: position 98,058 of record PVHX01000143.1, read on the forward strand.
GACTCAGATGAATAAATCAAATTTGGAAAAGTGGAGAGACAGAGGGAATATTTCAAGTAAAAGAACATTAGGTGAAATACATGGAACTAGATTTCATATACTACCTATGTTATGACTTTGATTCTTGATCTTCATTTCAAAATCATTCTTCTATTCTGAATTCTGTTTATATTTGAATAGAATTCTTTGCTATTTTCTAAATGTAAGTATCTTACTAAATGAAAACTCTACTCTTAATTACTTTACTTGGTTATTTTTTCCCCTTTAGTAATGATCATATGAATTTATTTGTTTGAATACTAAGGAAAACCAAAGTAGAAAAGTCCTGATTAATTGCTGATTTCTGTATTCAAACTCCAGTTTTTCATAATACTGAATAAATATACCTGAATAAATTACTCAACATCCTTCTCACCAGTAACAGTAGAGTTATCCTCATATCTTCTTCACAGGGTAAAGACTAGTGGTACATAAATAGTCGCAGGTGCAGCCCTTGGAAAAGTGTCCATATACTATGCTTTCATCAAATGCTGACTGTTGTATTAGTCATCTCAGGCTGCCTTACCAAAGTAACATTAAGTTTTACTGCTTATATAGCAGAAATTTGTTTTCTCACCTTTCTGGAGGCTGGAAGTCTACAATCAGAGTGCTAACCTGGTCATGTTCTAGTGAGGGCTCTCTTCCCAGTTTGTAGACAGTGCCTTCCCCCTGTATCCTTGCATGGTCTTCAGTGCATGGGCAAGGTGAGGAGTGAAGAAAGAGGGATCAGTCTTCTTCTCAGTGATGCAATCATGAGTCCCTACTCAGGTGAAGTACTCCAACCCTAATTACCTCCTCAAATTTCCATCTCCAATCTTCTTGTTTCCCTCACATTGAGGTTGAGGTTGAAGTTTCAACATATGAATTTTGATGGCACACATTCAGCTCATAATCAGTATTATTCAAATGGGCTGGGATTCTCTTCTGTGTGTCTTTTGATATTACATATTCTTTGGACAAATCTGATCTTAGGAAAATATATTTTTAATGAAACTATATCATTTATACCTCTTCTCCTCTTGGAGAAGCAAATATTTTTTCTGTTAGTGGAAAAATTTATATTATGAAATAATTTTTACTAAAATTTTACTGAATAATTGGTTTGCCTCATTCATATGTAAGTTGAAGGGAAGGATTACCAGCAGTGAAATATTAGGAAACATAAAAATGCTAGATGAAAGTAGTCTTCCCATTTTCTTTCAATTCATATTACTTAGATAATTATGTATTAACTACATATGTAAATGCTTTTCTGGATATCTCTTTAAATGTTTAAAAAACACCCATAATACAAGAATGAAGTAACTATATGAAACAGGTTGGTTGGTAAATACATATAAGCCTATTATTTCTAAACATAACAAAAATGGCTGATGGTTTTCAAGAACCGGAATTCCTGCTTTCTAGTACTATGAAAATAGACACTGTATTTCTCTTTAAAGTCAGACCTTTCAAAACTTCTGTTTCCTTACTTAAAATTGTAATTCATGTGTGTTTCAGTTGGCTTAAAGAATAAAGTCAAAGGTACTTGGAATCTGCAGGTAACCCTTTGAGTGATGATAGATACTGGCAAGAAGAGTTGATTTTATTTTCCCATAAAATCAATTCACATTCTTCTATGTCACTGAGTTCCTCCACAAAACCCTCCTTCATCTTCTCCACATTCTAAGACTGGCCTCAAGACCAAATTGGACAAGATGAACAGAAGCTAATAGAAGTCATATCCATTCTTCAGAGGTGGGTGTACACCTTGTTGAAGGGAACAGTAAGGTCTATGCCTCCTCAAACCCCACACATATCCTCCTTCAGCTTCTCCACTTTTTAGGCCAGATGTGAGCACAGTTTTCTCGTAAAGAAAGAAATTTGCCAGCTTTCCTTTCAAGTCCCCATGGCAGTCAAGTTAGGGACTTGGAGATGGAGAGAGGCCACCATGCATTCTAGGAAGAGAGAGACAGAAATTCCTGCTTTTTTTCTAGTTCAGGTTTCACAGTTTCCTCCTGACTATTTTCTCTTGTGACTTCAGGATTGGGGCCAGATACAGAAGTAGAAGAAACAACTGAACCAGTGTTAATATACCAGGTCTTGGAATTGAGAAAAGTCAAATCTCTATACTTATTAAAGTGCTTCCTTTCCAATACAATGAGTGATGAGAATTTCTCCTGAGTTACTTAATCAAAGCTTTCTTGGGCCTTCTCACTCCTCTTTCGATCACATCTTTATTCTACTAAACTGCATTCTTTACTCTTTCTTGTTTTAACATTTTATTTTATTGTTTCCTCTTCATTGTACATGAGAGTAGAATCCATTTTGATAAAATTATATAAGAATAGGATATATCTTATTTTCATTAGGACCCCATTCTTGTGGGTGGGCACAATGGTGGGGTTGACTTAGGTAATTTCATATTTTTACATAGAAAAATTATGTTAGTTATTTATTCCACTCTCTTTCCTACTCCCTCTCCCTTCCTTCCATTCCCCTTTGCCTAATCTATTGAACTTTTCTTCTTCCCCTCCTCATCTTTATTATGGATTAGCTTCCACATACCAGCAAAAACATTTGACCTTTAGTTTTTTGGGGATTGGCTTATTTCTTTTTTTGGGGAGGGGATGGCCTATTTCACTTAGCATATTTCCAGATCTATCCATTTATTGGCAAATATAATAAGCCACTTTTCTATATGTCTAATATTCCATTGTGTATATATAACACAATTTCTTTATTGGTTCATCTTTTGATGGGCATCTAGATTGGTTCCTAACTTAGCTATTGTGAATTGTGCTGCTATAAATATTGATGTGGCTGTGTCACTATGTTGATTTTATATCTTTTGGATACATGCCAAGGAGTGGGACAACTGGGTCAAATGGTGGTTCCACTCTAAGGTTTCTGAGGAATCTCCATACTGCTTTCCATAGTGGTTGCACCAATTTGAATGTACCTTTTTCCCCACATCCTTGCCAACATTTGTTGTTATTTGTATTCTTGATAATTGCCTTTCTGACTGGAGTGAAATAAAATCTTAGAGTAGTTTTGATTTGCATTTCTTCAATTGGTAGAGATTTTGGACTTTTTTTATATATTTGTTGACCATTTCTATTTCTTCTTTTGAGAAGAGTGTGTTCAGTTCCTTTTCCAATTTATTGATTGGGTGTGTGTGTGTATTAAGGTTTTTGTTTTTTTTTTTTTTTTTGGTACTGGGGATTGAACTCAGGGGCACTCGACCACTGAGGCACATCCCCAGTCCTATTTTGTGTTTTATGTAGAGACAGGGTCTCACTGAGTTGCTTAGCACCTTGCCATTGCTGAGGCTGGCTTTGAACTCACTATTCTCCTGTCTCAGCCTCCCTAAGTGCTGGGATTACAGGCTTGAGCCACCGTGCCCAGCTATGTGTTAAGGTTTTTGAGTTCTTTGTATATCTTAAAAATTAACACCCATCTGAGGTGCAGGTAGCAAGATTTTATCCCATTCTCTAGATTCTCTCTTTACGCTCTTGCTTGTTTCTCTTTTACTCTTTTCCTATATCATCTCATGTATGTCCAAGGCTTTACTTGTCATCCCTAAAGAATTCACTCCAAAGATTTATTCATAATTTAGACCACAACTCTGAGCTACAGAGTTGGTAATCTAAATGTCTACTTATCACTGCTAATTACATATTTATAGACATCTGCAATTTATCAGTTCCAAAACTCACTCTTATTTCAGCATTCTGATTTGATTTTCTTCTGATTCACCAATTTTATATTGATATCAACTGTGGTGACTTTCAAAGGCATTCAGCACGTCTTCCAGTGGCCTTGTTTTCCCACTTTTGTGGTTGAACATTGACACCTCTGGGCACAGGAATGCAACAAGGAAAACAAGCAAAGGTAATAGAAATTATTTTCTGGAACTTTCCAAATTAAAAGTGGCAAGGAGAAGCTCCTCATGTCTACTGAGTTCCTGGTTTGGAAACAAAAAGATGTTTACAGCCAAGTCTCTCATGGAGTGAATAAATCTCATATATTCAAAAGGAAAAAGCAAATAAACACCTTAAGAGAATCATCAATAAGAGTTGAAGAGAAAGATATTTCAATATGTTCTAATATTTCATTCCACTCAACCATAAAATTAATTTTACCTCTATCCTTCCAAAGTTTTTTTTATTATCTAAGCCAATAAATTTCACAGTTGTGCATTTTCTCTTATCCTGGCTTGGGGTTCCATAACAAGTAATCAAGAGTCTTTGACTGTAAGTTTAAATAAATACTAATATTTCTATATTTACAATTGATTTTGCCAGAAATTCCAGGGTCACTCTTGCCTTCTGTTTCTCCTCCAACCTTTAGTCATGAAACATAAATTTTTCTTAATATCTCTTAAATTCATTCTCTGTTTTTCAATTTTCCTGTCACTATCATGCTATCCATTACCCTCCTCTCTCAAGATTCAGCTTTTATTACTGGATGCTTATGTGTCACTCTTAAATCTGTTATGCACACAGTATTCAGAATGATAGTTTAAAGGATATATAAGTAAATACAATTATGCCTTTTTGTTGTTTAAAATTCTTCAATGCCTTTCTATTGTTTTAAGAATAAATATCTGGAATGTGTTTCAGATATACCTACTCATAGACTCACCTCTAGCTGCTATCTCCCTTACTATCTTGTTTCTGCCAAACTGGGTTTATTTTAAGTTTTGAAATATGTCTATTTTTTTTCATCTTATGAGTCTGTAAAATTCTATTTCCTTGGTGGTGACACTCCTGTATTAGGTATTCATCTTTCAAAACTAATTTCCAAACTTAATTCTTCAAGCAAACATTCCCATAATTGATTCTTGACACTCTATTTTAATTTTAATTACAGAACAACTATAAAATAATTAGATGATGATGCCTGTTTGATAGTATTTGTTGCTTCCCCGAATCTACATTTTTATATAAAGATTATGTTTTATTTTTTAAGAATGTATTCACAAGGCTTAGAGTACTACATTGTATTTGAGGGGTATTCAGTATGTATTTGAGTAGATAAATAAGTGCATGGAGCAGAGAAATTCCATGTTCTGTTCCCTTGGCATCTCTTCCTTAGCTCTGAAGTTCTCTCTGCTACACCTGAGTGCTATAATGCATCTGCAGCTTCTGATTATTACATTACCAAGAGTTCACAATGCAAAAAGAACACCATGATTTCAAAGAAATGGGCAAATTGCTTGCTTCAATTCATCTATTTAGAAATTTGTGTTCTCCTGAACTCATACATTAAAAATGAAATAAATCTCTACTGCGAATCTTCTGCTTATTACCCAAATTTAACATTAGAGAAAGAAATATTTTATTAGTTGGAAGATAGCTAAAGCCCAAATTGTTCTTCTACCATTAAAAATGCTCTTTTTGTTGAATAGTTTCATTCAGGTTATAGTCCACTGGGCCAGAGAAAGTAGAGGGAAATAGTAACTGTGGCTTCACACTCGTAATATAGCAAACATATTTGTATTCATTGTAGAGGGTGTTGAAGTCTATTGAGGATGGGGACATAAAATTGGAAGAGATAAGGCAAAAGGACAGTGGAAAAAATCTTCCACTGCCTCAGGCAAGTGGGCACAGGAGAGGAATGATAAACACATGCATCTCTCTTTAGGAAGTCGGATACTAAGGCTATTTCAATGTTCTTTAGGAGGATATTCTTCTTTGAAAACCGAAGATTAAATTCATTTTGTTGGCAAAAGTACAATGTTCCTTTACTTGATTGATTCTTCTTTCTCTTCAGAGGGCACTTGACTTCAGTTCTCAGGTAAGAAACTGCCCTCCTTTTTTAAAATATTTCTTCCATTATGTTTTCTAAGTGAAGAATCTGAACAATTGTCTGAAAAAGTGTATCCATCCTCCTCTGTGAGTTCATTTGTGTCCTTGAAATAATGACAAAATTACTTCAAAAACAAGCCTAACTATACATAACAAGAGAAATAGCAGTTTGTATCGTATGAGTACTGAGTAGTTAAATTTTTTCCTGCACAAATATCATGTGGTGCCTCATGATAATTACTAAGGTGTTTTTCATTGAAAGAGAAGCCTTGTTACCCAGGAAGGCAACCCATGTCCCCAAGCTCAGTGGCAGCTCCCATCCCCAAGTCTGTGAGAAAGACAGTGAAGCCACCACTGTTGATCACACAGCCAGGATGGTACTGAGTTCCTGCAGGTAACAGAATGAGAAAGCTTGATGAGCACTGGGCAGGGATTAGGAGCAAAGGAGAGAAGAAAAGGAAGCACACACAAGAAGAGGGGAGCCCTAAGTCATTGAAAATCCATAGGCCTCAGTTTCTCCAAAGTTTAGCATATGTAACAGCTAGTCTAGCTATTGACTGAGAGTGCTTCTGGGTCTTTAACTCAAGTAAATAATCAGGGATGAAGAAATTATGGATGAAATGAAATACTTAGCTTGGTATTATTTATAAACAAAAGCAGAAAAATAAATTCTGATAAATATCTACTTTGCATTTTAACAAGAAAATGTTTTCTTATTGTGGTAGAAATAATGCTTACAAATGTTGAACAAAAAACTATTGAAAGATACATGCCTCTGTGTGTGTGTGTGGTGTGTGGTGTGTGTATTTTTGTGTCTGTGCATCTAATATGTAAGGAAGAACAAATCTGATTTTTAGCTGTTTCAGGATAGTGGAAAGTGGGATTATGGACACTTTAATTTTTTTAGCTTTTCAATTGTTTTCATGAAAGCATCTCACATTGTTGGCAGGTGCCTCTCATAGCACCTCATCTTATCACTTTCCACATTGTATTGAAATTGTGTGACTGTCTACCTGCTTTTGGGGTTTTAGAACTGATTAAAAATCAATTTATATTTATCTTTATGTGCTCAGTGTTTAGCATGCATAGTAAAAGGTATTTCTTAAACTGAACTGAACATCATAAACATAGATAACTTTTGCAATTAGGAAGAAACACCATTTAAAAATATGAGACTAATCATTTTTTAATTCAATTCAATTATGTGCATGTTCTGGGAAACTGAGAGGCAAGCATATACTCTTCAAAACTCAGTTACTAATCTGTAAAGGTAATATTGAAGGGCATATGTATGTAACCAGAGAAGAAATAAAGACAGTCATTCAGGACACAAAGAATAGAAAGTTAAAATCCAAGAAGCTTAAATGCATAGCTCATTTATTGGTTGATTGAACCAGCCAGTGAAAAACAGGGAGCCAACTTAATCATGCATGATACCCTCCCCAGAGATATGAATCTTCAGAGTTCTATCATCTATATATATCTGAGTATTGTTTTTCTATTTCTCAGTTGCACATCAAGTTTTTGTTCTCAAATTGGTTTCCTCTACTACCCAGAAACAACACTAACAGTTGCTTTGATGTACTTCATCTCGGTTTGCAGATAAAAGATAAAGATATTTTCTTTCTTTAAGTTAAAAATTATAGTGATGGACTGGGCCTGATGGCATACACACTGGTAGTGGTGGCACACACCTGGTGGCATCCATAATCTCAGTGACTCTGGAAGCTGAGGCAGAAGGATCAGAAGTGTGAAGCCAGTCTAAGCAATTCAGTGAGATCCTCAGCAACTTAGCAAGACCTTGTCATCTCAAAATGAAAAGTGCTTGGGATGTGGCTCAGTGGTAAAGTACACCTCTGTTTAATCCCAATACAGGAAAAAAGTGGTAGTCATGGTACTTAAATGGCCCCCTTTCTAACAGTGTCATTAAATTATATCTTTTAATCAAGAGCACCTATGCAATGGACAGGTTGATGGTAGGAAAAGAAGCCTTCACCAAGGACAGTGGTTCATTTATGAACAAATAATTAGCAGGTAAATGCTACAGGACATTTGGAAGATTGCTATATAAAAATTTATATGTGAACTTGGTTTTCAAATGTGAATAAGACTTTTCAAGGAGAAAAACGTAAGGACCACCGTTTTAAAGATGAAAGATTAGACAAAAAATGGAAGCAACGTAACAGACTTGGAGAACCCGAGAGTGCCAGGATAAAAGTTGAGAAAGAAGCAGTAAACGAGGCAAGAATGTGGAAAGCAGCCAGATCAGAAAGGAACTAGAGCAGGATTCTTGAATTTTTATTTTATAGGTGGTGAAGCATTTCTGTATTTAAAAAAATGTAGTATAATATATGTACCATAAAGACTTCCATTTTAACCGTTTTATGTGTACAATTCAGTGCCATTAATTACATTCACAATGTTGTCCAACTATCACCACTGTCATTTTACAGAAACTCTATTAAATGGTATCTCTCCATTTCCCATTCCCTCTAGACCCTTGCAATCTCTATTATACTTCATATTTCCATAGACTTGCCTATTTTAGATACCCCACTTAAATCAAATCATACATTTCTTTGGGTGTCTGGCTTATTTTATGTAGCCAGACATTTTTAGAGCTTATCCATATTGTAGTAGTGGGTATCAGAATTTGGTTCCTTTTCATTATAGATATCTATCACATCTCATTTATCCATTCATTTGTTGATAGTTATTTGAGTGATCTTTGTTTTGCATATTGCAAATAATACTGCTATGGATATGGCATAGAAGTTGAGTCCTTTCTTTCAATTATTTTGAGTATGTATTCACAAATGAAATTGTTGAATCACATGGTAATTCTGTGTCTAGCTTTGGGAGGAACCACCATCTAGTTTTCTAAAGTGCCTGCACCATTTATGTTCCAGCCAGCCAGCAACACCAGCAATGCTAAGAGGTCCCACGGTGGCCAACGATTACATTTTTTTAATAGCTAACTTATTGGGAGTGAAGTGTTATCTAATTATGGTTTGGATTTACATTTACCTCAAAACTGGTGATATTGAGCATAATCTCATGTGCTTTTTGGCCATTTATATATTTTCTGTGGCAAAATTCCCATTCAAATTTTTGCACGTTTGATAATTTTTTTCCACTAATTTTAAGTTGTGTTATTTATATATGCTAGATATTAATATTTTATCAGATGTATTATTTGCAAATATTTTCTCCTATTCTGGGGGTTTTTCATTGCCTTCTCTTGAGAGTGTCCTTAAAATACATTTAAATTGTTTTAATAAAGTCCAATTTGTCTCTGCTATTCTTTGTTGCCTGATTTTGGACTCCTATCCAGGTGAATGAGGATTTTAAATGGAGGAGTGATATAATTAAATTTGGAAGTTAGGATGCTTTAAATGAGACTCTGAACGATGATTAATAAGAGAAAAACTCAAGATCAAAAGACTATGGCACATTAGCCATGGCACAAAGCTTCTGAGTAAAATAGCATATTGATAAAACATAATTTTCTATTTCTCTCCACCTTCAATATCTGGCAATATTAACAACAAAGAAACAAAAAATAATGCAAATGTAGAAAATAATTATCATTAGCAACCATATACCATACCTTATACCACCCACACACTTTAAAAGTGTCAGTTTATCCAAATTACCTATGAAATTGAGGCAGGAGGATCAAAAATTTGAGGCCAGCCTCAGCAACTTAACAAAACCTTGTCTGAAAGAAAGAAAGAAGGAAAAGAGAAAGAAAAAGAAAGAAAGAAAGAAAGAAAGAAAGAAAGAAAGAACGAGAGAAAGGAAGGAAGGAAGGAAGGAATACTCTAAGAAAGAAAGTGAAAATTTGGGTTCAGCTTAGCTATCCATTTTGTGCCTACTCCTCCTGTCCTCATGATGCAGTATAGACTAAAGAAAATAATCAAGAAAATAGTGAGATTTCTAACTAATAATTCCCAGATGGACATTAAGTAGAATTGTATAATTAGATAGTCAATGGAGTAATGATATAAGAATCTTTCTTCTTAGAATTCTTGTGGCCTCATCAGAAGCAACAAAATCCCCTAGGACTCTCCAGTTCTTAGGTTTCAGAGTGAAGTTATGAAATAATCTGAATGTCAGTTGCCCCTTTTTCTTTTGATATCCTTCCCATCCTATTCCCTTGTAGACCAAGAAAACAGGTAGCTAACCTTAAAAGACCTGGATGGAGCCATGTTTAAGAAGAAAGGCGGCACGTAGCCCTCATGGAAAATTCTTTGCCTTTCTTCTGCTTTCAGGTTACAAAGTCTGCAATCAACAAAGTTAGTCCTTTTCTCTGTTTAAAGCTTGAAAACAATACAGAGATTTCACGTCAGAAGGCTAAGGCAGGAGGATCAGGAGTTCAAAGCTAGCCTCAGCTACTCAGCGAGATCCTGTCTCTAAATAAAATACAAAAAAGGGCTGGGGATGTGGCTCAGTGGTTCAGTGCCCTGAGGTTCAATCCCCAGTACCAAAAAAAAAAAGAAAAAAGAAAAAAAAGAGATTTTATGAAGCAATATAAATCACTCTATATTAGAACAAATAAAAACATTGGGTTGAACTGCTTAACTGAAGTGTAAGAATGATCAAACAACAGCATGGCAACTAGCCAAACATTAATAAGAAAAAGTCTTAAAATGATATTGGAATAAAAGGACAGATTATGAGAAAAAACCAGCAGAAGAATAAGCTTAGCTCAGAATGGAATGATGTTTATTTCAAAGAATTTAAATCCAAAACTTCAAGGAATACTAAGTGGGATAGATAATAAGAACACATATTCAAATAAAACTGGGAGAAGTGCTGCAAGGAAAAGAAATAGCTGAAAAGCAAAGAACATTTCAGAACAGTATAAGATACAGGGGCAGGGGATTAGCTCAGTGGTAGAGTGAGTTCCTAGCATGTGTGAGACCCTGTGTCTGATCTCCAGCACACACCACACACACACACACCACATACACACACAAGATACAGTATTGAGAGTTGAATGTTGAGGCATATTTTTCCAGTATGAATGAGTGGATCCCTTTAGTCCAAATGCAACTATAAACTTCGGGCAAACACACATACATATGCCTACATATGCACAAATACCACCAAACTTACCAGAAAAACACTGGAGAAACACCAAAAGCTGACAAGTACAAGACCACAGTCAACACATTGAGCAAATTCTCTAGCTTCACTGTATTTAGATTAAGTACAAACTCTATTTGTACCATATATAGCGGGAAAAATAATCAGAGAAAACCCATAGTCATTCCAGCATAAAACCCAGAGAAAGAGGAAAAGGCAACCATCACAGACCATGGAATTGTGAGTAGACATCCAGGGAAGGAAACCGCCAGGGACAGATATTTCTAAGTTCTGTATATAAATCCTTCTCAAACCTTTGGTGACTAAGACTTGCTTGAGAAGCATGAACACTAGCCCCACAACTGGAAATAAAGCCACTGAGATAAGATGCCTTGTGTCCCAGTGCTGCCCACTGCAGGAGGAGAAAGAGTTTGCAGTTTGAGGCCAGCTAAGACAAGTGCTTACTAAAACAATCACAATGATTCCAACACTCAACTTTCGATCCTGTTGACAGGATTGTAACAGAATCTCTAGGTATATCATTCACAATGTCCAGTACACTATCTAAAAGTGCTGTAGGCTGAAATAAACTGGATTACACCCTATCCTAAAATACAATCCATACAGACTAATCCTGAAACATATAGACGTTGAAATTGGCAATAAAAGATTTTAAAGCAGCTATTTTCACCGTGTTCAATAATGTAAAAAACACATATGCATATGTATTTGGCATATGAAAAAACTAAGAAATCTCCAAAATAAAATAACTCTAAAGGAAAGAAATAGAAGAAAAAGAAAGACAGTAGCAAATGGAAATTTTAACCAAAATTATAAAATATATAAGATGACCTTAACAGAAAAATGAACATTGTAGGTGAAAAAGCCTGTGACTGTATGATAAATAAATAAAAATAATTCAATATAAAGAACTGAGAGAAAAATATTAAAAAAGAAAAGATTATCTTTATCTAGTTAGAGGCACATAGGAAGAATCATGAAAAGGGATGAGGGCAGGAAAGCATTTGAAGAAGAGACAGCCACAGATTTCCCAGGTTTTGTCATTGTTATGGCTTGAATCTGAAATGGCCCCCAGAAGCTCAGGGATCGAACACTTGGTCCCCAAATGCAGCAGTATCCAGGGATGGAGTTTGAGGGAAGAGATTGGATCATGATGAGTCTGATCTCATCAAGGGATTAATCCAACTGACAGAAGTACTAGGAGTGGTGGAAACCATTGGCAGTAGGCTCCTGTATGTGGAGGAAGTAGGTCACTGGGGGCATGCTTTGGGGACTATATTTTGCCAGTGGTGTCAGTCCCTCTCCCCCCTATTCCCCCTCCCCCTCTCCCTTTCTTTCTCCCTCCTGGCTACCTTGAGCCTGAGCCGAGCAGCTTTCCTCAACCATAGCATTCTGCCATGAGGTGTTGGCTGTCTCAGATCCAGAGTTACGGAGTCAATTAACCGTGGACTCAGCTTATTTTTATTTTGTGGGGCAAAATAAACTTTTCCTCCTTTTAAGTTGTTTGCATTAAATATTTTGGTGACAAGGACTGAAAGCTGATGAATACAGTATTAACAAAAATGTATAGATTGGAGAAGCTCAGCAACCTCAAGCAGGATAAAAATACAGATCCCACATTGTAATCAAGCTACTGGAAACCAAAATGAGAAGCAATCTTGAAAACAGCCAAGAAAAAAAAAAGATCATCACATTATACACAGGAGTGAACAATTTAAATACATTGATGTCTGTTAAGATATTCAGGGATACCAGAAGATATATTCTGTATACCAGAACAAAACTGAAAACTTCTTTAACATTATAAGAGAACTCTAAACAACAAAAACCTACTAACTTGCAGAGAAAATATCACTAACAAATGAAGAATGTGTAATAAAGTATCAGATAATGAATACAAAATAATTTGTTGACAGCAGATTACAAGATTCCAGGATTACAAAATGCTGGAGGAATGTCTTCATTCCCAAAGGAAATGATACAAATGGCAACTTGAACCTCCTGGAATGAAGAACACTGGAATTTCTAACCATCTGAATAAAGAGAATAATATTATTTCTTGAAATTCCTTTATAAGATGTATGTCTGCATAAAGAAAATATTATAAAACACAACATGTTTTAATATATGTGAATGTAATTTTACACAGCATTACTAATAGTATATGTAGCATAAAAATGGATGTTGTTTGGGGGGATGAATTGTTTTGATATAATTGTAAGATTTCTACATTTTACATGGAATGGTCAATACTAATTCTAAGTATAAAGCTAAACATTAAAAACCTATATCATAATCTCTAGTATAATCAATAAAATGATCAAAAGTATTTTTTTCCAAGAAAAAAAATACTATCAGAATGCTCGTTGGCTTGCTCTAAGACTGTACATTTTAATACTGAATTAAGAAACTACAAAACAAGGCATGGCACCACTGTATTTAACGGGTTAGCCACTGGTCACCAAGTGGTTTATTGAGGAGAAAAAAGATAAGTCAATTTCTTATCTTACTTTCTGATTATCTTTGGTCACAGTGAGCTAGTTTTAGGGATATTTAAATTCTGTGTCCTTGTGTATTTAGTAGTATCATTATTTGGAGATAATTGCAATCCACTATCAGTAATTGAGACAAGAACTAGACACAATCTTATAAAATTGCAAAGTATCTTAATTACAGTATTAACTATTTTGGTTTAATTTATTTCTGTAAAATAATTATACTCCCAACTTGTAGAATGATTTTTTTTTCTAAGTGTACATGATGAACAAAGATAGAACACCACATTAACAAAATATAGGGCGAAATCATGATTACTTTTATCAATGCAAAGAAAAAGCATTTGAAAAATTCCACACATGTGACCCAAAGTCTCAGAAAACTAGAGAATAAAAATAAAATAAAATAAAACCCCTTTTTGCAGATGAAATCATAATTTACATAAAATGAACCCTATTGCTTTAAAAGGGGGGCTGGGAGGGTGCCGTGTGGGTCCCTTTGACGAGTTGGGGTCCAGAGAGACAGAAAGAAGTCCCCAGGGAAGACAATATGGGGTCTCTCTGGATGGTGGTGGCGATTCGTGAGGCCACTCTCCCCAGACCCCAGGGTGTAGGTAAAAATCTGCTCTGCCCCAGTGAGACACAGAAACACCCTGAGCAAGAAACAGGAACACTGGATCAAGAAGCAGAAAACACCGTTTATTCCAGAAAGTATAGAAGCTTAAATACACTCCTGGACCAATCAGGTGCAAAGGTCACAAACAAAGGGGTGCATTCTGGCAAGAGAGCAGTCTATTAGCATAGAATGGGGAAAGATGGTAGGGAGGGGTTGAAGGTATTGGAGAGTGCTCCTACAGAACCCAAATATACAAAAGTAACTATTAGAGCAAATAACTGAGTTTAGAAGGAATGTAGCATAAGAATTTAATATAAAAAACAATTGTGTATTTCAGAAAAAATATAAGGAAAATAAAACATAAATTACGTGTTATAGTTTGGACCTAAAATGGATGCCAAAGGCTACATGCTAAAGCTTGGTTTCCAGGCTGTGGTGCTATTAGGAAATGGTGTAATCTTTGGGAGGTGGTATCTAGTTGGAGGAAGCAGGTCACTGAAAGTGAGCGTTTGAAAAGTATATTTTGTCTCTGGGCCCTTACTCTCTCTCATTTGTTTCCAGCTACAGTTCGGTAAGCAGATTTTCTATACCATTAGCTCCCAGTCTCACTACAAGCCCAGAGACTATGGAGCCAAGTGACCATGGGCTGAAACCGCTGAAATCATAAGCCAAAATAAATCTCTCCTCCTGTAGGTTGATTTCCTCAGGTATTTTGTCACAGTGATGAAAAGTTGAAAGCAGACTAATGCAACATGTCTAAACCATAAAACACATAGAAATACATTTCACAAAAACATGAAAATACTTCATGTTTTGATATTCAATAAATGGAGAGAGGTTTTATAACTCGGAATAGTACTAAGATGTCATATCTTCCCAAATTGAAGGAACTAAAATAAAACAATTGATGAATACTCTAGTTGGCTTTTTGTACAAAATGAAGTAGGATAAATAATGAAAAAACATTAAATTGTTAATTTTAGAATGTAAGTGGCAGGCATATAAAATTTATAGTAAAACTGAATTTTCCAGTATGGTTAAAATTTTTAATAATAAAATAGTAAGAAACAATAGAGGAAAAGTATGAAATAATAACAACAAGTAGAAAATATCAAATATTAATATATGCAAAAGTAAAAGTTGATCTAAATGAAGGTAATAGTGTCTCAAAACTGAAAAAATAGGATAGAAAAGGTATTCAAAATGTGAAAAACCAAAGATAATATTTCTAACCAAAGAATAGTGGAACTTATACATCAAAAGAACAACCTCAACTCTAAGAAGTTTAACTGATAAGACATAATTCATTTGATTTTTCAGGCATACCAGGCTAAAGGAGAGTTATCCTATTTTATAAGCCCTTCAAATCTAGGAAATAATACATTTGTATTACAAATTACAACAATATTATACTGTACAATATGCAAATATTTTAACATATGAAAAATATGCTTGATGAAAAAAATGTTAATGGAAATCAGTGAAGGAAAATGTCAATAGAGAAGCTGTCATAAAATACTGATGATATGAAGAAATTATGGATGCAGAATAGCGTATTAGAAATATTACATTAGGAAAAATAATTATTAAAAATAAATGTCAAGGACATGAGAAGGATAGTGTTTATTTTCCCATTTATACATATTGGATTATCATGAGTCTGTCTAAAATAGTGATGTTAAATAACAAAAGCAAAACAACTGTTGAGATTCTAAGTATCAAAAGCCCAACACAAACTGACTTAAGGAAAATAAGATATAATTTGCCTTATGCAACCAGGAACCATAGAGATATTCAAGCTTCAAAAGCAGGAAGTTTTTCAAAAACTATTATTTGATGTTGATCTCTTGTCCTCTCTATGTAACTTGGCCCCCTTTCCTCTGTGCTGGCTTCATATCAAGCAATTTCCCTATGTGGTGGCTAGGATGACAGTCTCTGGGCACAAATTCTACCACAAGATAAATAATAATTGTTTTGTAATGGTAAAAATTGTTGGGTCTTTTAATCTTTACAATTTTTTTTGTGATTATATTGTCTTCAATGAATTCTCAGAAGATAAATTTTCTATAAACAGGTTATAATTTTGTTTGTGACAAACTCTTAATATGATGAAAACACATCTTTAAATAGAAGTGTGGCAGTGAACTAATTTCATTTTTTATGTATAATACATTTATACTGAAGAATAGGGGATAATTTATTAAACACTATCAACAAATAATACACTAAAAAGAAAAACACTGATATGAACTCTTAAAAACTTTAAGAAATTAAAAATGTAAGTTATGATTTATAGATATTTATAATATGAACAATTATTAAGGAACTAGAATATATAAAAGCATCACAATTTAATTGAAATGTTATAAAGCAATAATAACGAAATAATATAATGCAAAAATGCAAACAGATATTTCACACAGCAAAGAAGTTACTCAAATATATGAAAAAATGTTCAACACATTTATTGATTTGGAAAATGTAAATCAAAGCCATACTAAGACGGATTTTTCACTTATTTAATTGACAAATATTAAAAAGACAATGTCAAGTGCTAAAGAAAGGTGTGGATCTACAGATCTCTCACATCACAAATCTTGGATTCATTTCTTGTTAGGATTAAACTGGCATTGTATCACAAAGTTAAACATTCTTAGGTGGAGGAATCATATTTCTATATACTGAAAAAAAAGTTCTTGAAATTTCAATCTGGATAAATGATCCAGAGTATTCATAGCAACAAAATCTCTAAATAAAGTCTTTATAAATAAATGGGCTGATTAAATCACAGCATTTCTCTTGAAAAATAATTTAAGGAAAATAAAGTGGTTTCATTTTAACTGTGCAGTTAGAATAATCTGAAAAGCTTGTAGATCCATGTAACCACTACTTTGATGAAGATGTAGAACATTTCTACTACATAAAAATATTTCTCTATATCCCTTACAATAAATTCTCCATACTTCTCTCCCCAATAATAATATTTCTGTAAATGAGTTTGTGTGAATTCACTGAATTTAAAATTACTGGAATCAGTCAGGCGCAGTGGTGTATGCCTGTAATCCCAGTGGCTTAGGAGACTGAGGCAAGAGGCTCACAAGTTCAAGGACAGCCTCAGCAACTTAGGGAGGCCCTAAGCAACTTAGTGAGATCTTGTCTCAAAAATAAAATAAGGGGGCTGAGGTTGTGGCTCAGTGGCAGAGTGCCTGCCCCTCACATGTGAGGCACTGGGTTCAATCCTCAGCACCACATAAAAACAATAAATAAACAAAACAAAGATATTGCATCCATCTATAACTAAAATATTTAAAAAATAAAAATAAAATAAAATAAAAGCACTGAGGATATGGCTCAGTGATTATATGACCCTGAGTTCAATCCTGAGAACAAAAGAAAAAAAATAATAATGAAATCATATCAATATTAGTGATTTTTCATCTTCTGAGTAGTTTCATATTATGAACATAACCTGGCTGCTTATTTATTAACTTGCTGATAAACATTTGGGTTATATCTAGTTTGGGACTATCATTAATAAAGCTGCTCTACAAAACCATGTTCAAGTCTTTGTGGGAATCTATTTTTTAAATTCCTTGGATAAGTACTTTGGAATGGATTTTCTGAGTCACATGGAAAGTGCACAGCTTTTGAAATTTATTGTGTATGAGAGTCAGTGAATATTTTTTGTGCATAGTTGAGAAAGAATATGCATTTTGGAGTGAATGAGCATAGCATTCTGTAATGTCAGGTCAATTTGATTAATGGGGCTGAACTCTTCAATACACATTTTTCCTCAAAAAACTTAATACTGATTTTATCTTTTCATTATAAAATCAAACAAAATGAAGAAAATCACAATAAATAAATATATGACTTAATAAATAATTGAACTATGAAAATTCTTCAAATTAACTCTGAAGTGAAGAAACACAGTCTTGCCATCAGCTTCACAAACAGCTCCATGTTCTTCATCTTTCTCATAATCCCTCACCCAACTGAAAAATTGTTGACTTGTAGTAATTACTTCTTGCCTATTTTCAGAACTTTATCAGTTTATCCCTATATTATTATTTAAATTTTTCCCAATTTAAAGATGCAATATGTATTCAAAGAATCTTTTAGTTCATAATTTTCCACTGGGTCTCTTTTGTTTTTTAAAAATTTACCCACTCAAGATTCTTTGGCAGTTGACCTGTACATTGCCTATTAATGCGCACGGTACCCTCCATTTTCCAAAGCTTCCTTGCTACTTTGTATAAATGTCAAACAAATTCAGATTCATATTTTCCAGCGAGTTAATCAGTCATTTACACAGGCAGCTCTTCATTTTCTAAAGTTTTGTGTAAATATACTAAGTACGTATACTAAATACTAAGTATGTATGCTATATGCATACTTATCTGTCCTTTCAGCATGATGCTTTTGAGATTAATTTATATTGTTGCATCAATATAAATCACTATTAATACATTTTTGAGTTTCTGACTAACTGTTCTTATGGATATAACTCATTTTGCTTATTAATTCCTCTATTGGTGGATATTTGGGTTGTTTTTAGGATTTAGCTATTACAAACTATGCTGCTATGAACAATTGTATAAAGTCCTTGTTAAGCACATGAACTTTCGCATCTCTTGGGTCAATAATGAGGAATGTAATGACTGTGCTATTAGATAGGCATAAGTTAATTTTACCTTTTTTTAAATAACTGTCACACTCTTTCCAAAGTAGTTTGCCACGTTACATTCTCTCCAGTAGTGTGTGAATATTTCAGTTCCTACATATCCATGCAACACAGTATGGAAGGCCTTTAGTCTTAGTGATCTAGTTGTGTAGAGTTATCAAATTTTGGTGTTAATTTATATTTACAGAATGATTACTGACATTGATTTCTTTATCATGTGCTTATTGGCCAGAGCTATATTTTTTATTTCTTCATTAGTATCTATTCAAATCTTTGATTTTCCCTATTATTGACTTTTGAGAGCTTTTTATACATTTCGGCTATGACTCCTTTATCAGATACATGATTTGCAAATATTTTCTCCCAATTTGTGATGAGTCTTTTGACTATTAAAGTATCTTTTCAACAGCAGCAGTTCTAAAATTTGACAAACTCAGTTACTTAAAGTGGTCTTTCAAGGAATGTGCTCTTGTTGTGAATCTAAATAAATAAATAAATAATTTGGGACTAATTAAAAGTCACAATGATTTTTTTCCCTATGTTTTCCTTTACAAATTTTAAGTGTTTTCAGTTTTACATGGTAATCTATGATCCTGTTTGAATCAATTTTTTCATACTACGTAAGACATTAATCAAAGTATTTTTGCATATGTATATACAATGTTTCAGTATTAATTGTTTAGAAGTCTCATCTTCACATAGTTTTCTATGGAATAGTCTGAGAAATTAGGTGTATATATTGTAAGGTTTTCTATACTGTGAATATATTTTTGAATTCTGTGTTTCATTCCTTTTATCATTTGTGTATCTTTATGCCATTAGTCTTTAAACTTTATGTATTTTATCCAAGTTATTTTGGACATTATAGACTGTTAGAATTTCTTCATGAATTTTAGAATAAGCTTGTCAATTTCTACAAAAATGGCACAATTAGTATTTTGATTATGATTCAATTTGTCAAGTGTAGTTATCTTAAAATACTAATAATTTGATCAATGTACATGACATAACTCCCTATTTAACTTTTAGTGTACAGGTTTTGTACTTTTGTCAAATTTTTCCCTAAGTTTATCACATTTTTATGGCATGAGAACAGATGAGTAGAAGTCTGAAAAGAGATTTCTTTTTTTATATTAGGAATAAAACATTTCCTCTTTTACTGTGAAGGATAATGTCAGTTATTACATATGCTTTGCTAAACTTCTTTAGAATGATTGCATGAATGTTCCTGAAAGATACTGATCTGGTGCACCACATATAAATTAAAATTACCTGAAATTTAAAATTCAGTTTCCTTGTTCTCTGTGCCTTTTAACTGATCACTAGTCACATGCTATAGTTCCCACATTTGTCAGTACAGATCTGGAACTTTCCCTAATTATCTAAATTGCATGGCCCTAGTCTACATTTTCTCTTTTTATTTATTATCCCTGTCCTCCTTAATTTTGAATCCAGTCTTATTCCTGAAAGCAGACAAGATTTGTCAATTTTGAGCGTCCCTTAGAGCTAGACCACTCTGGTCTTTCAGCTGAAGGCCTCTTGTATTCAAACAATGCTAAAGAGATTATAACTCTTGATTTCCTGTTCTCAGGTAGTCCTGCGGTATTCCTGAGGAGTACAGGTCCCTCAGACTCCACCTCACCAACTCCTTGCTTCTTTCTTATTCTTAACATTCTGAGAGTAATAGATAATGGTCTTGTGGTGTTAGTAGTTTCTCCATTCCTCTTGTATTTTCAGGTTGGGTGGTTATCTTGTTATCCAATTTTTGCTTACTTGTTTGTTTTCATAATGTATTGTCCATGAAATTTAAGTTTTCTGCTTATTCTTATATGAGATTCAGAGAGTGGAAAGCCATGTTAGAGTCTCTCTCTGCTTGATTTTGTCCATTTTTCTATTAATTACTGAGAGAAGAATGCCGACTTTTTAAACTTTCCTTTTGCATGGAGTTATCATATTGAATAGTTTCACTTTCAAAAGATTTGTACTTTCATATTTAAAGTCTATCTTTTTTAGCTAGCATATAATTTGATTTTGCCCTTTAAATGAAGTTTTTATGTCAATCCCATTTAAGCTAATTTTTCCTAGAAGTGTTTTTAAATTTAACAATTGGATATTGGTTATCCATTTGAACCTTCTTTCTTATTATTTGGCTACTTGAATTTTTCCTCATATTCCTTTTTGGCTCATCTGTTCCGTTTTCAACATACATACCTCTTTTAATTATTCTTTAAAGGTTACTCAAGGGTTAACAATATGCATCTTTGACTTTAAAAGTCTAATTCAGGATGAGTTTTTGCTTTTTACTATTCAGTGTCTATTTCACACTTCACATTTCTCTGTCCTGACATTTTACACTTCTCATTTTCTACTTCAAACATTCTCCTTTTTATTTGTACCTTCAACCTTTTCACCTACCATTTCCCCAAGATGGTACTCTGACAATAGTTAATTCAATTTAACTGCCCTCAACTCATCTTTGGTGTTACTGTTGCCATAGCATTAGCATTTACTCCAACAGATGCATAGACTACAAATTATGTTATTGATTTTGATTTGAAAATTTTGTGTTTTTTTCAAGGAAACTATAAAGAAAATACACTTTTATATGTCACCTATTACTTATTGCTTCTACTTCTCTTCAATATTTTAACTACACACATGTTCCTGTCTGGCATCATTTTCTTTCATCTTAATGGACATTCTTCAGTATTTCTTGAAGAATAGTTCTGTGCTCTTATTTTTAAAGAAAATTTTCATCAGATGTACTTTGCACATGCAATTTCCTTGTTGTTGGACCTCCATTGTTTTTGATAAAAAGTAAGAAGTCTTTTGTTTTTTTTATAATTGCTCCCCTCTTTGTAAAGTATCCTTATTTTCCCCTCTCCACTTTTAACATTTTTCTTTATCTTCTTTAATCAATAAATTTACCATGATGTGCCTACATCACTTAATGGAATATGCCTATTTATTTGGGGATAAATGGACTCAGCAATGTGTCACAATAAAAAGAAATATTACAATGAAATATTAAGTAAAAATCCACCTCCCAAAATATTAGATATAGTGTGATCTTTTTATAAATGTAAAAGCATATAAAAGCCATATTTTGCAATAAAATATAAATGCAATAAGATCATTCATAAAATAATGAAGGGAATAATATACATGAAATGTAGACTGACAGCTCTCTGGAGAGAGAAATGCAATCCTTTGGTGTGGGAGGATAATATTGTTGATAGAGGTTATTGTCATGATACTACACTGAATAGTGGGTTGAAGGTGCTTATTATATTACTACAATTGTTCATCAAATTAATAATAAAGAAGGTCAATCAGGGACAGCTACTGAGACATGACTGTGTTCTATGATGAGAACATGTTGTGTACTATAGATGAGGAGTGATCCAATGGACAGGAAAAAAGGAGGAGAAAAATGATTTTCCGATTTCCAAATCAGAGTTATACTTTGTTGTTCTAATATTAGGGAAAACATACATGTTCATGGAGAATAACTGCCATTGTGATAATTGTAAAATGTGATTTCTTGTTTTTCCTTCACTTCTCCAGTGGGAGGTAGCTGATAAAGACACAGCTTTCAGGCATGTTGGTTAATTATTAAATGCTCTCTTAGTGCAAAATACCAATATTTTCCCTAAAAAGATCTCTGAATGTAAGGGGATTCTTCACCCATATCAATTTAATGAGTGCTAGATATTGATCTGTATTTGATGTTACATAAGACTTCAAGAGTGAAAAGACATTGTTTGATAAATTCTACTATGTCATGACTGAAGTAGGATTTAAGAGTGTGACATTTAAACTGGCCTCTTTTGCTCATTTGCTTTGTGAACTTAGAGATCAGTAAACAATAATAATTTGACCATCATTTTTTCTTATCAAGCAATTATAGATGACAAATGTGTTTATATATCTCTGGTTACCTAGGGGAGTGCCTATAAGCCACCTTTATGCAGTATAGATTTTCAATAACTACATGTAATAAGAATAATATTTTCAGATACCAAGCCGATGACATTTTACTTCATAGACTGAATTCTGAAGTTATTCTAAATGTCTCCTATCAATAGCACATACCTAGTGGAATCAATTGCTAGTACATCTCATTTTATTGTGCTTAGCTTTATCGTACTTCCTAGATACTATGCTTTTAACAAATAGAAAGTTTCTAGCAACCTTTTGTTGGCAAAGACTATTGGCATCATTTTTTCAAAAGCTCGGATGATTGTAAACATTTTTAGCAATAAAATATTTTAATTAAGGTATATGCAATGTTTTTTTAAAATCATAATGCCATTGCACATTTACCCAACCACAGTATAGTATAATCATAACTTTACATGCATTAGGAAACCAAATGGGTTCAAATGGGAAGTAATATTGCTGTGAATTTGTTATTTTTCCTGTATAGCTTTGAAATCACATCTATGCATTATTTTTAAATCCCATCAGAAATGTATCTTGTACATGCTGTATCTCTGATTCAAAGAGTTAACAGGTCTTGCTTAAGACCATGTGACTAATTCTAGGTATAATCTCAACTGGACACTGGCGCTTGCCTCTAGCTTTGACTCTGCTATGCTCTGTTTCCAGGGTCATATTTCTTCTGGCCACATCTGCTACAACCACCTGTGATCTGAATTACTACCCTGGGGTTTCAACACAGTCAGCACGTGATCTTTTATATGAGGTCTCCGTTTGTCTACAGCTTTTCAGACCCCCTCTTCATCTACTATTTTCTTGCTTCTATCAATCACAGCTGGGAGCAACCACATCCATCCACTTGATGAAATCTGAACGTATGAAGTGATTTCTTTTCTACAAGCGCAGACCATTATGAACAATTTAGACTTTGAGTTGGGCAGAGGAGAATTCTGGGCTGTAAGGAATTTAATCTCCTTTCAAATCTTCAGGCCAGGGCAGAGTTTTAGAGTTCGAAAAGAAGATAGAAAAAAATCTTTCCGGTAATACGATTTCAAGGATACAGGGAAAGCCCTTCTCCCAACAGAGTCTCCTCATCAAATGTATATAATCTTTTTAATGGGGGATGAGATCCTTCCTTTTATAAGAGAGAAAAATAACACTCTAAGTCTCCCTGAGGAGAGGGACACAGGCCATGTGCAGTGTTGACAATACACTATGTAGCTTCCTATGTGCCAGACACTCTTTTCACTATTTTCATTTATTATTACACTTATTTTTCTCTCAACTCTCTGGAGAAGGGCTTATTATTATCTTCATCTTACAAATGAGGAGACAAGCAGAGAGCAATTAAATGATTTGCCTAGCACTACTTTTAGCCAGTGCTCAAACTGGAATTCAAATCTAAGTGATCCGGTTTCTGAGTGTTTTACTTAAATGCTACACCACAGTCTTCTCTACAGCAAGATGAAGAAAAACAACCAACCAACCAAACAAACAACAAACAAAAACACCCCCATAGTTCTTATCCACAGGAAAAGTGGGCCCTAAGGAGAAAAGGGGATTCACAACAGTACGTAGTCATTGCAGAAGGAATAGGGCCTACGGAAGATGTGGAATGAGCCACAGGATTGCCAGCAACAAAGTTTAGATGGGGGAACCCGGTCAGTATCAGCAGGGAATCAGAATCCTTGAGGAGATGGTCGATGAAATGAGAGGCTTTCCTGGCAGAAGTATGGAGAGTGATTACTATGCTGATAGCCCAAGGTTACAATAATGTTTGGTGCCAAAATTCTTCCAAGTGCCAGTTCCTCCTTTAATAAATATACATAAATGAATAATCAAACATTATTTTTGAGAGATGGTTTACAGGAAAATTAAATTTTAGGTTCATTAAATTAAATAGAAAGTGCAGGGAGTTTCCACATACCCCTCAGCTGACTTCCTTCAGTGTGTAGAGCTGGTATCAGAGGGTAACCTCCATTAATAGCCATGAACCCTCACTGACACATTGTCATTGCCCAGAGTTGTCATTTACATCACAGTTCATTCCTGATGTTGTGCAATCTGTGTGTTTTGATAAATGTTTGCGGATTTGTATTTACCACTATAGTGTCCTGCAGAACAGTTCACCACCCTAAAAATCCTCTTGTGCTCCCCCTATTTCTCCTTCCCCCAATTCCTTATACTCTGGTACCCTGTGATGGATCTTTCTGTTGTTTCTATAGTTGTGCCTTTTCCAGAATGCCAAGGAATTGGAACAATATACTACCTAACCATTTAAGATTGGCTTATTTCACTTAGTCATATGCATTGAGGATTCTGCCAAGGCTTTTTATGGCTTGATCATGCATTTCATTTTAGCAGTGAGTAATAATAATCCATTGTCTGGACTTGCCACAGTTTACCTCTACATTCACCTATAAAGAAATATGATTGCTTTGAGTTTAATTAATTGGGGATAACATGGGCAAATACTTGCATGTGCATATTTTTTTAACTGATGTGGGTAAATATCAAGGAGTTTGATTGCTGGATCTATGGTAAAATTATATTTACTTTTGTAAGAAACCACCTCCCTATCTTCCCACGTGGTTATATCATTTTGCATTCACACAAACAATGAAGAATTTTTCTTTGTTCTACATTGTCTCCAGCATTTGGTGCTTTAGGTGTTTTGGATTTTGGCCATTTGAATACATGTGCGTTTCCTCTTAACTTAAATATCCTTAATATTGTATGATATTGAACCCATGTTCATATGTTTATTCTCCATCTGTATTTTTTTTTTTTGCATATGGAAGTCCAGTTGTTTAATCACTATTTGTTGAATAGAATGGCTTTACTCCATTTTATTGACTTTTCCACTCTGTCAAATATTAGTTGATTATATTTGTATTGTTCTATTTTGGGGATCTCTTTTCTGTTTTTTTGAAGAATTTTTCTATTCTTTTGCCAGTACTATACTGACTTGATTATTATAGCTTATTTTAAGTCTTAAAGTTGCCAAATTCTCAACTTTGCTCTCTTCCAATACTCCTTTTGACTATTCTGGGTCTTTTGCCTATTTATATAAAATTTAGAACCAGTGTGCTGATAAACACAAAATAATTTACTGGGATGGTGTTTGGGATTTTTGTGAATCTACATGTCAAGCTGGGGAGAACTAAAATCTTGACAATATTGAATCTTGAGCATTTACTACTCATGGATATAGACTATCACTTCATTTATTTAATTCTCCTTTGATTTCATTCATCACGGTTTTATAGTTTTCTTCATCTATTTGATGTACATTTTGACAGATTTATACCTAAGTATTCTGGGAGGTACTAACATAAACAACATTATGTTTTCAATTTCAGATTCCCATTTTGCATAGCAAGTATGTAGAGCATTGGTTGGCTTCTGTATATTGACATAATATCATGCAGTCTTGTTATAAGTTTTTGTTAATTTGAATAAGTTTTTGTTGTTGATTCTTTCGACTTTTCTTCACATTTCCCTCTAAGCACTATTTTCATTATATTCCACATTTTGTCATCTATGGAAAAAAGGCAGTTTTATCTCTTCCTTTCCACTCAGTATAGTTTTTCTTTTCTTTTGGGTATTGTTGTCGTAGGCAGAACATCAAATACAATGTGGGAAAGAATTACTCAGAGGGAATGTCCTTGCCTTGTTCCTAAGGTTAGTGAAATAACTCCTAGTTTCTAATCATTAAGTGTATTCTCTTTGACTGTTATTTTATTATTTATTTTTGGTAACATCCTTGCCAAGAAAATTTCTCTCTATTCCTAAATTGCGAGTTTCTATCATCAATGGGTGTTGATTCTTTCGACAAAAGCATTTTGTCGAATGCTTTAAGTGCATCTACTTTCAAGATCATGGGATCTATCTTCTGTAGCCTGTTGATGTGATGGGTTATGTCAATTAATTTTGGATGTCAAATCAGTCTGCTATATCTGGAAGAGATGCTACCTGGTCTTGGTGGACACTTTTTTTTTACAAAGTGTTGAATTTTATTTGCTCAGATTTTGTTGGAATTTTTGCATTTATGTTCATGAGAGATATTGGTCTGTTATTATTTTTTCTTGCAGTATCTTTGTCTGGTTTTGATATTAAGAATGATGTTGGTATTGTATTAGAAAATATTTCCTCTGCTTCTATCTTCTGGAAGAGATTTTAGATAATTAGTATACTTTCTCCTGTAAATGTTTGGTAAATGTTACCAGTGAAAACATCTATGCATTTTGCTATCTGCTTTGGGAGAATATTAATTATTTAATTTATTTATTTCACAGATATATCTATACAGATTATTACTTTGTTCTTGTGAAACTTTTGGCACATTGCTTCTTTCTAGTAATTTCTCCTTTCCATATAGGTTAAAAATTCATGGCATAGAATTCTCATAGAATTTTTTATTATGCTTTTATGTCCATAGGCTCTGTACTGATACCCTTTCTTTCATTTCTGGAATTAGGAATTTGTACTGTATTTCTTTTTCTCCTAATCAACTTGGGTAATGACTTACCAATTTTACTAATCTCTCTTCTTATTCAATAAGTAGGCATTCAATGCTACACATTTCCCTCTAAGCACTATTTTCATGACATTCCACAATTTTTCTAGGTTTTATTTTCATTTTCATTTGGTTTAAAGTATTTTAAAATTCCTTTTTGATATTTCTTCTTTGAGCTCTGTGTTATTTAGAAATGTGTTGTTTAATTTCCCTGTATTTTGAGTTTCCATCTATGCTTCCATTGATTTCTTTTTAAATTCTGCTGTGGCAGGCATTGTATAACATTTGTTCTGTTATATTTATTAATGTGTATTTTATGGCTCAGAATTTGGTATACCTTGGGGAGAATTTTAAAAGAGTTTTGAGGGTAATGTGTACTTCATAGTGGATGAAATAGTGCATAGATGTTTATTATATCTAGTTAATTGAAAGTGCTATTAAGTTCTGCTATGTACTTAACTGATTTTCTGACTACTAGTTATGTTCATTTATGATAGAAGTATGTTGAAATCTCCAACTGTAATAGTGGATTCATTTATTTCTCCTTGCATTTCTATAATGGGTATCTCTATCTTTTATTTGTCATGTATTTTGCTGATTTTTCATTAGGAACATACACATTAAGGGTGTTTGTGGATAGCAGTGACTTGGATCATTGTCTCTGCCTCATGGTTGAGGCTGCACCTGTACTGGGAACTTCCTATGCAAAGGTGCAGGTCAAGATTGCCCAGTTGCTATGGTGCTGCACTGCCTAAGGAGAATTTGTGCAAAGACAAAAAACTGTATCAGTCTGGACCATGAGCTCAGGCACCAGCTACTGGGGATAGAGAATTCTGGGCATAATAAAATAACCACAATGTCTCACAAATGCCATGATCTTCAAGGCTGTCTACTTTGCAGAAACATTCCCACAAATAACTTTTGATGATATAATCTATAAAATAAATGTGCTGTGCTAGCTCTGGGTCATTGTTCCCTCATCAGAGGACAATGTCTCACCTGGTCCCAGCTTTCTCTCTATAAGTATTTGTTTATCTTTCTTAATCCTCCATTGCCACTTGTCAGTTTCTAATTAATGGCCCTGCAAGGTGTGGCAGGTCATTATATCTTCTTGGATAATTGATACTTTATTAGTGTATAATACCCTAGTTTTCTCTATCTGGAGTTGGCTCCATCTTAAATTATTATTTCTGCACCTTTCTTTTTGTGACTATTATAATGACATCTTTTCCTACCATTTAATTTTAATCTATAAATATCATTATATTTTAAATAGATGTCTTGTAGACAGCATATAATTTGGTCTTGTTTTGTGGTCCATCATGATAATCTGTCTGTTAATTAGTTTATTGAGACCAAGAACATTTAAATTGATTTCTGATATATTTAAATTAATATCCACCATATTTGCTATTGTTTTCTGGTCATTGTGTTTATCTTTTATTCTTATTTTTTCTTCTACTTTATTTTACTTTGATTTTTATGATTTTAATTTAGTACTTTATTTTCCCAATTTATAACAGTCTTAGACCTAGAGTTTATAATATACATTTATAATTAATCCAAGTCCTTTTTCAAATAACATTCCATTTCTTCACAGATAGACTAAGTACCTTACAATAACAAAATTTTTTTAAGTATTAGTTTTTCTTAGTGTGAGTTGAGATAATAGAAAGTTTTTAAAAAAACTAACAATAGCAATAATATATCTAATATGTATAATTAAGACGTTACGTATTTTTCTCCATTCTCTTCTTACTTGCAAGTATTCTAATAAGCAATGCATATTAGCTTAGTTTTATAGGTAAGCTGCCGTTTATTCTCCCCCTTCTTCTTGAAATATTGTTTTCTTTGTTTTTCTTAAATTTGAATATATGTCTAAATAGATTTTTCCTTTGTTGGTTGGGTGGTTATTGTTGGTGGTGTTGTTTCACTATTTATACTGCAGGTTTCTGAGAGTACTGGAGTTGTGATTTGATGTCATTCATTTGAATACATTCTCATTCATCACATTTTAAATATATCTTCCGTATTTTTTTCTTTCCATCTCTTCCTCCTTCCCTCCTTCCTTCCTTCCATCCTTTCTTTCTCTTGTATTACCATTGTATGTTTATTAACCTTTTATAGTTTCCCACAGTTCCTGGATATTCTGTTATTTTTGTTGTTGTTGTTGTTGCCTTTTCAGCTTTGGAGTTTTCGTTCACATAGCTTTTATTTCAGAAATCCCTCCCTCAGTTATGCAAATTCTGCTAATGATCCCGTCAAAATATTTTTTAATTTTAGGAACCATATTTTTTATATCTAGCATCTTTTTTATTCTGTATTGGAATTTCTATTTCCGGGTTGTAATACCCATATTGCTTACTTTTCTGTTCAAATATTGAACATATTAATTAGTTATTTTAAAATGATAACTCTGATAATCCTAATACTCCTGCCATCTCTGAGTTTGTTTCTGATGCTTACTATCTCTTCAAACTATATTTTCTTTTTAAAATTTTTGTATGCCTTGAATTTTTTGGTTAGAAACCAGACTCGATGTACTATGTAAGGGAATTGTAGTAAATGGACGTTTGTAATGCTATGGTAAAATATAAAGGAACGGGGTATATTTTGTAGTCTATGATTAGGTCACAGTTTTAGAGAAAGTTTGTGCCTAGACAATGAACTTCACACTTCTCAGTTTTTCCCTCTTAGGTGAGACAGGGTGGCTATAGGACGTTAGAGTTTAACATTTCCTTTCTTCCACACAGAAGAGTAGAGGGAGCTTGACTCAGGTAATTCTTTTCCTCCAAGCCACTTAGATTCTGATAAAACCCCAGGTCATATAGATGCATAGGCTTTGGTAAAATATTTTCTCTTAAAACTAACCTTATTAAGAAGAACTCAGTGATCTGAAAATATCTCAAACTAGTTAGTTTTCCCTTCCCCCACAATAAGCATGGGGAAATCTTTCCCCAGTGAGTTTTTGGAAGTAAAACACAAAAGTGTGGACATGTTCTCTTAATACTTGACCCCTAGAGTTCACAATTTCCAGACTAATTTGCAGTGAACCACCATCAATTTGTCAACTATGATTCCAGTTTTTCTACCGCAGTACTAGTTCCCCTGGACACTTCTGCACGTGGGTCTCCACTCTGGCAAGTTTTAAATGTCTGCCTGTCTCTCTCTCTTATTTGGAGGACAAGACATCAGTTTTCCATGTGGCTCAAATTCTCTAATAAATCTAAGAATTTTTTTTTGTATTGCTTCTTGTTCAGCTATTTACTGGTCATGATGGAATGATAACTCCAAAACTTCTCACATACTGCATCTTTTAAGTTCATTTAAAGTATAAATTTGCTAATTGTAATTTAGACATGTTTTTCCTGGTGCTTTTTTCTCCCTTGGAAGGAATAATTATTCTATTATGTGTACTAAAATATCTGGAAGCATCCTGAGCCCCACTTATGTCCTCCAGCTGTAGCTCAGAGGTAACTCAAACAGTAGGACATTGCTAGTATTGGGGGTGGTGTCAGTCTGAAATGTGAAGGTAAATGAATGGGGTTCTTCTTGATGGATCACTAGGTCTCTCTGTGTGGAATCTTATAAATCATGTTGAAAAATGGACTATGAGACCCACTTCATAAATCCTGGCCCAGTTTCCAAAGGTAGCATCTTGCAATCTCAACATCAGAGCTCAGCATTTCAGATGCAAACCTGCAGCCTGACTCCTGCAGGAGTTAATGTGTTAGCATTTTAACAAATTGAACCATTTCAGTGGCCTATTTATCAGTTCAAGCTATTTGGAAATGTTGCGACCATATGTCGTCCATTGAAACGAACACTAAACACTGCATTTATAAATGGTAATTTATGACTCATAAATGTCTTTGCTATTAGAGCCATTCTGCCACTGTGAATGGAATTGATAGCAGGTTCTGAGCTCTGTGGTATGTGTATGCTTTTTCCTTTTTAGGAATGTTGTAGATATTATAGCTTTAATGCCTCATGGAGATGTTATTTTAAAAAAGCTGTGCATATCAAAAAGATTGTGTTTTTATGCTAGATTTTCATATTCATAAATTTGACAGGCAGGTTAAATATATGTGTGCATGTGCATATGGCAAAGATGTTTTATATGTGTGTATAGACAAAGATTATAGAATTATAATTTTAAAATATAGAAGTTATACCCTATTCTCTGTACAGTTCTTAGATTTACTCATGCAATTGAAATTGCTAGTCATTTACACTATCATCTTCTCTTTCCTTCTTTCTTGGAGATAGAATGCCTGACTCTGAGTGAATATAGCGCCCTGGATAAAGACTATATTATTCACCTCCCTTCCAAAAAAGAAGGCAAAAATGACTGATCAATGTAAGCAGAAAGATTTTATACAAGTGTCTAAAAAAAACCATATTAAAATACAACTAGATTGCTTTTCATGTTTTTTTTTTTTTTTTTTTTTTTTTGGTGCCTTCATCATCCAGCTGACTGTAAACGTGGACATCAGGCTGGATCTTGAGTTAACATTTAAACACTGAGAACTGTGTATTGACTATGTTAAACTCGGAAGAAGTGTGGATCTCTGACAGACTCATGAAGCCATATATTGACCATGGAAAGTCTAGCTCAGACTGATTTTATATATACAAAAGAGAAAAGACAGAAACAGAAACCTTCCTTTTCCACACAGTCCTAATTATTTTTTGAAACACATATCATGACTTAACTGATACAAACATTATTCTGAATTTAAAGATTTAATCATACTAAGACCACATATATTAAATTACCTGCCTAAGGTCACAGAACTCTGTGGAATTGAGAAAATTTCTAGAACCCAAGTTTTTTGGTGTTTGGTTCATTACCTTTGTTATTTACATGTCATCTACAATATTCAGTAAGGCCTGCATGGGAGACACCATGCATTAGTTTAGTTTGTAGGACTTTCAGTCAGGAAACCTTGGTCAATTGGCAGGTAGAAATATCTCCTGGAGAAATTGCTAGTAGCTGAGAGATAAAAATTTACACCAGAAAGCCAAAGTTCCAATTGTTCATCACAAGTTAACCTCTATAAGCATGTTAAGTGTAGTTTTATGTCTAACTATTCTCTCACTACTTCTCATTCATCATGAATGATTATTATTAAATAATTATACATGTAACTATATATATAGTTGGAACATTTTTTAGTGAGAATTTTAGTGCACTGGTTCAAAGTTCTGATGCTTTAGGCAATTTGTGACTGTTGTCATTAATATGCACAGTTAATACTATGGCATTTATTTCTAATGAAAATTACGTATTTGAGATTCTAGCCATAGATGATGTGAGAACTAAAAGGTTATAGCCAGTGAATCCCTAGAACCTGGAAATCAATTATTTTTTGAAAAGATAATGTGAAATTCTAAACTTGGGAAGGAATGATTCCAAGGATTAAAAAAAAATGGATTTTCCCCCTTTACTCTCTTCTTTTCTGGAATGGAAGTTCATCATTAACTCAATGTCAAAATGTGGTACTCTACTCCCCCACATACACACTCTAACCTTTTTTTTTTTTAAGAATTTAAATCTCCTCATGTTGTCATCCCTTCCACAATATTTAATCAATTCATTCATTAATTCAATCAATAGTACCTACTACTTGAACATTACTCTTTTAAGCAGTATGGATCATAAAAGATGAATTTCTTTAAAACATTAGAGTTTAGTGGTAAGAAAAATATGAGCATTAGTAATTAAGGACTAATTAGGTAAAGTGAAAAAACAAAACAAACTCAGTTCACCCAAACAAATCCACCTGTAAGAAATCAACTTAAATTCAAGAAATCAAAATTACGGAGCCACACATTTTTTTAAAGTTTTAACCTATGGATACCCTTGTATTCCTCAAAGTTTCATATATTCATTAGTGGTGATGAGAGTAAATTGCACAAAATGGTCCATGGCGTGTATGTGATACTCAGGAAAGGTTGTATTGGTGTTAGTAAGAGAGAGATGAGAGAGCAATGAAGATGTGGATAGATGAGAGTAAAGAAAATGTTGGAAAATTTTTCAGTTGAAAGAACTGATTTAAAGTGAAACTTGAAGATCAATAAATTTCTTTTATCCAATCAAGAAAATTTAAATATAGAAAACTATGAAGATACTATAATGTACATATATGTCCTAAAAATCTAGCATAATTGCACTTAAAGAATTTATTTGCTGGGGCTGGGATTGTGGCTCAGTGGTAGAGCGCCTGCCTCGCGTGCATGAGGCACTGGGTTCGATCCTCAGCACCATAAAAAAATAAATAAAATACAGATATTGTGTCCATTTACAACTAAAAAAAAAAATTAAAAAAAAAAAAGAATTTATTTGCTATCGGGCATGGTGGCACACTTCTGTAATCCCAGTGGCTCTGGTTGCTGAGGCAGGAGGATCGCAAGTTCAAAGCTAGCATCAGCAAAAGCAAGGTGCTAAGCAACTCAGTGAGACCCTGTCTCTAAATAAAATACAAAATAGGGATGGAGATGTGATACAGTGGTTGAGTGTCCTGAGCTCAATACCTGGTACTGGCCCCCCAAAATAATTTATTTGCTTTAATTTTTTTTTTGAAGAAAAGAAATACTATAGGTAAATTTCAATATACTGTGTACATTGGAGTAAATATGTCTGTGTCTCTCCATTTTTGGAGTACATAATGTTATAAAATAGCATTAATTATTCTCATACTTTTAAAAAAAATTTATAGTTAGTCGTAGATGTTCACAACGCCTTCATTTTATTTATTTATTTATTTTTATGTGGTGCTGAGTTTGAACCCAGTGACTTGAGCATGATAGGCAAGCACGCTACCACTGAGCCACAACTCCAGCCCACTTATTCTTATACTTTGTGTTGGAAGAATTCAAAGATGGATCCCAAGGTTCTCAGGCCTTGATATACATATACCTTCTCCCAACTGTTCAACCAAATAATAATTCAAGAGCTGCCGTGATGGATTTTGAGAATGTTATTTAGATTCCAAGTTACCTGGCCCTTAACAGAAGATGCTTATTCTTAAGTAGCCTAACTTCACCAGGAATCCTTAAGGAATGGTCCCTGAGAAAGATTCAAAGCCTAAGAGATTTGATGTGTGGAAGATTCTCCATTGTTGACTTGGGAGATGGAGCAGGTCCTGTGTACAGAATTCCTCTAATCCAATCCTAAACAGACTCTGAGAGTGAGCCCCCCCCAATTCCCTGTCCCAGCTAACAGGCAGTAAGGAAGCCAGGATCTCTGATACTAACCACAAGTACTAAATTCTTGTGATAATATGGATGAGCTTCGAAGAGAAACTCTGGCCTCTAATGTGACCCTATCCCTGATCTGAATTCCACTCTTGTGAGCCCTAGCAGAGAATCCAGTCGTGCTGTGCCCATACTGCTGATGTACAGAACTGTGGACTAATAAACGCATTTCATTTTATGTCCATACATTGTGATGATCTGTCATGAAGCAGTATAAAATTAATACTAATATGCTTTTCACATTTAAACTACACGCATACACATTAGTTCAAATGTTCAAGCTCTTAAAAATCACATACTGCTCTGCAATTTTTTCCATAAACATTTGAAATGTAAGCAGCACTACTTTAACCATTTTATATAACAGGGCTCAGTCACCTTTTTGTATTAAGACCTATAGAGTAAATATTGAGTCCAACTCTCCTGATTTCTCTTGCTCCTCGGGGGATGAAAGCAGTCATAGACAATACATTAATGAATTGTTATCCATGTTCCAATAAAATTTAATTCACAAAACTGACAATGGGTCAGATTTGGTCATAGGCTATGGCTTGCCAATTCCTGGTATATAATATTCTATAGCAAAATTATTACTTCTTATTTAGCTGTACATTTGTTTCCAGTTTTTCTTTTTCACAAACAAACCTTAAAGTTATTATAACTTATTGTTTAAAAATCCTTGAATTTCTTCAGAATGATGATATTGGCACAATTCAATAAATGCACACATGTTGTGTATGCCTAACTGCATGTGGTGGGACTGTGCACACATACATGAATATGATATTCCCAGAGGGTTATTCTTGTTGCCATGTTACATTTTATTTCCATTTTCTCTTCTAATCTATACTTTTGTTTTGTTCTGTATTTTTAACTACTCAAGCATAATCACTAAACCAGTTAAACATTTTCACAATTCCCAGTGGCTCAGGAGGCTGAGGCAGAGGGTTGCAAGTTCCAAGCCAGTTTCAGCAATTTAGTGAGGCCCTAAACATCTTATCAAGACCCATCTCAGAATTAAAAATATACAAGGACTGGCTATATGGCTCCATGCTTACGTGCCCCTGAGTTCAAACCCTGGTACCCCACCAATTTTTAAAAATTTATTCCCTACAGTACCTATCAGAAAGGAATACTGCAGGGTCAGAGTATGTTTATAACTGGGTGTGTTGGTGCATACCTGTAATCCCAGTGACTCAGGAAGTTGAGGCAAGAGGATCACAAGTTAGAGGCCAACCTTAGCAACTTAGCTAGACCTTGTCTCAAAATGCTGAAGAGTCAATATGTAGCTTAATAGTTCAGTGCCCTTGGGGTCTCCAGTCCCACCAGGGACAGGGGGAGAATATTCTTATATTAAACTTTACCATATGTTAAAAATCTTTCATGGAATTCTCTCTAACTATTAGTGAAAGTTTGTTTCTGTATACATATTACATTATTACTTTCTATTTTAATTTTGAAATAATTTTAGGCTTATAGAAAAGCTACACTAGTATTAACAGAGAGGTCCCATTTGCCACTTTCTAACTTTCTTTAATGTTCACATCTTAATAACCATAGCACAATTTTAAAACCAGAAATGTATCATTGCATAATTCTGATCTCTAAACTACATCCCTTTACTCAAATTCCATTAATATACCCTCCGATGTTCTTTTTTCCTGTTCTAGGATTCTATTAAGGATTTGTGTTAGCTTTTTGTCACTGTGACCAAAATACTCGATGTGAAAAACTTAAGGAGGGAAAGATGTGTTTTTGCTCATGCTTTCAGGCTGTGGTTTGCTGGTTCCACAGCTCTGGGCCTGAGATGAGGTTACAATATCATGACAGAAGGGTATGGCAGAGGAAATCTCCTCAGCGCATGGCAGCCAAGAAGCAGACAGAGAAAAAAGGCCCAGGGATTGGGAATGCTCTTCCAAGGCATGCCTCTGGTTTCTTCAACAAGCTACCACCATCTCCCACTAGGCCCAGCTATCAATGGATTAATCAGAACTCTTATGATCTAATTACTTCCCCAAAACTTCACTTTTAGACACTGCTACATTAGGAACCAAACCTTCAACATATGAGTGTCCATATCCAAACCTTTAACATATGAGTATCCATATCCAAACCATAACAGTATTCCAGATTGTTGTTATTTGCTAATTTTTCTTAGACTCTTCTTATTGGAGCACACTGATCTTCTATTTTATAGAATATCTCTGATTTTATTTTGTCTCATATATTATCATGATTGGATTGAGATAATACATTTATATCATGGAGATGATGTGTCCTTCTCTGTGCATAGTATCAAAGGATTCATGATGTAAATATACTATGATTAGTGATGCTAACCTTGGTCATTAAAGTAGTAATTGTCTGAGGTTCTTCATTGTGAAATTACTCTCACCTTGTTGTTAAGTATCTTGAGGGATATATTTTGGGACTATGCAAACTCTTTTTCTTCTCCAGTTTTCACACACTACATTTTATTATCTCTCAGTGGATCTTGTCTGCAACAGTAATCACTATATGGTTTGTCTAGTTATGTGTTTTTTTTTTTTCCCTTTACCTCCTCCCATTTTAAATCAAATGAAAGAGTGGAAAGTGTCTGCTCTTTTATTAGGCTTATGGGATTGCAAGTGAAGTTGAATGTGTTTTCTCACACTTGCTAGGTGTTGTGTTTCAGATGTGAGGTATGCCTCCAAAGCTCCTGTTAATGCAGAAATATTCATAGATGAAATGATCAGATTATGAGAGTTGTGACCTAATCAGTCCATTCTAATTTGAATGAGCTGACTGGGTAGTAACTGTAGGCAAGTGGCGGGGTGGGGTGGGGGGGAGGGCGCTAGTGGAGGTGGGTCACTGGGAGTGTGCCTTAGAAATGTTGTTCTTTGCACCCCTGACACCTCACCCCTCACTTCCCAACTATGCCACAAGCTGAGCAGCTTTCCTTCACTGATTCCTTCCCCCATGATTTGCTCTCTCACCCTGTCCCAATGCAATGGAGTTGGCCATCTATGGATTGAGACCTCTGAAACTGTGAACCCCAAATCATTTTTTCCTTCTCTGTATCGCTTTGTGGACTATTTTAGTCATGGCAACACAAAAACTAACTGAAACACCAGGTATTAGTATTTGGATTTATTTGAGTTATCTCCTACTCTACTTATTACTTTATTTCCTATTCAGTAGTTTTTGTGTAATAGTTTTTTGAGTCTCTATATGTTGCAGATTCTAATAATTTGTCTTAGAGATGTGTTGCAAAATCATTTCCCTTGCATGTA
Source organism: Geosciurus inauris (assembly GCA_004024805.1). NCBI lineage: Eukaryota > Metazoa > Chordata > Mammalia > Rodentia > Sciuridae > Geosciurus > Geosciurus inauris. Next base: position 135,789 of record PVHX01000143.1, read on the forward strand.
GCTTACATTTTAAAATTACTATTGCTTTCTTTTTTAACATAAAATTTATGTTTTATATAGTAAAATAGATAAAATTTTGCTCTATGTTTTACAACTATTTTCATAAATTCTTTTCTATCTAGGTTTAAAGTATTCTGTATCTTCTTTTATAACACTCGATTTTCATATAAAAATTCTTTATCCATCCAGTATTTATTCTTATATGCAGTGTGAAGGAAGGATAAAATTACATTTTTTCATTGCTTACTTTTTTCTATCAGAAATAATCTTTTAGTTTTATCTCTGAATTGGAAAGCCATTTCTGTCACATATGGGAATCTATGTACATGGACACCTATTGTGCCTGACACTATTTTTTTAAAAGAAATTCTACTTTTTATTTCTAGTTGTACACAATGGTAGAATGTATTCTGACATATCATTCATATGTGGAGTATAATTTTCCATTTTTGTGGTTGTACATGATGTGGAGTTGCACTAGTCCTGTATTCATGTATGAACATAGGCGAGTTATGTTTGATTCATTTTAACATCATTCCCATTCTCATCCCTGCTCCTTTCCTCATATTCCCTCCTGTCTAATCTGGTGAACCCAACCCCCCCAATTGTGAGGCAGCATCCACATGACAGAGAGAACATTTGGCCTTTTGTTTTGGGAGATTGGCTTATTTCATTTAGCACAATAGTCTCCAGGTCCCTCCATTCACTGGAAAATGCCATAATTTCACTCTTCCTTATGGCTGAGTAGTATTCCATTGTGTAATATGTACATTTTCTTTATCTGCTGAAAGACACCTAGGTTAGTTCTTTATCTGCTGAAAGACACCTAGGTTAGCTATTGTGAATTGATCTGTAATAAGCATTAATGTTTGCCTGCCACTTTTTTCCAGTGCTATATTTAATTTTCTAGTGTTGATAACATAGTATTTAAATTACGCAGCTTAATTCCAAGTCTTGACAGCCAAGAAAGTTTTATTTTCTTCCTTTCCCACATTAGAAAGACTCTTTGATCATCTTTGTTATATTTAGAATCAGCTGCTTGATACATGAGAAATAAACTAACATTTATTTCCAGTATGTGTCAAAGGTATAGACAAACTTGTTAAAATTGAAATTTTAGGATGATGAGTTTTCCATTTTGAACATGGTATAGCTCCTCATTCAGGTCATACTTTTCTTTCCAGTAGGAAGAAAATAATTTCCTTTTTTTATTTCCAGCACTCGAGATGGAACCTGGGGTCTCACACATGCTAGACAAGTGCTCTACCTCTAGTTACAACCCCAGTCCTTTTATTTTGAGAAAAGCTCTAACTTACTCAGGCTGAGCTCCAATTTGCGATCCTCCTACCTCAACCTCCCATGTAGCTACACCTACTGCAAATATTCTCAATTTAGGTGTATAAAAAACCTTTTATATTATTCTATTTATTGTTACAAGGACTTAGAGCCTTCTTAGGTAAAAACACTACTATTCACACAGGCCTACAGATGCCAAATGTGTAACTAAAAGCAGGATAAATGCGTCTTTTCCTTCGTTTTGCATCTGTCTCTTTTGCTGAGTCATTCTTTCCTGCATTCATGTTGGATTCCAGGAACAAAAGGCCTGACGGATAAACATCTTATGATGTGTCAAAACTGTCCCCTCCCCAGACAGCAGCAGCTTTCTTATTGCACAACGGGCCCCATCTGACCAATCCTGAGGTAGTGATCAAGCAGGCCACAATTCAACCAAGACTGCTTGACTATACTCACTGCCAGTCCCTTCGTCTATACAATCTGGAAGCTTTTGTCAGCCCCACCAGAAGGCAGGGTTGAAGATCCTGATTCCATCATCTTCCAGATATAACTATACTAATTAAAGTGGGTTTTTTTGCCCTTCACTTTGCACTTCTCTTCGTTTTGCATATGGGGACAAGTGACATAACATAGTCCATTGGGAGTCCTGGTGCTTCTGTCTTCATCCTAGAATTCCAGTAATAAACTGAAAAATTATATGAGAAATCATGATTTGTTTTATAGAGTTTTCAGCATACAGACCTTCTATCTGGGGATATTTTCTTCTCCTAAGAATCTAAGAGAATAGAATGAACTAAAAAGTAAAACAATCAATTCTATTCCACTTTACTTGTGTTTATAAATTGATATGCAATGAAATATGGCTACCATTATTTAAAAGAAAATTAATGATTGGTAAAACAATCATATGAAGTTTGCCATCGGGTACAACAGGTCACACTCAATAACTGTTGTTGAGAAGAGCCTGTCTGGTTATTTGTCTCTCTGCTGTTAGTAATCGGTCAGATATTCATAAATGAAAGAACTAATATAAAAGGTACTTGTGAAAGTAGAACATTTTGCAGGAGGGTGTGACTTTTAAGAGCAAAAGACCTATTTGACCTTTGATAGCTAACATGTGCAGTAAATTAGTTAAGAGCAACACATTGTATTAACAAATTATAATGAGAACAAATAGAGAAATACATAGTTTTTGAGGAAAAAGATCAATAGGAATATAAAGTAAATGTATAGAACTTGGGAAATTATCAATCTCTGAAGTGAGTAGATAGGACAGAATATTGCTCCTAGAGATTGTCTTGAAGACTGAGTAGTCCAACACTTCTTCATTTACAAATAAGTACAATGGAACTCTGAGAAGATGAATAATTGAAGACCAGAGACAGCTAGACCTTTCAGTCAGTTTTTTTTTATTATCATTCTTAATTGTGCAAGGACCGTCATCTTTATCAGCAAGTCTGCTTTTTTTCACATTGTAATGTATGGCAATTGGCAAAGGCATGCCTGACAAAACCAACCATGAAAATGAAAGAGTTTCCTATGCACTGGAATGTAATTGGGACTGCTGTATATGAGGTCCATTTCAGAAATGCAAAATGAGTATGGTGAAACAAGAAAGTCCTACGTGGGGTCCGTTGTTCCAAAATGTTAGGGGTGATTGAGGTTGTTTTACATTGCAAGTGGAAAAGCTGAGTGTTGGAAAGGTTAAAAAGCACCTAGATTGTCAATTAAAGTTGGATAGGAGGAAGAGGTTTTCTTTAAGAGAAAATGATATAGAGAGGTAGGTGGTCAGATGGAAAGAAGAACATTGAAAGGCTCCTTGGAGAGGACTAGAGCTTTGCAGTAAAATGAGCGGGAGCAGAGACTGTATTGGCAGCTTGAAGCAGATAGAGTTTGGAAAGTGTGCTACAGGAAATAAATCAGGTATCAGAAAGGAACATGAAACTCCTTTGGCACAACTCCATCCCTGTGGCTCCGTCCAGAGTGAGTTCCATCTTTTGTTACAGTTCCTGAATGATTTGCGGCAGCCCCAATCGCATTGTATTGCACCCTTGTTTATGTATTTTCTTTTCTGTAGTGTTCTGCCATAAGTGACAAAAGCATAGAATGTACTTAGGAAATGTTTCTAAAATCAATAAGCAAGATGTTGTATCGGTCATTTTATAAATTATATTTGAATTCTGTGTATCTGATCCATAATTTCTGGTATGAGGAAGAAGACCTATTAAATTAAATAGAAACTCCATGGGAAAGTGTTTGGAGATAGACAGGAACCTGAGCAGATGTACGAGTAGCATCTCCTTTTCTAAGCAGGAAGCCATGTGTTATTGTATTTCAGAGTATAAGCATGACAGACAAACTAGACAAGTTGCTTTAGCTCCAGATGAAATGTGATGTGCTTGTCATGAGAACAGTTGGTCTTTTATAGCCAGTGCTCATAAACTTTTAGCTATTTTAGTATTATGAGAAATGATCTTTATTCCTCTATGTTCCATCCATCAAATACACCGTCCAATCATGGAGGACTTCCTGTATTCATAGTCCAGCTTGAGATGTACCTTTAAGTAGAGGTAGTCTGTGCTATGTTTTATGGAAAGTTCTTGATACTTTGGAATTGAATTTATGTTCAACTAGTCAGATATATTAGAATAAATCTGCTTACCCTCTCAATAAACTTTATAATAGTACTTTCAAAAGAGCTTCTGTGATATATAGGAAACCCTTTGTTGAAAGTTTTAGGCAAAATAATTAGATGCTTAAGGAAAACTACAATGTTAAACAGAAATACCCTACAGAGCTAAATTTTATATTTACTAGGTGGATTTCCCAGTCTTAGCAAAATGGAATTTAAGATTGTGCTTATAAAAAGCTGTGATAAAAGTAAGAACTCATGCTTAGAATAGAACTGGAAAGTCAGGTAGTTCATGGTGTAGCCTGGCAGACTCAGTTTATATTCCTAGTTATGCATGTCCTTTTCTAAGAGACCTTAGAACAAATAATTTGAATTCTCTTGATTTCTGTTTCCTACTGGATTGTGAGGGTGTAGTCTGAATATTGTTTCATTTCTCTTGTAAAAATCTTTGTGTACCTTGGAGAAGAACTTCACTATTTTACTCTGTAGCACTAACTCCAATACATAATCATAATTCTTCCTATCTTCTCTTCTCCAAGAAGGAATTCCCTCTGTCAGTATAACAAATTTTGGTGTCAGTTCACTCATACCTATGTCAAAAAGAACAATATTTTGTAGTTATAGGACAACAAAAGAGAGAAATGGAATAACAGGTCAAAATTCAAAATATATGTTGAATATCTCTCAAAAGAGATAGAAAGACCTAAATTACTCATCTTCCTAAATAGGTGAAAATATTCTTATGTCCAGCTGTTTCTCACACAAAGAGAACATTAATTCTTGTAAACAATGGGTTGAAACTGCAAAAGATAGAGCACAATACTGGGAGCACAGAATAGGAAAGGGTGCACTCAGAGGTGGCCCTCCCTCAAAGTCAGCCCTCGGTAAAGACATGGGAATTTGCAAGAACTGGGGCACTTTGCTCACAGCTCTAGTTGCCCTCTGTGACACCAAGGCACTCGCCAGACCTCCTTGGAAAGTGGATCAAGTCATCCTCGACACACTTCTCTAGTAAAGAGTAAGAGGACCCAGAAGGTATGGAACCTTTGGAAGAGTAAAAAACACTAATGAGCTGTACCAGAGTGTGTTTTATTGCATGGCCAGAGTGTAGTAGTGATGACGAAGCTAGTGGTAGTGTTTACACAGCAGCAAAAAGGCAGATGCAAAGTGAAACATTCACCATTCAATCAACTGGATAGAGGAGCTGCATAATGCCAAACAGCTGGGTATTTGGAAACATCTAGACATTTGATAGCACAGTTCCTAATTTTTTTCTAAATAGATTTCCCTTCAGAGCCAGAGCGTGTTCTACACAAGGAAACTGGTTTCTGTCAACACCTTCTTTTTTTCTGCTTTTTAAAAAAACCATAATGGAATTACCCAGCACTCTCACCCACTATTTGAAAGATATGTTTTGAAGAGGTTTTCACTTGTTTCTTAAATAACTCCAGTAAATTTTCTAAGAGCAAATATTTATCATTCTTCATGCCATTTAGTACAATCATACGCCACAGACTCTTAGACAATTATTAAAGGTGTCCAGTAGTGGTCCAATAATGGATACTAAATGTGTCTTTCCAAAAAAAGTTAGAAAAATAGCTTCATTTGGATAAAATAAGTTTGATTTTATTTAAAGAAAAATATAAAGCCAGACACAGTGGTTTATGCCTGTAAGGCCAGCAGCTCAGGAGGTCGAGGTAGGAGGACTGCAAGTTCAAAGCTAGCCTCAGAAACTTAGTGAAGCCTTAAGCAACTTAGTGAGACCCTGTCTCAAAATAAAATAACAAATAAATAATAAAATAAAAAGGACTGGGGATGTGGCTCCATGGCTAAATGTCCCTGAGTTCAATCCCTGTTATCAATCAATTAATCAATCAATAAAGTAAATAGGACTATGAGTTGCTACTTCAACTAAAATATAAGCCTGTATTTTCAGAGCTAATCTTGATTATTTCTGATTACTACTTTAACTCCCAATGTACATTGGACTAATTTCATAAAAGTATATTATGTACTCACTACTTGCCTATAAATTGAATGATAGACTCAATGTCTTTTGAAACCATAATGAAATAATACTTGTTCAGGAGTAGCTACCATGTGTAAAAAAAAAAAAACAAAATAGAAAAGGAAGAAATAAAAAAAGAATTAAAAAAAAAACAAGCAATAATAATCAATACTTTAATTCCAGAGCATATGGTTATTGGAACTGAAGGTCCTTAATTACATTCTTAGAAAATGCAGGGACACCTCTATTTATTAGGAATTTAAATTCAATGGACTGCAATGTCTTTTTTCCTTGTGTTTCCCACAGTAATTAAGTGTTGACTCTCTGCCTTAAGGCTAATTCAATGTTTATGTTATTAAGATACAGACTGGATGCTCCTGTGTGAATACTTCCTGGTTTTAGTACATTACCCATCCTTTCCCCAGATTTCAATCAAGAATAGGATTCTTCATTCACCGAACGAATGTCCTTGAACTTGTGTTCCATGGTTCATACACCATACTGTTCCCTTGACCTTCTGACTCTGCAGCCTGCAGTGACCCAACAGCCTGCTTTCCTTTGTGGGCAACCTTGTGCTGTGGTTTTATGAAGCAGAAAGCCCTTTCCACCATAGGCCTAATGGTAGTCTCCACACATTCTGGCAGCTGTACCTGCTCATTTAATAAAAATGACTTTCACCTATTAACTTTTGCTCTAAAACTTTCTGTAGGGTCTTAATTTGGGCCTTATAATGTAAATTTTCTTGGTTTTCACAAATTTCTATACACAGGATATGACATTCTTGTGTTTCTTTATTTTTGAGAGTGTACTCATAGACTTCTGTTGAATTTAGGACTTCTTCACTTTCTCAGGAGAATTTATATTCCTTGCCCCTCTCATAAAAATGCTTTGTCATCCTTTCATCAATTTTTAGGATATAATCGACAAAAGTGAGATGTCTGAGTCTTAACTGCATAACTTGATGTGCTCTTGTAAATGCACATACCTGTGTAATTTACACTGCTACCAAGATACCAAATATTCCATCACCTCTGAAGTCCTTTATTAAAGAGAACTCTTCTTCCCGACATCCTCAACAGGAACTATTCTGAGTTCTCTTCATTATTAATTAGCTCTGCCTATTTTAAATTTTACACTGTTATTAGAGTGTTCTTTTGTGTCCAGCTGTTTTCATAGCATTATTTTGTCGTATATCAATAGGTTATTTACTTTTATTGCTGAAAATATACCTTGGTATATGTGCTGTAATTTATTCATTCCCCTATCAGTGGATATGTGAATCATTTCAGTATTCAGCTATAGTAGGTGAAGCTTCTATGGACAACTGTGTGCAAATCATTTATTGTGTAAATATCACAGATTATAATTTCACAAACTTAGATGGCTACAATATTACTAGGTGATATGATATTAAAGAAGCACTGTTCTATATGTGGTCTGTTATTGACAGAAATGTGGTTATGTGACTGAAGACCGTATTTTCAAACCATAATGGAAGCTGGTTTCCTTACGGAAACTCAGCCATTACAGCAAAATTACGTTACTTGTCTGTTTCCTGTCTTCTTCCTTCCCTCACCCACCATGCTTTTAATATGTTTCAAATGCATATTTTTATGTGCCAGGCCACTGAATAAACACTGTGCAATTTTTACTCATTTTAAATGAATAAAATTTATATATTTTGAAGTTAAATTTATATATTTTGAAGATGAGCAAAAAGATGTTTTGCATTAATAATAATCATCTTTGTTTAAATTCATCTAAACTTATCTGGTTTCTGAGTAACTGGAAGAAGAAAATACCATGTTTCTATTTCCATAAGTACAAATCTGATATCTTCCAGCAGCTTCTATGCCAGTCAGATTCCTAAGAAATCACTATTTTCATCAAGACAGAATCTTTACTGAAACTAACATATGCTGCCTTTCTGGGAAAAAAAAAAAGTCTTTAAAAGAGGATTGAAATATCAAGTTTGTTATCAGTAGTTATCATATCATTCCTTTTTCCATTTTAATCTAACTAGTTATTTTATCTGGGAAAATTTACACATTTTTCTGGAGGCCACATTTTCTCACCAGTGAAATGAAAGTAGTATCAGATGTTATTTATCCTAGTTATGATACTCCAAGACACCATGACTCTACAGTTCTACATTTGCTCCCTTATTAGGAAAAAATTATTTAGCAAAAAATAATTGTTCCCTTCTTCTCTTCATTAATGTAGTCAAGGAATGCTAATACCTTCTGAAAGAAAAATTTAATACACATTGTTGCAAGGTATTAGATGCTCACAGCTTTGAATAGTGAGGTTTTTTTCCTTGTTAAAATCTTGATCTAGCCAGGTGCGGTGATGCAAACCTGTAATCCCAGCACTTTGGAAGGCTGAGACAGGAGAATTGCGAGTTTAAAGCCAGCCTCAGCAACGGTGAGGTGCTAAGCAACTCAGTAAGACCCTATCTCTACAAAAAATACAAAATAAGGCTGGGGATGTGGCTCAGTGTTCAAGTACCCCTGAGTTCAATTCCTGGTACCAAAAGAAAACAAAACAAAAAACTTGAACTACTTGGTACAATCATTATGCCCAATGACTTGCAAGATAGTCGCCAAAGCAATGCAGAATCAGAGAATCTTGTATTATGTCCCTGCCTTTCTAACTGCAACACATTTCAACCAGGAAACCATACTAGGGAGTGATAATAGTGGTGAAACAATAAATATTCTTTTTGTTCGAATGTTTGTCAGGTTGCTGAGGAGTAAAAATGACAGCTCCACTTATCCACATGTGCAGGAATTACATTTTCTTCCCTTATGTCCTGAGTCTTTTGCTCACCAAAGGCTCTATTCCAGTAAGCAACAATGAAGAGTAAAAGCAAATGACAAGTATGTGCTATTTCCTGGAGCTTCAATTATGCTCCAAACTCGAATTAAGGCAAGCCCAGATGGTGAACCATAGACCATTGATCTGGTCTATACTTGTAGCAAAAATTTAAAATCTCGATAGGTCTGCCCCCAGTGCTACTGATCAAAGAGGAAGGATGTCTTGGGCTAGGAGAAAAATGTATGGTCTCAGATCTGTAGTGCCCCAAGCATCCAACACTTCTCCATGATGGGTCATCAAAGCGTCTGTGCAAATGATGTCTCAGTCAGCCCAGAGAGAGGGAGTCCAACAACACAGGAAGGAGACTGGTGTGAAGACAAAGGCACATTTCTGGATACTCAGTGTAGTGGTGAGAATCCTAAAATCCCTCCTCCAGCTTAGCACGCCCCCAATGGAGCAGTCCTCCACTTGACGACAATCCTGCAGATATTCATTTCATTTTTCTATCACAGTGTTCTCTAGTTGGTAATCTGGGAACCAACTATTTCCCAGTGCTCTTTAGTGATGGTTAAAGTTGCACAATCTCACTTCCTACTGTTAGACACTGAGTCCAGGGTGAAAATTGCCAAGAGATCTTTATATTTAAGAAGTTCTTTTATACATGCTTAATTTTTTTATCTTGAACAATAACAGTAACAACTTGGTTTCTGGCAGAATGTAAATTTTCCTTAAAGAAATTCAAATGCATTTCTCCTACAAATGGAATGGGCCAAGTCCTGTTGGTCACTGTATCTTCTATTTCTATTTAATATTATCTTTATAAGCAATAAAGTTTATTTTTTAGTTAAAATCACAATTATCAATGATAGGAAATATCCTACACACATACATATTAATATATGTTATGTATGTAGTGTTTATATGTGTGTATGTGTATCAAGATTTTTATATCTAAAGAGTCTATATATTATTTATACACACATATTTTACATATACTCATTGAATTTTTTTTGAGGGGGGTAATGGGGATTGAACTCTGGGGCACTTGGCCACTGAACCACATCCCAGCCCTATTTTGCACTTTTTTTGGAGACAGGGTCTCACTCAGTTGCTTAGTGGCTCACTTTTGTTGAGGCGGGGTTTGAACTCATGATCCTCCTGCCTCAACCTCCTGAGCCGCTGGGATTACAGGCATACACCACTGCACCTGACTACTCATTGAAATTTATCCATATATGGAGTCCAGTAAATTTTGCTAACGGACATAGAAGCAAGGAGGGATTATAAAGAATGGGTATCATACACAATCCTTACCTACAATGATATGTAAATTAATTTCTCCATGGTAGTCAGGATTATTTATACTGGCAAGCAGTTGCCCTTCTATGTTTGATGGTTCAATATTATAAGGAGCCAAAAACAGCTAATTGGCAATACAAAAATTCAAATTAATGGGGAGCATTATATTGTTTTCTGTAGAAGTGTTCCTTCTTAGATATAAAGAAGTTTAAACCAGTTGGTCCTAAAATCAGGAAACAGTCATTTGTGAAATTTTATAATACTGAGAGGTGTCAATCACGTTTCCATTTTATGTTTTACTACCATTGCACTTTAGTACAAGACAATGTTTAATGAAAAGAAGCATTAGATATCGGGAGGCATCTCCTAATTGGCTTTGAAACTGATTTTTCCAGAAGACCTTTGGCTGCATATCAGTCCAACTATTTTTGAGTGATGGAAAACCAGTGAAATACATGAGCGTTAGCTAATTGATGAATCAATTTTGCTGATAAATATATATCTTGATCAGAAGAAGTGTAATTTGAGATACCAAGGTAGTATAGAAGGCATTTGGGTAATACATAGATAGTGTTCCTAGCATGTGTGAATTCAGGGCAAATACATATTTCATATAAGTTCAACCCAAGAAAGAACAAATCATAATCTAATACATTATTAATGATTTCAAATGTAAATGTCCTGGCGTCCAATGACTAGCTGGTCCCCTTGGATATGCTGATAAATTGGATATTAATCTTGTTTAGATTTAGATTGATATTATTGGGGATTGATTATCCATGTCTTGAATCCCTAAAAATTTTATCACCTTATTACTTTGACTGTTTTGGAAGCCATATGAAGCAACACAGAGATGGCTATGAAAAATATTTAAAGGGTTAATATTTTCAAAATTTGTTCTAATTAGTTATTCATGATAGTAGAATGCATTTTGTCACATGGTACACAAATGGAGCATAATTTCTCCTTCCTCTGGCTGAACATGGTGCAGTCACATGGGTAGTGTAATCATACATATGCATAGGGTAATAATGTCCATCTCATTCCACCAGCCTTCCCCTCCCCACACCACCTTCCCCTCCCCTCACTCCTCTCTGCACAATCCAAAGTCCCTTCACCCTCCCCCCATTATGGATCAGCATCTACTTGTCAGAGAAAACAATCATCCTTTGGTTTATTGGCTTATTTCATTAGCATGATATTCTCCAGCTCCATCCAGTTACCTGTAAATGACATAATATCATTCTTCTTTAAGGCTGAGTAATATTCCACGTGTATATGTACCACATTTTCTTTATACATTCATCTGTTGAGGGCTTCTAGGTTGGTTCCGTAGGTTAGCTCTTGTCAATTGAGTTGCTATAAACATTTTTGTGGGTACATCGCTGTAGTATGTGATTTTAAGTCCTTTGGGAATACACCAAGGAGTGGGATAACTGGTTCAAATGGTGGTTCCATTCCAAGTTTTCTAAGGAATCTCCATACTGCTTTCCATAGTGGTTTCTCCAACAGTCCCACCAACAATGTATGAGTGTAGCATTTTCCCCACATCCTTACCAACACTTATTGTTGCTTGTGTTCTTGATAATTGCCATTCTGACTGGAGTGACATGAAATCTTAGAGTAGTTTTAATTTGAATTTTTCTAATTGCTACATATTATGAATTTTTTTCATATGTTTGTTGATTGACTATATTTCTTCTTCTGTAAAGTGTCTGTTCAGTTCCTTAGCCCATTAATTGATTAAGTTATTTGTTTTTGTGGTGTTAAGTTTTATGAGTTCATTATATATCCTGGAGATTAGTGCTCTCAGGTGCATGTAGTTAAGATTTTCTCCCATTCTGTAAGCTCTTTTTTCATGTTATTGATTGTTTCCTTTGCTGAGAAGAAGCTTTTTAGTTTAAGTCCATACCATTTATTGATTTTTGATTTTACTTCTTGTGCTTTAGGAGTCTATAAAAAGCAATCATAAAATTCATTTGGAAAAATAAGAGACCCAGAATAGCTAAAGTAGTCCTTAAGAGTGAAGCAGGAGGCATAACAATACCAGATCTTAAGCTATACTACAGAGCAACAGTAACAAATATGGCATGGTATTGGCACCAAAATAGACATGTAGACCAGTGGTACAGAATAGAAGACAGAGACATGCCCACATAAATCTATTTATCTCATACTGGAAAAAGGCACCAAAAACATACATTGGCGAAAAGATAGTCTATTCAACAAATGGTGCTGGTAAAACTGGAAATTTATATGTAGCAAAATGAAATTAAACCCCTATCTCTCACCTTGCACAAAAATCAACTCAAAGTGATTTAAAGACCTAGGTGCTAGAACAGAGATCCTGCTCATAATAGAAGAAAAATTAGGACCTAATCTCTACCCTGTTGGCTTAGGAACTGACTTTCTTAACCAGACTCCTGAAAGGTTATGTTTTGATCTGATTTTGATAAACTAGAAAACATTTTATGGGATATATATATATATATATATATATATATATATATAATATGCATATTTCCAAATTCCATACATGTTAAAAAGTTTCAAATATCTTACCCACACCTCCTTCATAATCATGTAATCATATTTTATCTAAGTTTTTCATTATTTGACCACTCTGTTATCCAATGCCAGAAAGTTGCTCTATGTCCATAACACTGGCCATTGCTCTTTCATGCAAAGAGTTCTTGTCTGTATAATGGATTTTCCTTTATTGTTGTCTTCCAGGGTTGCATCTGAGTGTAAATATAATGATGTAGCTGTCTCTTCCAGCTATGATAGTATACATTGCAGAACATTCTATAAATCAGACTTAAATTTCTTCTTTCCAATCAATTGGTCATTGAGAGCTTCCAATTAGAGTGTGAATGTAGCTTGACAGAACTGGCAGTACTGCAATAATTGATTCCCCTTTGCACCTTAGTTGAATATGTGCTTGAACTCAGTCTCACGTGTACCACTTAAAAATGTAGCGCTTAAGCAAACTGAACTTAATGTCTTTTCTTTTTCTTTTTTGTTGGTATTAGATATTTAATCCAAGTATGCTCACTTTGCTACTGGTGCCCACAGCTGTTTTACTTTGTCTTTTATTTATTTATTTATTTGTATTTTGAGAAAGGGTCTCACTAAGTTGCTCAGGGCTTCATTAAGTTGCTGAGACTGGCCTCAAGCATGATCCTCCTGTCTTAGACTCCCAATTTACTTGGACCGAAAGCATGTGTGATGATATCCAGCTTAATGTCTTAATGGTTCAGATAACATTTAGTCATACAAATGCTGTTTGGGTCACAAAGTCAATTGATTTTCCATGGTCTGGTATTAATTCCGTACTAATACCTATTATAAAGCCAGGAACTCTTTTTCTAAGACAGGTGTTCTCAAAGTGTTTTCTATAGAATAACTTTGGGGCCCAGAATGTCACTTCAGGGACTCAAAGGTCACAACTATTTTCACAATAATGTTAAAATTTTTGCTATGAATTGAATGTTTGTGTTCCCCAAAATTCCTATGATGAAATACTGACATCTGTTATGATGACATTAGGTGGTAGGGCTTTGGGGAGGTCATTAGGACACTGTGGTGGACTCCTTAGACATTGGATTAGTGCCCTTATAAAAATATATGAGCAAGCTCTCTTTCTTTTTCTTTCAGTTTTCTGCCACGTGAGACTATGAGATACAATCAAGTTCCCTTACCACTGGATAACCTGGATCCTTGATCTCAGACTTACCAGCCTTCAGAATTCTCAAAAGTAAGTTTGATTGTGTAAATTTGCTGTGTAAGTTACAAAGTCAATGGTATTCTCATATGGAAGCCCAAATATTTGGTAAAATGTTATTCCTTTTGTTTTACTATGCTGACATTTTTATGATGGTACAAAGGAATAGTGGATAAAAAATCGTGGCATTTTTTCATGAATCATGTATTGGTACCAAAAAATAGGTATTAGTTGCTAATATAGTCAACATAGTCTTCATTGTGATGAATATTCAAAATATGAAAATTAACAAATAAAAACCCATGTCGTAGAAAAATATTTAAAGTAAATATTATTAATTTTATTCAATACAAGACTTTTAAATAATCTATTTGACAAAATTGGAAGTATGTATAAAGCATTTTTTATATTAACATATTATAATTGTCTCAAAAATGCCTTGTGCTATTGTTTGAGTGGAGAGCTAAACTTACTGCTTTTTTCATGGGACTCCATTTACATCTGAATGAATGAATGACAGCAATCTATAGTTATTCAGACTTGAGAGTTTAGAAAACATTTTCTCAAAAATTTATAAAGTAAACCAATCACTTTAAGAAAGACAACTGACAGCAATTTTTCCAACAACAAAATTCAAGCTTTCAAGTGAAAATTAGGAGTTTGGCAAATGAAAACTACACTAAGATTCCATTTCAATCTAGTCCAAATGGCAATTATCAAGAATACAAGTAACAATAAATATTGGAGAGGATGTGGGGGGAAAAGCACATTCATACATTGCTGGTGGAACTTCAAATTGGTGCAACCACTCTGGAAAGCAGTGTAGAAATACATATATAAATGTATTATTGCTTTAAAGGGGAGATGCCGTGTGGACCTGCTCCATGAGTTGGGGTCCAGAGAGATGGAGAAAGAAGGGGTCTCTGGGGAAGACAATATGGGGTCTCTCTGGACGGTAGTGATCCACGGAGTCACTCACTCAGACTCCAGGGTGTAGGTAAAAATCTTCTCTGCCCCAGTGAGATGCAGAAACACCCGGAGCGAGAAGCAGGAACTCTGGAGTGTGAAGCAGAAAACATCATTTATTTCAGAAAATGTAGAAACTTAAATACACAACAAAGGGGTGCTCTCTGTCAAGAGAATAGTCTATTAGCATAGAATGGGGAAAGATGGAAGGGAGGGGTTGAAGGTATTGGAGAATGCCCTTATAGAACCCAAATATACAAAAGTAACTATTAGAACAAATAACTGAGTTTAGAAGGAATATTACTCAGCCCTAAAAAAAGAGTGACTATGACTTTTGCTAGTAAATGGATGGATCTGAAGACTATCATGCTAAGTGAAATAAACCAATTCCCCCAAAAGCAAAGGTTGAATGTTCTCTCTGATATGTGGACACTAACACACAAGGGGTGGGGAGATAGAAGTTCAGTGGATTAGACAAAAGAGAATGAAGAGACCACGGGAGAATGGGAATAAAAAAGACAGAATGAATCGGACATAACTCTCCTTTGTTCCCATATGAAAACACCACCAGTGAAACTCCACATCATATACAACCACAAGAATGAGATCTTAATAAGAATAAGCTATACTCCATGTATGTATAATATGTCAAAATATATTCCCCTGTCATGTATACCTAAAGAGAACAACAAAAACAGGAGTTTGGGAATTTTTATATACTTGATAGCTTGCTGATATTTAAAGATTCTTCTGATGAGACTGGTGGTAATAGTCACACATATAATTTTAAAATATTGTATAAGTAAAATGTCTCAGAATTTGGAAGTTTATATAAGTCTGTGAATCAATAGTATTCAATTGATCATTGTGAAATTGTTTAAACTATACATGGGTAAAAGATGCATTGAACAAAATGAATAGGTTTTACTGTATCTGAGTACAAAAGTTTGTCGTTAACTTTTTGTTTAAACTGTCACATTACAAGCCGGGCGTGGTGGCTCAAGCCTGTAATCCCAGCACTGTGGGAGGCTGAGACAGGAGAATCGCGAGTTCAAAGCCAGCCTCAGCAATGGCGAGGTGCTAAGCAACTCAGTGAGACCCTGTCTCTACATAAAACACAAGATAGGGCTGGGGATGTGGCTCAGTGGTCGAGTGACCCTGAGTTCCATCCCCGGTGCCAAAAAAAAAACCTGTCACATTACAACTAACTCTTACCAGTTCTGTACTTCTTGAGTTTTGGTGTGGTATCAAAGAACAATAACTATTATAATCTGAAAAAAATAATAATTCTCCTCTCTTTTCTATCTACATACCTGTTTTGAGGATGGATCATTTTCATATACTTCCATCAAAAAATCTCATTGCAACAGATTGAATAAAGAAGCAAATATGAGAATTTAACTGTTTTCTACTAAGTCATATTTTAAAGAAATTCCCCAACTGTTAAATAATTGCTCTCTCCTAATTATTTTTATGAAATGGCATGTATTCTTCATAAAGATACATCACTTAGGCTTTATCATTGATTTATTATTACTTAAAATAAACAACTAAATATTTTTAATTCTCTTAATTTTATTTTCTAATATAATAAACACTAAAAGATATAATGCATATGTCCAAAAGCTGTCTAGATTTTCAATTATTTAAGTGTGTAAAGGTCTCTTGAAAACAAAAGTGTTGAGAAGAGTTTTTCTGAAGAATAGTAGTTATTGGCAGATTACATGGTTTTTCCAAATTTCTAGATGTCCCCACTGTGATTCTCTCATTTGAGTCTGTTTGCAACATCATAAGTACCAAACAGCCGTGATGCTTCAACTGATCCTGGGCCAGGTGAAGAGGCTTGTTTTTATCTTTATCTTACTCAAAGATATTAATTTGGAGCCTTTCAATAAATAACTAGGAACAAGAACCAAACGAGTCCCATATGACTCCTCTAATTCAGAGTTCTACCAAAGATTTAGTTCTTCTTACCAGCAGTGGTTTCAAGGTACTCTAATTTTTTGTTTGTTTGTTTACTTCCAAAGAGAGTCTCTCAAAAAGCCACAGATAAATGATTTCCAAGTTTCGTCAAGATGGTAAACCCCTGAATTTTTATGGGGTCTTGTCTCCTGACCTCTGGTGGTAAAAAAACAATGTAAGTTTCCAATGCATGATATTTCTTGTTACTTTCTGCTTACTAGGATTGTTCAGCTTGAGAAAAACCAATGTAATACACCCATGTGTCCTCAGGGATATGAGAGAACCAAATTTCTCAGACACTAATTATATGACAGAGTTAGAATAATCCTGTTGTGAGAAAATAAAGTCATACTGTGGCCCAAGTCAGGTGAAAGAAAACTGCTGGATTCTGCCCATTAGTATCCAGGAAAACACACTCAAAATATTCAGTAGCTACATAGCAACTGTCAGTGACTGGGCTGGCTTCGTTGTTCTAATGAAGAGATGGCATGTGGATTAGCTGTAATTGATATCACTGACTTATTTTATAATGATCATGGTCATTCTTCAAGCTAAGTCTATCTTGTGCAGTCCAAATTGGCAATGTGAAAGGGATACTATAGGTATAAACACTCCATCTTTTAAGTGATTGATAATAGAGTGGATTTTGAGAGGATCCTGTGTGGTCATGCATTTGTTTTATCATTTTCATGAGAATAGAGGGCTCTCGAGGCTTTAAGTTGCCTTTTTCAAAGCTTTCACCTACTAGATCAATCAAACAATCAAACAATCAATAGGAATGAATTTGGTGACTTGCTGAGCACATCTACTTAACTGTACATATATGAATGAACTGGAGAATAACTATAGATAGTTTGACTTTGAAATGAGCTTGAGCCAAAACTCAATTTACCACCTTTTCACTCTGACTAGTGACCATTGGGGCTTTTGGAAACCCCAAAGATCAATAGTGACTCAGGTTCTAGATTCAATTATTACAAAAATTTCTGGGTATTTCTTTTTACCCAGTGTACAATCACTCTGTTATTCCTGCAACAGCCAGTGATGGCCTGCAACAGTCAATCATTTTGGAAGGACCATGGAAGAAACTTTGAGCAATTCTTATGAAATTATTGCAAACATCATCTTCAAGAAAAGCATCCTTTTTTTTTTCCAGAAGCAACTGATTTTTACTGTTTAAGATACAGACATTGGTGGAGGGAATTGGTTGAGGAGCCAGTTCACATCAGAGTAAGGAGGATGCCAGCTCTAGGGACCTTATGACCAATGAGCCACTGTTGAAGCTCTCTATGTGTCAAAACATTCTGATTACCTTCCCCCCTTGATAGATAGGTGCTATTGCCTTCTACCTCTCAGGTACTCCATCATCTCCCCTACATTCAGTAAGTCTATCTCCATGTCAGATTCTTTCACTTTCTTTTTTCATCCTGCCCAGAATAGGTAAGTACTTTCTCATGGATTCTAGAGCTACTCCTGACAGTTTCTCTTGACTTTGTGGTGAGAATCTCACAAGATGCTTCCAAACAAAGGAGTTATGGTGTGTAAACCAATTACATGTAGTAAATTCACCTTAGTCTCCTCATATTACTAAATATTTGGACTCTTTCTTATTATATCAGGGAATTTCTGGCTTTTCAACTTCAATAACTTTATACCACTTTTTAAATGTAGGTTTTAGTTAATTAATGGACCGATAGTTAGAACTATTTCTAGCTTTTACATTTCACTTGTTAAGTACAAAAAGAGTAATTACCCACATCAACTAATTCAATATCATGTGAAATGATGTTTATCTAGTACCATCATATGTACGTGCATATATGTGTATGTATGTGTATGTGTGTGTATATATATATATATATATATATATATATATATATATATACACACTATACATTTTTGCCAGTATAAATTACTGTTAAAAATTACAAACTGATTATAGTTTTATCATATAAGTCTTTATCTTTTACATTAAACTTTTAATTAGCCTCTGAGCTACATGGAACCTACATGGCAGTGAGAACTCTCTAAATTTTACCATTCTGATTCTAGAATTCCTGTTCTGATCCAAGACTCCAGTTTTCATCAAGGCTGGTGAAACCAAGTTACACTTTAATGCCACAGTACACAGGCTTAGTCCAAGTACAATTTTTGGACATGTGAATCCAAGACTCCAGTTTTCATCAAGGCTGGTGAAACCAAGTTACACTTTAATGCCACAGTACACAGGCTTAGTCCAAGTACAATTTTTGGACATGTGAATGCTGTCATTATAAAATGTAGAATATTCTTTTGGAGAAATCATTGAAACTTCATCTTTTACTAATGATAGTAAGAATTTAATATGTCTATCTTCTTGTTATTTTGTATGTTAATATCCCATATAGAAATAGAATTAACCAGTTACACATAGTCCTTAGATTCTTTGCAAGCATCAATCAGTGCTATATCCCATTATCAACACCTTCATCATCACCTTTGACTGCCAACACTATCCTTCCAAGGGCACTTTATGCCAGATTACAAAAGATAACTGAAATTCTTGTTTTGTCTGGGTACAGCCAGTTCACTTTCTTTATAATAACAGAATCTCATGCCTTCAAATCAGAAAATCATCCAAGATGCCCAACCTGAAGCTTTGGGCATTTTGTTGTTGTTGTTATCCACAGGTGCGTTTTGTACCAATAATTTATTAGTTAATATTAACATATAGTTATCATAAAATGCTGTGACTGTTTTAAGTGGAAAAGTATTAATACAGGGAATGAGGTGCTTATATTATTCCAAAGGATGGAGGAATGAAATCTAGGTAGGGCGTTCAAGAATAAACTTCAAGATCAAACAGAATTGACTTCCTGGGAGGATTGCTAGATCTGCCATAATCAGAAAGATTAAGTGGATTATTGGCTTTAAGATCACACCACAATGGCTGGGATCAGGAAAGGGCCACCAGCAAATCATGGCTCTAAAACCATATTGCACCTGTTATATCTGTACTAAGAACAATATAGATCCCATGCTCTGCCTTTTATTATAAGTAAAGCCAGTAAGGAGACATTGACATTCTATATGAAGGCTACTACCAAGAAACAACACCTCCATGGCTTTGCTTGGCAGCAGAAAACTATAATGAGCATTCATGTGAACTTCACCTTACTTCTGTATTCCAAAATTAAGCAAGCACCTCTGATTAGTAGAATTTAAATTAGGTATATAAGTTATGTCACAAAGGAGTCTGGAAAGTAGAGCTTATGGACTTAGAGTTTGTGAACCTCAGTGGCACAAGAGTCAAGATAAAATTGATGCTCTAGATCAATCTATTATAGTCGCACTTTCCTTTGATCAAAAGAATAACAGTGATAAAGCAGTTAAGAGAATTTTCTATTTAAAGTTCCTCTTTAAGTGGGCCTTTTCCTTCAAGTCATCAAGTTATTAATGAAGCTGGATTGAACAGTCTACCAACGAAACAATGAACAGAAGAAATAATCAACCATCAAAATATTTTTAAACACACTGCTGATAATCATCAAGTGTACAAATAATTAAAAAAAAAATCTTCACCTTATCAATATAGAGTATTTTTGACTGAAATGTTCAGGTAATTACACAAAATTAAGGCATAATTTATCTGAATTATGATTGCCACAGTTACAGTGATACCTATCTTACTCTTTCTGTAATTTATTGAGGACTATATCAATGTTAAATTCAAAATGCTTGTATTAATTCATTGAATTGATGAAATATCATTAACAGCAGTTTGTAAGTTAAAAATATAAGTTAAATATATGTCGAAGAATATTCTAGTGAGAAAATATAAGCACATATAATGTTTATTCTCAGGTTCAATTTCACTTCAGGGAACCTCTTTGCAAATCCCTTTAAAGTGCTGAGTTAAAGGAAGAAGCAGAGCTTGTTAGGAGCCTGAAATCGGCTAAATTTAGATATGTAAATGAATCCGCAGGGCTTGCTTACACTCCATAGGCAGTCTGTACAAACTCTCTCTGTCTCTCTTATTTTCCTCCTTCTTACTCCACCCCTAATTAAGAGAGCAGTTCAGTTACAGGGTCAAATTCCCCATGCTGACCTAGCTTAGCGACTGATTTGAGAAGGGTAAAAATCTGTACACCACAGAGAAGTGGCAATTAGTTCCCCTGTAATTAAGGAGTGAATGGTACCAGCAAATGGATGTTGGCCATTTTCAGGCTGCTGAGTGGGAAAACATGGAATGGATTAAGGAGAATTTTCTAAGCACAGTTTATCCTAGAAATGGGTTCACCAATTCTCCGAGAAATGGCACACAGTCCTGGGATGAAGCCCAAACAAAATTACTGCAATTCTGAGTTAGATTGGAAAGTAGAGAAGCTCACAGAAACCTACTCAAGAAGAGAGGCCCTTGGAACAAATTGGTGCCATTTATGATGAGGTAAAAATCTCTCTTGGCCGCCCAGAGCTTAACTATAATGTGTTATCATGTCTTATTTTAGAATAAAACTCTGTTGGATATTGTTTGGTCATATAAATATAAACAAAATGTTCATTTTCATTTTTATTTCTAATATTTAGGTGTTTAAATGATGAGGCATATTTTTTTCCCTTGCAGGCAATAGAAAATCAGTATATTTTCCTACAGAATGGTGAATTTACTACCAGAATAAATATCAAAAAAATTCATAAATGTAATCAAATAACTCTGAGAAACCCAAGTAGCTTTGTAAGAGGTCTGTAATTTAGTCTTTTCCTGATTGCACCCCTATTTCTTTTTCTATGTTCAAATCCTTTTTCTCTTCTGATTGGCTACCTCTGCTAATTCACTATTTTTGTTCCATGATAACTTTGGTTTGCACAGGCCTCCTGGATTGCCAGGATCTCTAGCTCACAGCATTGATTCATTGTCTTTTACCTCAACCAATTGATTTCTTCACCCACATATTCATAAGGAAGAAAATGTGAGGATCAGCTAATTTGAAGGTCAGCACATCCTAATTACATATAATTGGCTTGCTTCAATCTTTACATTAATATTATTTTAAAATTTTATTTCAGAAAACAGATTCTATTGTTAATAGCCTGCAAGTTTCTCAGATCACACCAAAGCAACCTATATATTTTTTCTATTTGAGCCTTATTCCACTGAGAATTATATTCCCTTACTCCTCCTCCTCACATTAATCTTTCTTTCTTTCTTGTTTTTTGTTTTTGTTTTTGTTTTGTACTAGGGATTGAACACATGGATTAACCACTGAGTCACATTCCTAGCCTTTTTTATTTTATTTTTTATTTTGAGAGACAGGGTCTCTCTAAGTTGCTTAGGGCCTTGCTAATTTGCTGAGGCTGGCTTTCAACTTGAGATCCTCTAGCTTCATCTTCAAAAGCCACTGGGATTACAAACATGCACCACCACACCTGGCACATTAATCATTCTTGATTACAGATAAGAACATTTAGGTCTTCCCTTATGTCACTGGTGCCTGAAGAACTTGGTGGTTTCAGGCCAATTGTTTGGCTATGTGTATTGGTCCTTTGTACAGTAGTGCTGTATAACATGCCATCTCCCTATGTAGCACTTGCTAAGGAAAGATATTGGACTCTTTCTCAGGGCTATTCTTTTTTCACTTCTACATCTTCTGTTTTGTCTACTTTCTGGACAGATGACTAGACTGGTTATCTATTTGGGTTCATGCTGTGCTCAGAAAGTTATCTATTTTGTTCTTTTTTAACTTTGTGTTTATTTTTAAAACAATTTCTAAAATAAAAATATTTTTATATTATGTTAAAAAAAACAATGGACCTATATTTTAGAAATTTTTATTGTATAATGTTTGAGTCGATATGCCCCATTCATAAAAAGAAGGTCGAGGGTACAAATATTTTATGCATAAATTCCTGAAAGTGTGATGTTATGAATTTAAGAAATGTCATTATTGGTCTAATATTACCTGACAGTCATCCCTGACTTTTCTAGTTCTTGACTGGAAGTGCAGTCCATATCCCTAATTCTGGCTAGCTTCTCTTTGCTTCTGTTCAGCTCATATAAAACTCATAGTCTGAACAAATAAAACTAGGCACCAATACAACGCTTGAAAAGAGCTCATATATATTCTAATCCCTCTAAATCTTCTTTTTGAGAAAATTCTTTTCAAATTTTAAAATTTACCAAATGTATATCTATTTTACTATTGCTCCATTTTCAAATAACATCAAAATACACTGCTGGAAAAACCACGGCAGGTGCCCTTGATATCTCAATGTTAGTGAAGCCATTCTGTCATTCAGCTTGGAAATAGGGTCCATTTTGGACCCACTTCCAGAGTTGAAAAGAGAAAATTTAGTTTCTTAAAATTAACTTCAGTCACTATTCAACTTTCAGAGAAAGTTTGAAAAGGCCTCAGTCATCCTGCTGCTTTGGGAATTTCTCCATTAAGGAATCTTTCATTCTAACTGTGCCAGACTGACTTTGTTATTATAATTCAGAGAAAACTGAGGCTGTAATGCCCAGACTCACGAGACCACCAGAGACCACCAGGAGTCCGGTTCCGATGTAATCACAAAAGGGTCTTTAATTCAAGCTCGAGCAGGGTCTGCACACCTTTGCCAATGCAGCAGGTAGGGAGGTGCATCCCGAGTCTAGGGGAACAGGGATTTTTATGGATTACAATCGCAAGCAGAAGAGTACATGCCTTGGTGTTACATGACTGGGTAAGGGAAAGCACACGCAGGGGGATAGTGGTCTTGTTGCTACAAGATTGGGTAAGGGTGAGTGTGGTCAGTATTGTTGGGGGCAGGCTCTCTGGGCCCGGGAGCTGCCCCACCCTTTCAAGATGGCGACCTGGCTGTGTGCCAGAAACTTGCAGTAAACAGGTGGACAACTTAAGGAAGTGCACAGCATTGGCTGGTGGTAACATCACTGTGCATGCTCGGCTCGTGGGCAATGCCTGCTCTGATACATGCCTGTATTCTGCTCATGCATTCCCCTCGTGCTTGATAATGCTATTCCTTCTGATTGGTTGTAGCTCTGCTCTGTAATACTTCCTGCTGTATGAAAAGTAGAGATGGTAGGAGGCTGGGGGGAGAACAAGGAGAGAACGAGAGAGAACAAAAGAGAGCTAAGGAAGGCAAGAAGAGCGCTCAACAAAAATAAAGATTGCTTTCTGAGAATAACGGCGTGATTATTGTCTCCTGCCGGTGGGCAACAATAAGTATGAGGTCAGTTGGCCTTTAGGCTGATAGGTTTGGCTATGGTGTGCCCAACGCTTAATTTCCTGATTGGTTGGCCCAGATTGTGAAACGACTCACTGGCGCCAGAGAAGTGTGCCATTAAGTGTGTTGCAATTTTTCAGGATCTGGGCGAGGGCTTCTGGGTTGAGGACAAAGGCTCAGTGTCACAAAATGACGTCGGTCTTGTCCTCTCAAGGCAAATGCGTTTTAACTGGGGTAACTATTTCCAAGCAGCACTTTTTAGCTATCGCTGATTCAGGCACTAAATGTATACTCTTGGTTACTGGCAACCATGCGTCAGCTTTCTAGAACTCTCTTATTTCCAGTCCCCCAAGTGGATATAACAAATACTGAAGCCAGATGCAGTGGCGCGTGCCTATAATCCTAGCACTTTGGGAGGCTGAGACAGGAGGATCATTAGTTCAAAGCCAGCCTCAGCAACAGCAAGTGAGACCCTGTCTCTAAATAAAAAAAAACAAAGTAGGGCTAGGGATGTGGCTTAGTGATCGAGTGCCCCTGAGTTCAATCCCCAGTACCAAAACAAAAACAAAAACAAAAAGATCCAAACAAATACTGAAACAATGTATATCAGATCATAAGCATAAAGAGATAGCACAGATCTTAATTTTCTAATCACAAACATGTTACACCTGAAAAATAATTTTCTTGTTTAGCAGCTGCATCAACTTACTTTATTAAGAAATTGTTTTATCTCCTCAGCCGCCAAATATGTGGTGTCCTTTTCAACTTCACTTCTATTCTCTGACACCAACTAGTTTTCCAGAAATACAATTCAGTATTAACACTGTCTACATATAGTTAGCACCAGATCACACAGGTTAAAGGACTCAGCCAGACAAGATAGCCCAAACTTCAGATGCCTGTTGCAAGTCCCAGGCCACCAGTAGCTCTGACTGACAGGCTCTAAGCCAGGGTATTCCTCAATTTCCTTTTCAACTTTTGATGATTTTGAAGCCAGGGGTCAAAAGGACAGATAGTCAGTGTTGGGTTGAAAGATGGCAGCTAGACAAAGTGGGGCTGGGCACCTGAAGTCACCCATGCACGCCAAGACTTCCCCTGGGCACCAAACAGTCCACTGCTCACCACTCTGATGTCAACCAACAATCAGTGAATATGCTGACCTCTGAAATTGGCCCATACCAGTCACTGGGCCTCAGCCAACCCAGAAGAGAGACACCTCTTCATGAGAATCCCCCTCCCTCGACCCACCCATAACAATGGACTCTCCTAGTCTTGGGCATGACTTCTCCTGGCCCACTCTGGCTGACCGGTAAACCTCACCCAAAAGCGAACCCCAATAAAGCTTTGCTTATACCCCTTGGGCTAATGGTTGTGGTCTTTACCACCAATCTGACCTTACAGTGAACATAGATAAGGAATGATTGGGTCAGGAAGATGGAGGCTTGTTTAAAAGGAAATAAAATGCTAATACCTCCAAAGCACTTCCCCCTCCTTCCCACCTATTGCCAAGCTTACCTGCCTCCAGGGAATTGTTCCTCCCAAGAAGGAGTTGTTAATGAATGCCCACTGGGTGGGTCCCTTTCAGTCCGTAGCCCAGGAAAGCTCCTTCTTCCCGCCTTTTGGTCAAGTAGGCAAGATAAGGGGAGGAGGGGACATGAGAAGAAAGGATAAAAGGGGCAGGACATCCCCACTGCCTTGGGCACTAGCTTTGGACGCACTCCTCTGTGGAGGTGCCTCTCCCCTTCCCCCACCTATTCTATCTTTTAAACAAAACTTGTTGCTCTTTCCTGGGTGTTTCTCAGGTGTTCAGTCTTTAACGCCAGGGAAACAGGGACCAGGATCCTGATTCTCAACACCAGTATCATCTCTGGTCTCATTTCAAAGAACAGCTTACAGATCTCAGGAAAGCGCTTTACTAAAGTTTACCAATTTACCATAAAAGATGTACATGAACTATCAGATAAAGAGGTTCCTAGGGCATGGTCCAGATGGGTGGATGTGAGCTGTACCACCCTCCCAGTGATGAGGTCTGCTTCCTCACATGTTGAAGCATTCCTCACATGTTGAAGCATCCTCCACATTAGAGAAGCATGTGGAGGTAAGCATATAAAGCAGGGTTTAGTTAAAAAGAAGTAATACAGATTTCTCCCAGGAGAGAGAAGGGGACCATAGCTGGTATCCCAAGAAGTGTTTTATATGTCCTAGACTTTGTTCTCCTGCTCTATTCTCCTTTATCCTTCCTGCATACATGACTGTGGCCAAAAAGTGAGAAGCAAATGGGCTGGAGGGGCCAAAGTGGAGTGATCCAGGCAGAAAGAGAGGCCCAGGGTGCATTAATTAACAACTTTTATCACCACTCTTTGTAAGGAGGGACAATCCATGGGATATGTTATAGCTTAGCAACAGGTTGGAGCAAGGGTAGGTTATCTTGATAAGGGTAGAGAAAGGGCTCTGAAGGTATTAACATTTCAATTCCTCAGGGGTGGTCTCCAACTTCCCGGACCCAAACTGGCCTCTCTGGACCTGAACCTGGTCTATCTGCACAAACTGCCTGTCTTTACGTCTGGCTTAAAGTATGTGGATCTCATCATCAAACTGTAAGCTTTCTGAACCCACTAGTTTGAGGCATCTATGTGAGTTTCATCACACAGGCATGAATGACTAAATCATTGCTCTTCATGATACTCATGATTGAACTCAATCTTCCCTCTTCCCAGGGGTTAGGAGAAAAAGGATCATAGTTCCCAATTCTCTATCATGTCTTGATTCTTAGTGTCCAGTTCCCATTCTGAAGCAATCTAGGAGCTTCTTAGCCAAAAGTCATTTTATTAGCATAACAAAGACACTTATTACTCAGGAGATTACAAGGGTTTTATGATCTCTTTACCAGGAATAGGGACAAAGATCAATTTTTTATGCTACAGTAGATATTTTTATACCACAGTAGATATTTTGACAATATGGATGAATAAATGTATTTGAAATATAAAATAAATATGCACTGAAAATGAATCAAAGGAAATATAAATAAACCCACATCTTAAAGCAGGAACACTAACAGCTCTCATGGAACCTTTTCCTTAAAATTACATTAGCTGAGTCTAAAAGACAATTGTGTAAGTGAGAATTTTGTGTTAACTTTTGCAAGTGGTTGGTAAACAGCCATACACATGATAGGATTCATTGATAGCAAAGAAATACACAGATACATACACACATACACACAAAGCATACACAGAGATGTACAAAACATGCATATTATCTTATCTACAGAAGCAGATCATCTACATAAACCAGAAGTCTCTGGTTCTTTTGCTACCTTCACTTGTTTGGAATAAAAACTGAAGAGACCTTTTTATATTATCATAAAGAGGGAAATTTTGTTCTTTTGGCTTCAAAATAGGAAACAGAGTTTGACCAAAGCTATAGGAATTTTTTCTAATGTATTATACAGCATTCTCATAATGCTTTAGAAATATGAAAAGAAATAAATATGCAAGCAGGTTAACAAGCAAATACATTCAAGAACACTTTTAAAACAAAGAAAATGTCCTTACACCTCACAAATTTTACTAGCAAACTACATTAAATCAGGGACTGAGCTGCTTCCCTAGTTGTTTGGTGAGTTTATTATTGTATCTCCAGTGCTTTGATCAGTTGTAGCATATAGTCAACATCCAATAAATATTTGTCAAAGAAATAAATCTTCCTAAAAAGAATTCTTCATGATGCTTTCCTATAAAATTTATGGCCAATAAATGGCATATATACGGTTGAAGACATCTACATCAGCTTTCCTCATTAGAAAAAAAATATATATATATATATACTTCCCAGTCCAGGGTAAATAAAGAATTAGTGCCTTTGAGCCAGAACCCTGAGCACTCTCTGAAAATTCAGGCAAAATAATTGGCCAGTTTGAGGCCATATTATGAAACATGAGATTAGAAGGGTATTTTCCTTCAAAATACTCCTTATATAACTCTAGGGAAGAACACTATTGCTCTAAGAAATTAAAAGTTAAGAGGAAACAGAAACAAGTAGAGGAAATAAAAATATAACACCATTAGCTAATGAGCAGTACAAGGATTATAGTCTCATATTGTGTGATAGAGGTGTAACAAAAAGAAAGAGACAATAAGAAAATGGACACAAATATGACAAAGGACAAGAGTCTCAGACCATGTCCATAGATTGCTTGGATGACTAGTGCCCAAATAGAGTTGAAAACCTGAATCACAGAAGCTCTTTGAATAGAAGGTGTCAGTTCCAGCACCTAGGACAGCACTTGCCCTGAAGCAAAAGTTATAGGAGAGGATGGACTTCCCTAGTAAGTTCCTGCTGTATCCTCAGGGTCTTGATTAGCATCTACCTCAAATTCAGTGCTGAGGGAATATCTGTTAGGAGGAAAAAATTACTAATAATAAATATCATAAATATAATAGGCTCTAGAATTACATCTCCTGGAATCAGCCCACATTTTTATACCATCTGCCTGTGCCTGAAAATGGGTTTTCAGTGCTTTCTGATTTGCTATATTATGAAAGTACTTCCTTTGATCACTATCTTGTCCATGTAAATTTCATTTAGAATGAATATACTCACCAAAGAATTAAAAAGATAAGTTGTTACCACATCGATGCCCAGCAGGATGGTTAGGATTCTTCTTTAAGGACAAGGAAGCGAGGTAGTGTTAGTAGTTCCTAGTGTTTCCCTTTGGGTCAGTGTCTCCAAATTCCTCATATCTACCAAGAAATTTATAGAAAAGGGATTTTTAAAAAAATTTTTTCCATGAATAACATTTGAAGAGTGACATTGAATATTCCACTCCAGCAGTCGAGCCTCATTAGGATAGGGTAAAGAGACAGCTGTTTCAAGCAAGCTGCAGAAAGTAATTAAATGAGAGACAGTAGGAGAAAAATTCTTTTTAATCTTTAACTTTGGAGTATCCAGTGTTCTAATATGCTAAGTAGTCTTGTCAACTAATCAACTTTAAAAATCCCACTAGCATGGCCACTTAAAAGGGAGCTTTTCATTAAACTCTGTTCCAAGAAATTCTAGGGCATCGCATCACATCTGTCTTCTTTCTCACATCACATCTGTCTTATCTCTGAGTCTGAGATCAGAGTCATCTATTCCTGGTAATCTTCCCTCTCAAATCTTAAAATTGACTGAGTAATTTAACAAATATTTTGTTATCAGCTGAAATTGGTGAAACAGCTTTCTTCCTGAGTTTCCCTATCTTGACTATTTCTCTGAGATCTGTCCCAAAAAGAAACCCTGCCACCCTTCTAGTACAGGAATCAGCTCCCTACCTAGGGTCTATGTAGTCAAGATTATGCACAGAGTAATTGTAAAAACATTAGCATAATGATGTCAAAACAACAACAACAAAAAAGTAAAATTGTCCCGGACTGCCTTTATTATCATTCTAACTTCACTGGGATCATGCTTTTCCTTTTGATAGAGGTCTTCTGATATGCACACATGATGCATGCTGGAGATTGTCAGGCATGGACTTTACTAACAATCTCCCTCTGGTGAAAACATTTGGCAACTTTAGTCCATTTTTACCATCTAAGTCTACTTAAACTTTAAGATAAACTGCTTGGGATTAAAGTGTTCACCAAGACATTGGATATTTAATGTTAAACAAGAAAAGTCTGGGAAATCATGATTGACCACCTTAATCTCAGAAGGAACTACTCACCTACAATATTGTTCTGCAATATGTTTATTTCTTGCCAAACTCCTTCCTGTGACAGCCACAGACATTTCACCTGAACACTCATTAATGATCCGTTAGGCTTACTCTGGTCTCCCCTCCTCTAGAAAGCCTTCCTGCACTTTCCCTAGACTGAATTGTGTGCCTGCTCCACTAGTTTATGTCATTACCCTTTTGCAGTGTTCACCTTTGTTTCCTTCTTTACCTGTCAACACCATTTGGTGACTTGTGGGCAGGCAATGCATCATGTTTACTACTGTAGTCCCACACAAATTTCAAAAGGCAGAAAGACAACAGTGACTAATTATTATTACCTATAAAGAAAAATTGTCCTCTCAGACAATACAGGAGAGAATGGGCTGTAAACACAGAGGTCCAATAGTGAATGCAGGCTCAAAGGAGAAATGGTAAATATCATGTTGCTGGAGAAATTCAAGTCCATCAAAGTATTTTTACATGTGATTCCTACTCTAGATAAATTCTCAAGGTAATTCAGCTCCAAATTCCTTTTTTTTTTTTTTGCAGTGCTGAGGATTGAACCCAGGGCATTGTTTGTGCATGTGAGGCAAGCACTCTACCAACTGAGCTATATCCCCAACCCCCAAATTCCTTTTTCACTAAAGTCATCTGATATTATAAACAATATTTCCTCAATGAATAATATCAGAATTATCTAAACTTCAAAACACTGATGCTATCAGTATGGAGTCAGACATAGAAATTTCTCTAATTCATAAGCTACTTAAGAGATTCCGGTAGATCACTAATTTTCTTAAAGTCCACTAATGCTTATTAAATTGGTAGAGCTATATGGTGTGGAGACTGTAAAAACAAAAAGGGATATAGTCCCCTAGAATGTAGTATAGATAAATGATCTGGGACCTTCTCACAAGGTACTGTATATTTAAGCTTTCACTTCCTTGGATCTGAAAAAAAAACATCATTGATCCCTTGCAAAGCCCTTCAGCTCTGCTTTATTTCCCAGATTCATGAATCTAGAGCAGTTTCCAATCTTAGCTGTACATTAGAATTACCTTGGGAGCTTTAAAATATATGGATGTCTGAGTTTTTCCTACATGATTCTGCTGTAATTGGTTTGGAGATGATCTTTCTAGTTAATTCTACATTTCAGTCTGGGATGAAAACTACCCTAGGAGAAACAAGGGCTAAACTGAGATTTGAAATATCAGTAGTACTTGGTCAGATGAGGAGTGTGGGTGCATGCTTGTATGTTCATGTGTTGTATACGTAAGTATATGCTGGGAGAAAAATGTGGTTAGGTGGAATGAAGAATGGAAATCTAGGCAAGGCTGTTCACGTGGGGAAAGTTCTAAGGAGATTTTGCAATGGGCAAATGCTTATGATTGAAGTAAATTGCAGATATTGTGTGTGAAAGTGCTTTGTAAAATGGAAAGCATGCTTTTTTAAAAAAAAGAAAAAAACTGTAATTTGACTAAATGTTAAATCCTTTGATTTCACTTTCAACCTAAGGAAATTAAAGCTATTAAGAGATCAGTTATTCACATATAGGTCATCTTTATGGTAATCTCTGGTTATTTTATTTTTTCTTCTGGGAAACAGAGATCTACAACCAGATCCTAATTCCTTTTAATCCCATTCAGTGGAAAATTTACTTAAATGTGTGGTTCTGTGTTCTTGCCTCATTAATTCCTATCTGGTGAATATCACTGAATCTTCCTTGAATAAATGAGTAAGTCTGTGATCCCTCCAGGACATCAATTAACAGTGTGTAGGAAACTCAAGTGTGTCCTGACCCTAGGACATACTGAGAAGTGGCTTTTTGTAAGAGAGATTGCTAACATCGGCTCACTTTCCTGTGTAATTGACCTCTTTCTCTTTAAAGGGGCATTCTAAAGGTAAAGGAGTTGAGTACTTAATTGAGTTCAGTTGTGTTCCAATTTGCTGCAGTTTCTTTGCACCTAGTAAGTGAAGGTAACTTGCAAAGTTCTTTTTGGAGAAACTCTGTTTTGAATGACCTATCCTGTGGGGCCACAACATCGTGAGATATTAAAAGCATTCCTGCCATGTCCACTTCACCTGATGGAAAAATACCAAGTCTGCTGATAGGCACCGAAAGAGCTTGGGAGAGGATCTTTTGGGGTCTGCTACCAGATGTCACTGAACATTGAATGCATATTTTCTCAGGCCAGCTTAGAAATGGTCAACACCTAGATGTAAACTTGGGAGAGATCCTGAGAAGTTTCTAATTATGCCTTCCCTGGATTCCTGATACACAGAAAGTTTAAGATAATAAATGTATTTGATTTAATCCATACAATTTTGAGTGAATATTATTACTGTATTCCAACAGATAATTAAATCACTCAGTCTCCCCCAACTCCAGGGGCTACCAGTTTTAGCCCTTCTTGCACCTAGAGATGAGCACCACCCAGAATGTATACTTCAAAAAGCTCTTTTCCTGGCCCTCAGCCCTACCCCATCCTAGGCTCAGCACCATACTCCTATCATCTTAAGCTTGAACCACAGTGCTTCGCAGTGTGGTTTGCATGATTATTGATGACCCATGTAGATGACTCTATTTAATTAAAAAATTTTGTGAACTGCATATTAGGATGCCCATCTTATAGACATGTACATTGTATTCCAGAGCAAATAAGCAATTTGTACAAATAACAAGTATAAGATAAAACTATGAAAGGATTTTTGATGCCAGGTTCAATATACAGTGTATTATACTGAAGCACTATAGGTAAAGGAGCTATTTCAAAATACTTGACATTAAGATTTTTAAAATATCAGACCATCTGTGCTAAGTGTCAAAAGAGTAAATGCACTCTTTGTAATGCTAATAAAATATTATACTAATGTAAGATATTGCTATTAATATAGACAAATGTATATAAACATATGTGTGTATAATTTTTTTCTTGTTTGAATTTTGTGGAAAATGCATGCAATTATATTTCAATTAAAATAATCTCTAATTCTTTAAGTGCACACATACTTATTCTGTGTACATTTGAATTATTTAACTTTTATATGTGTGTGTGTGTGTGTGTGTGTATATATATATATATATATATATATATATATGTAAAATATAATGTTTTTCCTCTCTGGCTTTTGTTGCTGAAATTGTCAATTTTTATTTTAATCTTATATGGTAAAGATGAGACAGAAAGGGAATATTAACATCATGATAAATATAGTTCATAATGAATTCTTTCTCTTTACTGAATATATTAAGGAGCAGGGAAAAGAGAGATTTTTTAACATAAACCATCCTAGATCTTTAAATTTGTATGTAAAACTGGCACTAGTTCATCATTGCTTTTGCTGAGGAAAAAAAAATCAAAGTCACCCAGGAGGGTTTTCCCCCCTCTTCCTTTAATAATGGATACTTTCAGAGACCTCCTAAGGTCCCATTCCCCCTGTCATGTTTAAAGGGTTTATTGTTTCCAGAAAAGCTTTTGCTGCTCCCTCTGGAGACTGAGCTGATCCAAGGTAATATTAATTCTGTGCCTCTCTCTTGTCGGAACTCAACTTCAAATGGAATATATGAGATGAAAGCTGAAAGAGAGGTTATGTGTGCTGTCATCCGCCATTGTGTCTGAGGCATCAACTGTGCTCAGAACAAATTAGGTGTCAGTCTGGTAAATCACAGTCAGGAAGGCAAATCAGTTTATAGAAGACTTATTTGGTCTCCTGGAAGGCTCCACCATTCAGAGAACAGTTAATCTTTTTCTTTTTTTCAGTAATTAAAAAAAAAAATCTGAGATTTAGCTGGTCACTTTTATTGTTTCCTCAAACCCCTCCCCAGCTCACTGAGGAGCTATTGCTCTAAAGGACTTGTTTTGCCTACAGAGATGAAGAGCTATTGCTCTAAAGAACTCCTTGCATTTGCAGGACCATTCACATGGAATGTTTCATTATTTTACTCTAATTTCCTAAGTGAGGAAAGACGTTGGAAAGGGGAGTAAAGCTTGTAGAGAGGGTGTAGGAGAGGAGGGGGAGATGTGAGTCAGCTGTTGGCCTTGTATGTGGGATGTTTGCAGAAAAAGGAGAGACTGTGTAGGGAGGAGCAGGCAAATCCTGACCCCATGGGATTTGTTTTATTTTATTTTTTAAAATCCTTCTAGATCCTATTAGAACTTTGTTAAGAAGTTTGGGTGACGGAAGTATGGAAATTGTTTTTGTTTTTGTTTTTTACCTTGGAATGTAGAATTTTAAATCTGTTATCCATCTCTTCTTTAGCCTGAGAAAAAAGGAATCAAGAGAAAAGGAAATAAAATAATTACAATAATCTTATCAGGCTACCCAACCATTTTGGCTAAATTTTAAATAAAAACTTTATTGGAATTTATAAAGAAGTAGGGAGCAATAGAAAACCTCTGCACTAGTAGTCATCTGATCAATGTAACAGTTTTGACTGCAATAATTACAGAAACCTTGAGATAATTACCTTATATGCTGGATTACCCTCTTGTCACCTATAAATGTCAATTATTTATTTTGCTAATATTGTTAGCATATGGATCAAATGAAAAGAAATTATAACTAAATAAAACATAAAAATCAAAGAGGATGTTATTGCAGCAGCCCTACCTCTGGTCATATCTGTGCCACCAATCTTTATAAACACAAAGATGTTCATTCTCAAAGTGCTTTCATCTTGATCTGGATTTTTCATTTAGTTTGTATTTGTCTCCATTATTAGCTTTTACTAATTAACTTTGGCTACATTTGACTATAATCAGAAACTCTATGAATTCAATATTAAATGACTTCCTGGTGTGTCTAGCAACTACAATTATATAGAGGAAAATTATTAGATACTTTGTATTTTCTTTATTTTCTTACCTAGTCTAGTACACTTAACTGAGATTTTATACCCTTTCCTAATAACCCACTTGCTTGATTTTTTTCAAACTACTATTCCAGCCTTCTCTGTTTCTCCCTCTTTTGCCAGACATCCCAAATCCTGATCTTCTGTCCAGATTCAGGATCCTAATTGTATCCTACATATTTTCTTCTTTTTTCTGTTCCATTTGGGGTGAGGACATGGTGACTCAGATGTATCAAGTTTGTAAAACAGTCATGTTGCTTTTCACGGTCAGCTCAGATTCTTATTTCCCTTCCAGTTTCACTTTAGTTACTCCAACATCTTTTTTTAAAAATTTTTTTTAGTTGTTGATGAATCTTTATTTTATTCATTTATGTGGTGCTGAGAATCGAACCCAGTGCCTCACACATGCGAGGCAAGCACTTTACCACTGAGCTACAGCCCCAGCCCTAGTTACTCCAACATCTTAATAGAGACTGAGTCACCCATTTGGCATACTTGTATTTGGTACAAGTATATCATGTTCTCTCAGGTCCAGGCTACAGTATCATACCAAAAGGAATGGTGTTTAAGAGTTCCAGGTGATTACTAATAGCTAATAGGTTCAATTTTAGAAATGGAAGCCAAAATGATAATCCAGAATACTTGAGACACTTTCTCTTCCAAAATTGCTACCCCTCCCCCCAAATTAGAAAAGAAAATGAGAAAGTCTTGGTTGCAATTGATACATGACACACTTCAATTTTTCCTTTCACTTGCTACTTCTCACCTATAATCACCTTTCCCTCAAACTTTAAGGTATCAACCTATCACATTTGTTTTGAAACTTGTTTTAAAGATTAGTTACAGTCTAAGTCTCCAGTTCAATATGCCTCATCCATTCATTATCCTAATAGGATTTCACTTCATCCTATCCATCTCCTAAAATCTGTTAATTGTACTGGGAGTCTTCAAACTGCCAAGTTCAGCAACCCTCTTTGGTTTCTCTGTGTGAAGTAATTATTTGTGGCATTTACAATGTTGAATAATGTTAAGACTCAGAATACGCCAAAGTAAAGTGCTTTGATATGCTGTGGGCTTACATTTAAAGGAGACTTGACGGCTTCAGAAGCAATGTCAGAAGTAAGTATCCTTTGACTTTCCCCTACTCTCCTGTATCCTGTCCCTTTATCTCTCTTGAAGTGAGTCATAGAAACCAAAATTATTTTTCCCCAAGGTGGATAATGGAAACTAGTACCTCTCCCTCCCAGAGTCAGCCATATACTCTATAAAGGTCACTACCTCCTTGTCACTACCTCCTTTATTCCTTCAAGACTCCCATTCTAGAGAGGTCCTGCCTCTTGAAGAAATTCTACACAGAGAAACTATAATGAATCTGAATAAAGAGACCTTGCTGGCTTTGCGCTCAGACTATTACCTCCTCACTACTATGACCTTATCCATCCCATCACATTTCTGCATGACTATCCATTATTCATTGAATCTAAGCATAAAAATATATAATTTTCCTTGGGTTTTTGAGTCTTCACTTCTAAAGACTATGTGTCATAAACTTTTTATTTTTTTGACTGGGGTTGAACTCAGGGGCACTTAACCCACTGAGCCACATTCCCAGCCTTATTTTGTATTTTATTTAGAGTCAGGATCTCACACTGAGTTGCTTAGTGCTAACTCACAATCTCCCAGCCTCAGCTTCCCTAGCCACTGGGATTACAGGGGTGCACCATTGCATCCCCAGCTATAAACTTTTGGTTAAGCAAATCTGTTATGCTTTTGCCTTGATCAGTTGTCTTATGTTACAGGAGTATTGGCCATTACCTTTATCGGGTGACAAAAGGTAGCACAACTTCCTATGCCTTTAGTACATTCTCTGTGAAATGTTCTCCATGTCTGTTTTTTTTTTTTTTATTCAGTATGCTCCTGATTCTCCTTAATTTCTGGCTGCTCATTTTCTACTATATCGATCATTTCTTCATTTGTCTCTTTTTGGAACACCTCAGCTCCTTTCAAACTATACGAACATGAGATCCAGCACTTGTATTTATCTTCTCACCAAGTTTTAGCCCTGCTGTTTTCATCTCCAAGCAGCATTTACAGCTGCTGGCAATTTTCCATATCCACAACCATGGATATATCTGACACAATATGTAGGGACTTAAATTTTTATCAAATCATGTTCTTTTCCTATATTTTTTCCCATTATGGATCAATCAATAACCCTAACTAGAATGTTTATAGTTCTTTACAACTCAATTATTTCTGATGCGACCCCTCACATAGATACCTAAGCCTTTACTTTTTGTCTATGGAAGCCTCCCTGGCATATGTATTTAAGGCATTCACCATTTATTTGTCTCATTCCAGACATTTCCTGCAGGTTATTTCAGTTCTTTTAACTCACCCCCACCTCATGGAGGATGTGCTCTGATAGATGCTTTTCTCACAGCCATGCTTTTGTTTGTTTTCCATTTTCTTATGCAGATTCCTCTGTTAAAATGCCATTTCTCCAGGTCAAATGCCTCCTTTGTGAAGTGTTCTGATTCTTACTCCCTTTCGAAATATCTCTCCCCCTAGTCGTTTCAGATCAACTTTGCGACTGCAAAGTAATCACAAACTTGTGGCTGAATTTTTGACACAGACATTGGGTCCAAACAAAAGTGAAGCACATTTTTTTTTGTTTTTCCCCAGAGCTGCTAATCTTTGACACAGGAAGATATCCAGCACTTTTTTGATGGAAGAAACTGATGCCTCTTGATTTTTTGTTTGTTTTTACTTTTTTTCCCTCAACTCTAACATGTACCTTGCCCATCTGGAACAAAGGATTTTGTTGTGTTTTGTAAATTCTATAGTATTGCTGGAACCCAAATCCACATGAAAAGTGATAATTGAGCCCACTAGCACCTAAGGGAAGGCACACCCAAACAAGTCATTGGAGCCACGTCAGGCTCTGGGGTATGCTGGAGCCACTTGGATTTATTTATACCCATTAAAGAATCTGCTTGTATTATGATACCTGGCTTTTAGGAGATCAAAGAAGCAGTGCAGAAATGTTGTTTTTCTGACTGTGCAGCACACAAACATCATTTAAATGTCCTCTCAACATGTGCACACATCCAAAGCCCATTGGAGCATCAGGCTGCAAGGGAGCTGGCATCTTGCCAGCATTGTCAGTCTTGCTCCATTATAATGGAAATAACAGGCAAGCAGAGACAGAAAGTGTGGGGAGGGGTAGACATGAGTCTGGGTTGGATGGTGGAAGGATAATCCCAGTACCTCGGTGTTTGAGTTTTCATTTTTTTTTTTTACTGAAAAAGCAAATCAATGTGGAAAATGTGGCTATTTGTCATAATGCTCCTGCTCTTATCTCCTTGGAGATAGAAGCCTGTGGCCACAGGAAGTCTTGGAATTATTATTACTACTCATGCTTGGAAGGTAGAAGTGGGCAAACTAGGTAATGGGTATGACTTGGGCAGGTGAAATGCCAGAATCCAAAGAGCAGATTATTCTACCAAGCAGAAAATTGCTGTTCAATATCCTCCCAAGATCTTTCTCCTTTCAACCTATTATGAGTGCACTTCATGGAATGAATTTCGTAACATTCATTTATTAAGAATCTATTAGTATTTAAAGCATTTTTAAAAATTTACTCAAACATTTGGAACTTCCATCTCTCCAGTGACATTACAGAGCATTAGAGTTGGAAAATTCCTTTGAGATCATTTCTCCAGTGCTCACATTTACTAAGATCCAGAGATCTTAGTCTACCTAAAATAATAGAAATACTAATACTAGATGTTACACCTGTTTATTTTTCACTTCATTAAAGTTTTTCATAAACTTAATTCTGGATTTCATTAAAAGGTAGTAATATGTGGAAGAAAATTGTGGCTCGTGCAATTGAAGAGGAGGGATCTGGAGGACACTTCTCGCACCCAGTCTGGGGTGGGGGATAAATGACCAGAGTCCGTGGGATGATGTTGACATGAACAAATGCCTATTTCACAAAGTTTCTTTTTAGTATTAGTTAATGGGTGAATTATCTATTCTTGACAATTTTCCCCTCTGTCCTTTATTTTGGAAGGGATAGTTGTGTACAGAAATAAGAAAACATGAGAGAGGAACACTCCTGGTACTGTTCTTTGCCCTTTCTATTCACCTTTTCTGCAGCAACTGCCCACCCAGGAAGGGCACATGCCTCTTAGGGGCATTGTATAGATGGCTGGTCGATCGTTACTACTAATAAGCTGATAGGCCTGATAATAATATTTCTGATTAATCCCCTGAACTTGGTGTAGAATACTTTAGAGGAATAAAAACTTGAACTTGTGAGATTAGTAGTGAGAATTGTTGGTTCACTACCTCAGCAGATGCCTTTTTGTAAAATTTTCTCATCCAGTTTTCCAAACCTAGAGGAGGGTCACTAGGTACACATGAGATGCTGATCCCTTTTACTGTGGAAAACTTCCTCTCTTGAAATGATTTTTAATCTTTGCTTTTCCTAATTTGCCTCTTCTTTAAGTTTAAATCACTGTCTCATCTCTTAGAAGAAGCATTTATCAAACATGAAACAAGATTATCCTGGATTTTTATAGCATTGAATTCCTGACCACAGACCTAACATTTGAGAATAGACTGTGGGTTTTATTTTTTAATCTTTTTTTTCCTTTCCAATTATTTTATAGGGTATAGAGTTTCACTAGAATTCTAGGGAATGAACATTTTTCTGCCTTTAGATATTCTATCAGAACTTAAGGAATTGTCAAGGAATAATTTCATGATTTAGCCTATGCAGAAGTGAATAGTCAACCTGTTAGGCTAGGAAAATGACCTTTTATCTGTGCTGTGTGGGGAGTTTCCTCAGGAAGGCAAAGGAAACTCCTTTATTCCTCAGTATATTCCTTTCACTCTTATGTCACAGAAATGGATACTACTATGGTTTGGATACAGCTTGAGTGTGTTGTGAAAAGGCGTGTGTGTTTGGAGCTTGGTCCCTAGTGTGGCAGTGTAGATAGAGGTGGGGGACATTTTAGAGATGGAACATCACATCATGACCAGCCCCTCCTTCTCACCCTGGTTTCCTGTTTTACCTTGCTTTCTCGCTCTCTCACATGTGTCCCTGCCCTTTTGGTGTCTTTCATCATAAGGTGATGAAGTCAAGGGGAACTTGCCAGAGCTGGCATTGGGGCATTTAGACTTTCAGCCTCCAAAACTGTAAACACACCACCTTATTTTTTAAAATAAGTATCCTTATTTTAAAAATATTTTAAAAGTATTTCAGATATTTTACTAAAGTAACAAAGACATGAAATAACACAGACCTAGAGTCAAAGTATTCTGTAAACATTGGTTCACTGATTTGCTCAACTTCCAACATTGCCATGAAATATTTGATAACTATAATTAATAATAATTCTGTTATTGCTTCTAGAACAGATAATTAGGATAAGAGTCAAAGAACTAAAGTTTTTGTCTAATGTATGCCATGTTGCAATCACATAAAAATATGCAAAACTATTCATCAATAAATCTCTTATTTAGTGTAGAAATAACTTTTTGCCTTGCTTACTTCCAGAAGTGATAGTCTTAAATAAAATAAACTTGTCATTCCTAAGCTTTATATGTAAGACGAATACAATTAAAACATCATTAGCACTTATTACTATGCATTTTGTGTGCTCATATTTAGTTTAGTAATTTATGGTGTGCCATTTTATTTTCATTCTATCAGTTTTTCTTACCTCTTACTCAGGTTTCATACATTTTAAGTGCAGCCAAATATATATGACCCCTTCACACATATTTTTAAATCAGCTCGTAGAATAGGTCAGAACTCTCAGCAAATATTACTTGCCTATATTTGAATCTATCGTCAGCACCAGGGAAGATATATTGGCTTCTTATGTAAAAAACACAGTTGCAAAATAAGCAAGTTATTCAAAGTTTCAGTTGAATTTTATATAACAGTAAAAGATGATGATTAATCTATATATCCATAATTGAAAACAGTGTGTGTGTGTGTATATGTGTGTGTGTAGTGGAGGGCTTGTTATGTGTTTGGGTCCATCTGTGGTCATTGCTAACCTATCAAGAGGTCAGAAGATGTGATTACAGAAGTGGCAATGTTGCCATCATTACTTAGTCATTCCCACGGTACTCACAATAATCAGGAGAGACAGGTGGATAGCAGAACTGGGGAGGTGAGACACAAGAAGGCAGTCCTCATCTGATTGAGGCTTCCAAATAAGTCAATCCTTTTCTCCTCCCCTTGAAGTTGTCACAGGCTGAACAGGCTGTATGGATTGGTAAGTTCCCAGCCCTAGTTGTCAGACAGATAAGGTTAAGTCTTGGTGTGGCTGGATATCTTCCCCCACTCTCCTTGTCAATCTTGGATGCAGCTACTAGCTCAGAGAGCCATAGGGACATAAGTATACTGGCTCCTTTCTAACACCCTAAGACCTCTGTACTCTCTTATCTCCTCAACTATCAAACAGAAAGGGTAATGATTAACAATGATGAAATTCCCTGCTTTGCTAAAGCACAGCAATGGGAAGATGAGTATGTATTAATCCAGAAATCAGTATCTCCTATCCTTGACAAGAAATGAAGGAAAGATGTTGGCATGCAAAGGAGACAGCACAATAGTATATCTCTAGTCTCAAAAGTCAGAATAGAATTCACATTCTCTTTAAAACTAGCTCACTGTGTGATATTTAGAAAATCAGGTAAATTTAACCTTGCTAAAAATGTCATTTAGGGACAAATAGTCTCTAATTTTCCTACAATCTCAATCTCTCTCTCTCTCTCTCTCTCTCTCTCTCTCTCTCACACACACACACACACACACACACACACACATACATCTTTAACATTTGGAAACAAAAAAATGTACACAATGCAACTTCTACAAGCTGGTCTATGAAATGAATTGTTCTAACACAGAAATTTAAAGATGAATTAGTAGACATTATTGCTTTTTCTGGGTGAGAGCTAGTGGGGCCTCACATACATTTGACAACCACTGAGCTACAATGCAGGCTTGTTATTTGACACAGGATTTCCTTAAATTGTCTAGGCTAGCCTCTAACTTGTCATTCTTCATGCTTGTCCTTTCAAGTAGCTTGGATGACAGGTGTGTGCTAACATGCCTAGCTAGAAATTATTTTCTTAAATAGCACATTCCATTGAAAAATGTTCAAATATATTGTGTAAAAAATCCAACCAGCCAAGTAACAAACAATCCAGAAAATATTACTCAGCTGCTACTCAATACTGCTGGGATATGAGTTCTACTGCCATTTCGTTAGTTTTTTTCTTGATGTTTTATAGCTTCCCTCCTTCTTCTCTTTCTATCTTTGTTTGTGATTTGATGATTTTTTGTAATAGCACACTTTGATTC
Source organism: Geosciurus inauris (assembly GCA_004024805.1). Lineage (NCBI taxonomy): Eukaryota > Metazoa > Chordata > Mammalia > Rodentia > Sciuridae > Geosciurus > Geosciurus inauris. The sequence goes on from PVHX01000143.1 coordinate 177,639, forward strand.
TATGTTCTTTATCATTTGTATGTCTACTGTGTGCTTTTATTGTCTGGTCACCATAACATTTGCATAATGCCTCTTATAGTTATAACAGACTATTTTAAACTGGTAACAGCTTCACTTTAGTCAAATACTAAATTACTGCACTTTTACTTATTACTTACCCAGAGTTTATATTACCAATGTTCTAATTATACATCTTCTAGATTGAGTATCCACTCAAGTATTTTAGCTAGTTATTTATACTACTTTTATTTTATTTAATTTTTAAAAAATTATACTAGAGTTAAAAGTGATTTATATACCACCTTTGCAGTATTAAAATATCCCTAATTTGACTGTGTATTTTTAATTGTAATTTTTATACTTCCATATGCTGTTGTGATTTTTCTTAGCACATTTTCATTTGAATTGTAAAAATCCCTTTACCATTTCTCCTAAGAAAGGTCTAGAAATGATGAACTCCTTCATCACTCATTTGTCAAGGAAAAGATTTTGCCTCTTTGTTATTTGAAGGGCAGCTTTTTCAGATGAAGTACCCTTAAAGGGAAGCTTTTTTTTTTTTCTTTCTTCAGCAAGTTGAATTTATCTCACTATTGACCTGCAAGGTTTCTGCTGAGAAATCCACTAATAATTTATGAGTGTTCCCTTGTATATGATGAGTCACTGTTTTTGTTTGCTTACTGCTTTTAAAATTCCACTCTTTGACTTGACAAAACTTGATTGCAATGTGTCCTCTTTAGAATGAAGCTAGGGAATTTTGAGTTTCATGGATCTGAATATTCATATTCTTCTTTGGATTTTGGAAGTTGTCAGCTATTTTTTTAAACAAGCTTTATGATTCTTTTTCTTTTTTGGCAAGACTCCCATCTTGCGATTGGTTCTCTTAATAGTGTTCCATAAATCCTGCAGACTTTTTCTCATACTTTTTGTTCTTATTTCTTTTTTCTTTTCTGACTGCATAATTTCAAAAGACCTGCCTTTGAGGTTGCAGATTCTTTCTTCTGCTTTATCAAATCTTCTACTGAAGCTTTCTATCATATTTTTTCCAGTTCATTAATGCATTTTCAACTACAGAATTTCTCTTTGTCCTTTTTTATGATTTCTATTTCTTTGTTGAACTTCTAATTTTGTTCATTTATCATTTTTCTCTGTGTGTTATCTTTACGCATTTTCTTTTATATTGTTGAGTTTTCTTAAAATAATGATTTGGAATCTTTTTCAGGTAAATTTTTTGTGTGTACATGATGTCATATGGCCTCGCTTTTTATGTTTCTAGTGGCTTTGAGTTAATGTTTGTGCGTTTGCCTCCTTTAGCCTTCTCAGAATGGCTTCATTGAGGAAAAACTTTTTACCTGAGGACAGTTGCAAGGTCACTAGCTGGATGTGGAGCAAGGTGTCTGGTTCCAGAAAAGATAAAGCATCATAGTGTCTGTTCATGTCCATCAACTAAGATTATCATCAAGCACTGAAGGGGCCTGTGACTGGTGCTGTCAAGGTCCTTGGTGCTGAAGTATACTGGGTGCTTTTGTATTAAAAAAAAAAATTGTATAAACGTTAGCTGCCACACACAAGAAAGTGCAAAGCCATAAATCTTATGAACATTGCTCAAATTACTGAGTTATATTAGAGGTAGTCAGGTAAGTGGGCTTTTTATCAGATATTCAATACAGCAGTATGTCCACTTACTTGTTTTTGAGTTTTATTTTGCTTATTTTTTGTGTGTGTATGTGTGTATGTGTTAATATTCAGGACTTTTGAAAAGTTAATGGCAAAAGTGATATTGTAGGTCCTTCCATGATAAAACTTTGTAACTGAAAATTAAATATTACAGTGTCTTCATTTGTTAACATGAATTTTGGCAGCATAACTACATTTTGATTATACAAATTTTGGTTATATAATTTGTTTACTGTAATACTACAGTGAAAATTAATATAAGAATCAAAATGCTTAAATTATAACTACAGTTTTCTATGTGTGATATAAAGATCTTTTTGGTCCTTATTTCTGGAAAAATAACCTCTTGAATGGACTATACTTCATCTCTTTGGCTAGGCCAAAGGAAGGGAAAATAACAAATCTCTCCCTTTCATTTTAGTTTATACAGTTGCTTGTCTTGCTTTGGATTTTCCACCCAATTCCTTGATCTTTTATCTACTGGTCTCTATTTAATTTCTTCAGAAACTAGCTTTAAGAATGGATTTTTGTAAATCTATTGGAAAACTAATGGAACCACATTTCACATGTGGATTTTAGTTTTGACTGGAAGATTCATTACCCCAGAAAGTAGATTAGTGGCACCTGAATACAAGTTTCTCACATTTATATTTGAATCTCCTGTCAGACTTTTGATAGATACTTGTATCTCACTCATTACTTGGTCCTTGGAACTTTTGTCATTTGCATGCTTTCATTTGGATATCTGGTCAAGGAAATTTTAGTGTTTCCTGAATCTGATCATGTAGAATTCTAACTAGGTAGAAATTTATATACAAATTGCTATACCTGAAAATCTCAGTCTTAAACCACCAGTCTGAACCTATAGCATGTATCAACTCTTGTGCTTTTAGACTGAAGATCTATCTGGACTTCACTGATATAATCTTTTCCTAGTATATACACTTGAATCAACTCATTATTCCAATTTCTTCAAAGAGTTGCAGTGAGGACAATGTAAAGGATTCAGCAGGAGTAAACAGTAAACAATCAACATAAGCTAATTTTATTATTTATGAAACATTGATTATTAATTAAATTTTTTTAAATAGCACTTTATCTAGGGATCCTAAGGATGGATATATATATTTTTTTTCATTCACATGACATCTTAATATACTTAGACAAGTGACTGAAATTAAATAGGATTTCATGTTTGTCTCCAAAGAATTTATAGAGTGTGTCCTGGTTCATATTCTTGTCCTAAGAGTGACTTTGCTATCTTCTTCCAAGCTTTTGTTATTTCACATTTTCATTTACTTATGACATATTTATTCAGCCTCTTTTGTTAGCTCAGTGCTAGTGTAGGTATTGGAACAAAAAATTATACTTAAAAATCAAGATATGTAACATTTAGTGAGCAATTACCAGGAGTCAGGATGTGAAACAGATGAATTTTTTAAACTCAACATGCATATCAAAATTATTATGTAAGGTTTTGTGCTGTCATCCTGAATTATGCATTGGATAAGAAAGCACGATTTTTGTCCAAGACTAAATCTAAGAATACAACGTATACAAACTGATGGGTCTTGAATTCAAGAGCATCTAAGTGAAAAGCCTACATTCTTCAAAAAGAGTGCTGCCCTTGAAAAGACACAATAACTTCACAGAGCATATCTCAGTCTGATAGGCACTTCAGAGCCTAAGAAACTAAGAAAACTTCCATTTAACTGGGATTTCATAACAATACTAAAGTCAATAGATTGGTAGAAATGAGCTGAGTGGAAAAGTGTCTTCTACTGTGTAAGACAATTCCTTAATGAAGATTTATCAAACCATGTTAAGAGTTTATGGACATTTTTTCTATATATGAATTTTTACAATTTATTACTATGTAAGATATGAATTTATGTACTGTGTATTGAATTGTTCAAGTATTTATTTTATCAGTCCATTTAATTGGCAGCTTTTTTAAAGACAGGGACTATCCTACATGCTTTGTAACTTAAGAATCAGTTTGCTGACTCTTAAGTTACACATGTATGTGATGAGATCCAAGAAAGAAAGAAACAATAAAGCAACTTTTGAGAAATTAAAAAGTTAAATAAATTTTTCTTTTAGTCTAATAGTATAAGGATAACAGAATTTGGAGTTTAGAGTAATGAAGAAATAAGAAATAAGCTTGTTAAAACTCCAGGGTTTTATGTAACTTTGAAAGAAACATGAACTAGTATTAATGGAAAATTAGAATAAAGTCATGCCCAGATATTATCTGCAATGCAGCAAAAAAGTAAATCTCATATTATTGAAATAACATAATATTGTTTAGAGTATCTATAATTTTGCATATATAATGCACTGCATAAAAGCAAAATTTGCAAACATGTATGAGAAAAGCAACAAATGACCAAAATCCATGTGAAAAAATCAATAAACTCAGGTTAATGAATGATCTAGACATTAATGTTCTGACAATAACTTAAAAAATACATTCAGAATGTATCTTATAAATTTTTGTTGTCATTATTATTATTATTATCATTTTACTATACAGAAGATTGAACCCAGGAGAATTTTATCATTGAGCTACATCTTCTGTGCTTTTTATTTTAATTTTTTATTTTTTCAAAGTTTTATTTCTATATTATAATTATACATTATGGTGGTATTTTTTGTTGCATATTCGTATATGCACATAATATAAAAATATAACTTAAATATTTTAGTGATCTGGGATATAAAGCAACAAAGGGCAATCTTGAAATTTAGGAGAAAACAATAACAATAAGTAATTCAATAAATGAATTTACAGAAAGATGTACACTCAGAAAGGAGGATTCCAACAGAAACATATGTAAGCTGAAAATGTCAATACTGTGCAAAAGTTAACATGAAGATATGGAGAATTTATCAAACTTGATGAAAGACACAAAGACAAAGAACTGCAATACTATATCATCAACTAGAAGTATAAACTGATAATATGAGATACTTATGGACATTAATGTAAATTTCTAGAAACACTGACAAAAATTTCAAGAATAAGTTAGAAAAAACTTGAATATTTACCTTTAAAATTATAACGAGCATAACTACACATTTTCCCACAGAAATAATAGAACCCAGGAAACATTGGAATGTCCATTGAAAAGGTAAAAAAAATTCATGGTGAATATATAATGCTATATTCACTGAAACATACTATAAAAGTAAAAGTAAACACAGATATATTCAGAAAAGCAATTGTCAATTACAGATCTTTATTTTAAACACCTTATCTCAGGGAATTTTTCAGACAGAAGAAACAAGATTCTAGAGGGACATGTGGTAATGCAGAAGAAAAATGACAAATAAGTATTGGTAAGATCAACTTTAAATAAAGAGTGACTATTTAAAAACAATAATATCTGTTATTTGAAATATATATTGAATTTAAAGGACTAATAGTAATAAATACAATTAATAGATAAATAGAGCAAATATCTAAAGGGTCAGGTATTATCTAAATTATGGTAAAAATATTAATCTAACGTAATCACTAATAAGTCAAGGATGCATTTTTCTGTACCCAGAGTAAGCATGAAGAGAAACTAGGGCTAAAAAGCAACATCATGCCTAAGTTACAAGTTGATGGGGACTGGGAGAGGATCAGATAAAATATCAAGGCAAGAAAATATAAAGAATCAATATTGGGGCATATGGAAAAATATTAAAATAATAACTTTAATTCATATTGATCAGTGTCTTATACTTAATGTGAAAATATTATAAAAGTTGTCCAAATGGATACAAACCTAAGAGTCCTCTACATAAAGTTCCCAAATCTAAAATGGAAGGAAAAGAATGAAAAGAAAAAGGTGGTAAAAGTTAAATTATGCTAATGTCAATCCAAGCAATGCTAGAAAATTTATTTAATGCAAATTATAACATCAGTAAAGGACCATAAAAATAGTGATAAAAATCAAAAAGTACATTTAACACAGATAAGTCAATTTAATAGAAATTATTACCAATTCTTCATATTACATTCAAGACACCTGAGCAAAACAAAAATTAACAAATATTAAGTATGTCAACATAGGTTAAAATAGAAAGCTCTTCCAAAACAATTCATAAGATTGATATAACACCTAAATATCACTGGGATAGATGTAAAAATTCATAAAATTAGCACTCAATTATAATAATAATGTAGAGAACTAGACAAATATCACATTTTTGTTAGTCTGAGAAAGTTATACCAAGAAAAATTCCAGAGAAACATTAAACTCAATGATGAAATACAGAAAACATTCACCCAGTGAACAGGAATAAGACACTGATATCTAATATTACCACATCTACTGAAAATACTAGAGGTCCTACCTAGTGCAATAAGGCAAGAAAAAGAAACCAAACACAAGAAATGAAAAATAATGAATAATATTGTTTATTTTTAACCCAGAATCTAAAACTGGGTATGTAGAACAACTTTTAATATCTATAGTCTTTTAAAATAGCAGATACATTTAATAATATCATTGGATATAAGAAAAATCTAAAAATCAATTTTTCTACATTACTATATACTGGCTACATCAATGAGAAAATTTAAATAGATCATTTAGAGTAACAAAAAAAATCAAGCACCTATGAATAAATTTAAGGAAAACTATATAAGACTGCTACACTGAAAAATAGAAAATAAAATTGAAAAAGATGAAAGAATAATTGGAGAAATATACTGTTTTCTTAGGAAGAGTAAATATGAAATTCTTAGTTCATCCAAAATTAAAAATACAGATTCAATATAATCTCAGATGTGTTCCAAAAGGTTTTGTTTTTGTGTTTGTTTAGCTGATATGATAAATTCATATGGAGTTACAAGGGTTATAGATACACTACATATACTTGTCCGTAATCTCATTAAATAAAGAGCTCTCACATTTCAATAAAAAAAGACAGCTGAGAAATAGAGGCAAAAATGTCAAACAGAAACTTCATAAAAGAGGATATTTAAATCCAGGAAGCTGTTCTACAACATCCATCATTAGGGAAATGTAAATTAAAAGTACAATGACATCAGAATAACTAAAATAAGACTAAAACAATGAGAATAATATGATTAAAAGTACTGTTGGAGTTCAGAGCAATTGTGGCTCTTGGAACACCTTCCAGCATTTAGTTTATTCTCGAACATTTGACAATTATCTTCTAAAGATAAAATTATATTCCTACTATTGACTCAGCAGTTCTCTAGAGACTACATAAATACAAAGAATAAAATGCATGTATACGAGGCACTAAGCAACTCAGTGAGACCCTATCTCCACATAAAACACAAAATAGGGCTGGGGATGTGGCTCAGTGGTCGAGTACCCCTGAGTTCAATCCCCAGTACCAAAATAAATAAATAAATAAATAAAGCATGTATATGAGGAACAAATGCATTAACAAAGACAGGGCTGGAGTTGTAGCTCAGTGGTAGAGCGCTTTCTTAACTCATGTGAGGCACTGGGTTTGATCCTCAGTACCACATAAAAATAAATAAAGGCTTGTGTCTGGATACAACTTAAAATTTTTTAAAAATGCATTAACAAAAATTGTCTAGCATCATTATTCATAGTAACAGAAAACAACCCAAGGAGAAATCATTCTAGAATGGATAAAGTGTTGCAATTTCTAAAAGTGAACTACAGTTGCACAAAAGAATGTGAGTCAACCAAGTGTTAAGTAGAGCCAAGAAGTGAAACACACATTTTTATATATTATGTTATTGCATTTATCATATAAATTAAATTAAAGGAAACAAAACATGCATATGTTGACAAATCACAGTAGTGACTAGCTTTGATGGGGAAATGACTGATAAGGACACCTGGGAAGTTTCTGTCAGGATAATGTGCTACTTTTTGATCAGTGTAGTAGTTTAATGAATATGTTACTTTATTTCATATGGTATGAACTATGCTTGAATAACAAAATTTAGAAGCATAGACTCAATTGCAAAATAAACGCTATTATTTCCATTTTATGCATGAAGAATCTGGCATTAGAAAGGACTCAAGAAGGGGATCTTTGAATAGCACATGCTAAATGCTCTCAAGATTTATCCTCTTTTCACTTTATCACATTGATTCTACTACAATGAAAAACCTCATTGTGTTTTCACAAGCTCTCAACGTCCAGTATTGTTTTGCACTCTAATGTTTATCTTTTTTGGGAGGTGGTGTACCAGGGATTGAACTCAGGGTCACTCGACCACTGAAGTTCTCTGTATTACATTTCTCTACATCCTCACTACCAAGACCTGTAAGGTCTGAGTCCTTTTTTCCTAGAACATGTCTACTCCAGAGATCTGGCACTGTTAATAAGATCACTAAAGACAGCAACTGGATTTTTCACACAGTCCTGCTAATCAATGAGCATAGTCACAGAATTAGTATGTTATTGCCTGAATTTATTTTCATCTATGATGTAAACAGCTAAGAAGCCTTCTTGACACAAAGCTGATCTGAAGTGTAGGCAGAGAAGACTATTGTCTATAATTTCTTAAAATCAAATTATGTTCTATAAGTCTTCCTAATGAGAATAAGAATAGATAAATAATAATTCTGTATTTTATTATTCATTTTGACACCTCTTTACTGGACAGAAAGGCAAATTTTTGGATGGGTCTATCTATGTATGTGATTTTCATGAACAGGGACATGTTAAAGGGAAAAGGACAGTAGATCAAGAAATGTAAATGTTGAAAATAATACCTACCACACTCTGTGGAACATTAGAATCAACTAAGAAAATTCTGAAATACAGATTTGGGGACCCTTATTCATAGTGCCAAATTCAGTAGACTTGGCATAGACAAACCATTAGATACCCGAAACTTTCTGCTATAGGTAACTGTGGACCATACTTGGAGAGTCATTCTGTAAAGCCTTGTCTCCAAGACTTAGCAAGTATTGACTAAACTTGATGCAGAAAGCAAGCTCTGGGTAAAGGCAGAGTAAGTGACTTGAAAGGAAGAACAGGAAACAGTGAGAATAGGAATGTGTAGATACTGTAGTCAAAGGTAAATGCATTCATTTCACAGGAGCTAAACCTACACCTGGGGAATTGTTTAATGATTTAATATATTTCTGATTAAATATACTAAGATATTACAAGTTTTTCTACAATGCATGTATAAAAGAAAGCTCACCTTCCTTTGTATTTTATTTAAAATCTTATTTACTGGCAGTAGTGGGGATTGAAGTTAGGGTCTTACTCATGCTAAGCAAGTGTTCTATCACTGAGCTACATACAGCCCAGCCTAGAGAATAATATTTCCTAAAGTCAAAGATTTAATCTAATAAAAAGCTTAATCAACCACCAGAAAGGAATATAAAGGAAAAAAAAAATGTTTCTCTGATTCTTTCTTTCTTTTTTCTTCTATGAGATCCTTACTTGTTTTTTTATATAGTAAAAAGGCTAGTTAATCTCTTCTTCACTACTTCTCTGGGGAGTAAGCAAACAATAAGATCTTCAATATGGTATTCTAAAGAAAGAATGGGGGTCTTGGCAAGTTTCTGCTTTATGCTTTTTCATAAAAATGACAGGAGAATACCTTATTTTATTGTTCCAGTTATGAGATATAGCCACTCAATGTCAAAACACTGATAGATTTCTTTATTTTTCTTTCCAAAGATTCTTTCAAACATTCAAGTGAAAGACTTCACTTAAAGTCCAAAAGAACAAATAGAAATGGAAAGAATTCTGAAAGAACTTGTAGCCTGGCTTCAGTTTGGGTGTATATGACTTTGCTGTATGTTATACAACTTTGTTTTATGAATGTGGTATTACATATTATTTTTGAATCTTGCCTCATCTTTTGTATAATGAAGTAATAATGCTGGAATTCATACCAGCATATATAATATCCACTGCAATCTGTAATGGTAGTCCATGCAGTCAGAAAATACTAAGGAATTCAACTGGAAAAAAAAACTTAATTACGAAGTGATGGATAAAACACACAAAGAAATAAAGAATACCAGTGCTTAGAATTTGCAGACTCAGAGAAGAAATTCACAAATACTGAAATGGGTAGATTAAATGTAGATTAAATTAAACTTTATTTTAAAAGATTACAGTTGGAGTTACTGGTATGATCTTTATGTTTTCTAACACACACACACACATATAGTAAATGTGAGTATATGTGTGTCTATAAAGATATATTTACCAACTTTGTCAAACAAAAGAAACCCAGAAACACTAACACCTAATAGCAATGAGCACAACTGATACCCAAATCTTGGATTTTGAACCCATTCTCTGGTAAATGATACTACCACAGTTTGGAGAAATGTCTGCTTCTAGTGCTAGAGTGGGGAAAGTGTAAGATAAACCTTGGAACACTTATAGCTGAATGCTACCTAAAAAAATCACTTACCATTTCATAAATACTAAACAACTAAATTATAGTGGAGGAACTCAGCAGGCACCATCTTTTTAAAAAAATTAATTTGTTTTAATTAGGCATATATGACAGAAGAATGCATTTTGGTTCATTTTACACAAATGCAGCACAATTTTTCATTTCTCTGGTTTTACAAAATATAGCATTGTACCATATGTGCAGTTATTGTCGCCCGCCGGCAGGAGACAATAATCACGCCGTTGTTCTCAGAAAGCAATCTTTATTTTTGTTGAGTGCTCTTCTTGCCTTCCTAGGTTCTCTTTTGTTCTCTCCCGTTCTTCCCCCCAGCCTCCTTCTTTATACTTTTCATACAGCAGGAAGTATTACAGAGCAGAGTTACAACCAATCAGAAGGAATAGCATTATCAAGCACGAGGGGAATGCATGAGCAGAATACAGGCATGTATCAGAGCAGGCATTGCCCACGAGCCAAGCATGCACAGTGATGTTACCGCCAGCCAATGCTTTGCACTTCCTTAAGCTGTCCACCTGTTTATTGCAAGTTTCTGGCATACAGCCAGGTTGCCATCTTGAAAGGGCGGGGCAGCTCCCGGGCCCAGAAAGCCTGCCCCCAACATGCAGTTATTCATATACCCAGGGTAATGATGTTAATCTCATTCCACCATCTTTCCTGCTCCCTTGACCCCTCCCTTTCTCCCTCTCTTTGACCAAAGTTCCTCCATTCTTCCCATGCACCCTCCCCCATTCTGGATCAGCATCTATGTTTCAGAGAAAATATTCAGCCTTTGGTTTTTGGGGATTGGCTTACTTCACTTACCATAATATTCTCTAACTCCATCCATTTACCTGCAAATGCCATAATTTTATTCTCTTTTAATGCTGAGTAATATTCCATTGTGTGTACATACCACAGTTTCTTTATCCATTCATCTATTGAGGGGCATCTAATTGCTTCCACAGTTTGGCAATTGCGAATTGTGCTGCTATAAACATTCAAGTGGCTGTGTCACTGTAGTGTGCTGTTTTTAAGTCTTTAGGGTATGGAGTGAGGAGTAGGATAACTGGGTCAAATGGTGGTTCCATTCCAAGTTTTCTAAGGAATCTCCATACTGTTTTCCAGATAGGTTGCACCAATTTACAGTCACACCAGCAATGTATGAGTGTGTCTTTTCCCCTACATCCTTGCCAACACTTATTGTTGTTTGTATTTTTGATAACTGCCATTCTGAGTGGCATGAGATGAAATCTTACAGTAGTTTTGATTTGCATTTCTCTAATTGCTAGAGATGTTGAACATTTTTTCAATATATTTGTTGATTGATGTATATCTTCTTCTGAGAAATGTCTGTTCAGTTCCTTAGCCCATTTATTGATTGGGTTCTTTGTTTCTTTGGTGTTAAGTTTTTTGAGTTCTTTATATATCCTGGAGATCAGTGCTCTATCTGATGTGAGTGTGTCAAAAATTTGCTCTCAAAATGTATGCTTTCTATTCACCTCATTGATTACTTCTTTTGCTGAGAAGAAGCTTTTTAGCTTTTATTGATCTCAATTATTGATTCTTGCTTTTATTTCTTGCACTTTAGGACTCTTGTTAGGGAAGTTGGGGCCTAATCTTACATGCTGAAGGTTTGGGCCTACTTTCACCTCTATTAGGTGCAAGATCTCTGGTCTACTTCCTAGGTCCTTGATCCATTTTGAGTAGATTTTTGTTCATGGTGAGACAAAAGGGTTTAGTTTCATTTTACTGCATATGGATTTCCAGTTTTCCCAGCATCATTTCTTGAAGAGGCTATATTTTCTCCAATGTATGTTTTTTGCACTTTTGTCTACTATAAAATAGACGTATTTATGTGGGTTTTTCTCTGTGTCTTCTATTCTGTACCATTGGTCCACATGTCTATTTTGGTGCCAGTATCATGCTGTTTGTGTTACTATAGCTTTGTATTATAGTTTAATGTCTCATATTGTGATGGCTTCTCCTTCACTCTTCTTGCTAAGGATTGCTTTGGTTATTCTGGGTCTCTTATTTTTAAAAATGAATTTCATGATTGCTTTTTCTATTTCTATAAGGAATGACATTGGGATTTTAATTGGAATCACATTGAATCTGTATAGCACTTGGATAATATGGCCATTTTGACAATATTAATTCTGCCTATCCAAGAGCATGGGAGATCTTTCCATGTTCTAAAGTCTTCAGTTTCTTTCTTCAGTGTTCTGTAGTTTTCATTGTAGAAGTCTTTCACCTCTATTGTTAGATTGATTCCCAAGTTTTTCTTTTTTTAGGCTATTATGAGTGGTGTAATTTTCCTAATTTCTCTTTCAGAGGATTATCATTGATGTATAGAAATGCATTTGATTTATATTTATTGATTTTATATTATGCTACTTTGCTAAATTCATTTATTAATTCTAGAAGTTTTCTGGTGTAATTTTTTGGATCCGTTTAGTATCATGTCTTCAGCGAATAATGATAGTTTGAGCTCTTCTTTTCCTATTAATATCCCTTTAATTTCTTTCATCTGTCTAATTGCTCTGGCTAGAGTTTCAAGGACTATATTAAATAGCAGTGGTGGAAGAGGGCATCCTTGTCTTGTTCCCATTTTTAGAGGGGATGTTTCCAATTTTTCTCCATTTATAGTGATGTTGGCCTTCAGTTTAGCATAGATAGCTTTTAAAATGTTGAGGTACATTCTTACTATTCCTAGTTTTTCTAGTGTTTTGATCATGAAAATGTGCTGTATTTTATTTAATGCTTTCTCTGCATCAATTGATAGAATCATGTGATTCTTATCTTTAAGTCTATTGATGTGATGCTTTATGTTTATTGATTTTCATATGTTGAACCAACCTTGTATCCCTGGAATGAATTGCACTTAATCATAGTGCATTATTTTTTTAATATGTTTTTGTATGTGATTTGCCAGAACATTATTGAGAATTTTTGCATCTATAGTCATCAGGGATATTGGTCTGATGCATTTCTGTCTGGTTTTCATAGCAGGGTTATACTAGACTCATACAATGAGTTTGGAAGGGTTCCCTCCATTTCTATTTCATGGAATAATTAAGGAGTATTGGTAATAATTCTTCTTTGTAGGTCTTGTAGAACTTAGGTGAGAATCTGCCTGGTTCTTCATTTTTCTTCATCGGCAGATTTTTTTATGGCGTCTTCTATTTCCTTGCTTGAAATTCATCTGTTTAAGTTGTGTATGTCCTCCTGGTTCAGTTTGGGTAGGTCATATCCTTCTAGAAATTTGTTGGTGTCTTCGAGTTTTTCTACTTTACTGGAATCTAAATTTTCAAAATAGTTTCTAATTATTTTCTGTATTTCAAGAGTGTTATAAAATTTCCTTTTTCATCCTGAATTTTAGTAATTTTGGTTTTCTCTCTCCTTCTGTTCATTATGGTAGCTAAAGGGTTGTCAATTTTATTTATTTTTTCAAAGGACTAGCTTTTTGTTTTGTCAATTTTTTCAATTATTTGTTTCAATTTCATTGATTTCAGCCCTCACTTTAATTATTTCTTGTCTTGTTCTTCTTTTGGTGTTGTGGTATTGGTTTGTTCCTCTTTTTCTAGGGCTTTGGCTTGTAATATCAGATTGTTTGTTGACATTTTATTCTTGTAAAGAATGAGCTTAATGCAATGAACTTTTCACTTAGCATTGCCTTCATAGTGCCCCAGAGATTTTGATATGTTGTAACAGAGTTCTCATTTGCCTCTGAGAATTTTTTTATTTCCTCCCTGACGTCTTCTGTTATCCATGCATCATTCAATTGCATATTAATTATTCTCTGGGTTTTGTAGTAGCTTCTATTTTTTAATTTGTCATTGATTTCTAATTTATTCTCATTATGATCAGATAGAATGCAGGACAGTATCCCTGTGTGATTTTTTTGTTTGTTTGTTTGTTTTGTATTTGCTAAGACTAGCTTTGTGGCATAACATATGTTCTATTTTGTAAAAGGATCCATGTGCTGCTGAGAAAAAAGTGTATTCACTCTTTGTTGGATGGAATATTCTATATATGTTTGTTACATCTAAATTATTGATTGTTTTATTGAGTTCTATAGTTTCTCTTTTTAGCTTTTTTTTGGAAGATCTATCCAGTGGTGAGAGAGCTATGTTAAAGTCACCCAGTATTATTGTGTTGTTGTCTATTTGATTCTTGTATTTGAGAAGGGTTGTTTTTTTTTTTTTTATATACATAGATGCCCCATTGTTTGGGGCATAGATATTTATGATTATGTCTTATTGATGTGTGATTCCCTTAAGCAGTATGAAATGACCTTCTTTATTCCTTTTTGCTAACTTTGGTTTGATGTCCACTTTATCTGATATGAGGATGGAAATCCCCGCTTGTTTATGTGGTCCATGTGAGTGATCCTTTTTTTCCCCTCATCCTTTACCTTCCGTCTGTGGATGTCTTTTCCTGTAAGATGAATCTTTTGGAGGCAGCATAAATAGCAGTGGTGGAAGAGGGCATCCTTGTCTGGGTCTTTTTTAAAATTCCAATCTTCCAGTCTATGTCTTTTAATTGATGAGTTTAGGCTATTCACACTCAGGGTTATTATTGAGATGTGGTTTGTATTCCTGGTCATTTTGGTTTATTTTTGTTTTTTAACTTGACTTGGTTTCTCCTTTGACTGACATTTCCTTTAGTGTAGTTCTCCCTTTGCAGATTTTCATTGTTGTTTTTTATTTCTTCCTATTGAAATATTTTGCCAAGAATGTTCTGTAGCGCAGGCTTTCTTGCTGTAAATTCTTTCAACTTTTATTTATTATAAAAGGTTTTTATTTCCTCATCAGATCTAAAACTGCGTTTTGCTGGATATAAGATTCTTGGTTGGCATTCATTTTCTTTCAGAGATTGGTATATGTTGTTCCAGGACCTCCTGGTTTTGAGGGTCTGGTTTGAAAAATTTGCTGAAATCCAAATTGGCCTTCTCCTATATGTAATTTAATCCCTCTCTCTGGAAGCCTCTAAATTTCTATTCTTATTCTGTATGCTAGGCATTTTTATTATAATGTGCCTTGGTGTAGATTTGTTGTAACTTTGTACATTTGATTTCTTGTAAGTTTCTTGTTTTTGATTTTCCACTTCATTCTTCATGTTTGGGAAATTTTCTGATATCATTTCATTAAAAACACTATATATTCCTTTGGTTTGAATCTATGTGCCTTGCTCTATCCCAATAAATCTTAGGTTTGATCTTTTGATGTTATCCCATGATTCTTGGATGTTCTATTCATTGTTTCTTACCATCTTCACTGTGTGGTCAACTTTATTTTCAAGATTTTATATTATGTCTTCAATGTCTGACATTCTGTCTTTTACATGATCTATGTGGGCTAGTCTGTTTGTGCTGTTTTCTACTGAAGTTTTTTTTTAATTTGGTTTATTGTTTCTTTTTTTTTTCAAGAATTTATGTTTGGTTGTTTTCAGAATCTCTATCTCTGTCTTTAAGTAGTCTTTTGCTACCTGTATTTTCTCTCTTATCTCTGTTGGTGTGATCAATGGTTGCCTGCATTTGTTCTCTTATCTCTTTGTTGAAGTGATCAGTTTTTGCCTGTGTTTGCTCACTTAAGTCATTGCTTAATTTTTAGATCATTTTAATTATGTACATTCTAAACTCTTTCTTCAACATTTCATCTACTGCGCTATCAATGGATTCTTTTATTGTAGTATCTTGGTTTTGGGGGGGCACTGTCCTCCCTTGTTTTTTCCTGTTATCTATGTGTCTTCCTCTCTTGCAGTGCAATCTGAGGTATTGCAACTTCTACCCTATAATTTTGTATCCCTGCAGGTTACCAATGCCTCATCTTTAAGGGGGATATCAATGTTTACAGTACCTAATGCAACCAATATGTAGTCATAAATCAATTAGCTTCTATTTTGACATTTGCAATTTTGTTGCATAAACAAAAATGATGCATTTATTTATCTTCTACTATACAGCCAATAGGTTTGCATGAGGGTTTTCTTGTTTCTAATGTTGGACTTGGAGGGTAGTCTGTGATGTTTATGAGATAGCATGTGGGAATATAGAGGTATTACATTATAAGACTGGCGAAAGTGTAATCAAAAGAAGTTGGTTGTTTGCAGGAGAAAAAAGAAAGAGAGGTTACCCCATGCAAGGCTTCTTGTTGCCTCTGCAACAGGATGCTATCTGCTAGTACATTGAGTAGAGGTACCTCTGGTGCAATCAGGCTGACAGGGACCTTGGTGATGGTTTTACAGGTCCTCATTGTTGTCTTAGATTGAAGTGGCCATGCCCCTAGTTGGTGGTGGAAATAACATCAAGACCATAGGTACCTTGATGTTGGGCTTCCAGGCTCCAGTGTCCCAAGGTGGAAGCTGCCCCAGCTACAGATGGTGGAGGCAGCAAGGAAAGTAACCCAGATGGCAGTGGAGGTGTCCCAAGATAGAGGCAACTGCTTTCAGAGAAAAGGATGGTGCTGAAAAGATGGGCTGTATGATGGTGTTGAGTGGCCTATTTGGTGATGCCATAGTGTGGTGTGCGGTATTTCAATGGGCAGCTACCTCCTTGCCTTGTCTGATGTCCCATGGTGAAAATTACTACATGGGGAGAGCTATGGAGGTAGCTGCAATGTCGCAAAATGGAGTCAGTTTGGGTGTGGCCACATGTTGGTAAATAGGAAACCACAGTGCAGTGCTCCTCTCTATAAAGGGGGATGTGGGATGTGATTTGGACCACTCTGGGGTGGCTTTGGTGATGGTCTTCAGTGTCCTGGCTGTTGTCCTTAGATGGAAGTGGCTATGTCTGTGGTTGGTGGCTGGGTAGCATTAAACCTGTAAATATGTTGGTGTTGAGCTTCCAGCTACCAGATGGTGTCCCAAGATAAAAGCTGCTGCAACTAAAGATAGTGGTGGCAGCAGCAGGGGTAATCGGAGATGCTGTTGGAGGTGTCCCAAGATGGTGTCAACCACTTTTATAGATAGTGCTGATTGGGCAAGCTCAATGATGGCTTTGGGCTGCCTGTTTGGAGATGAAGCACTGTGGTGTGCAGACATGGTCCTCAGCATGGTGGGCAGTCCTACGCCTGGGCCTGGACCTGGGCCTGGGCTTCTCATGGATTGGCAGGGTGGTCCTGGGCCTGGCCTTCAATGGGGTCAGCAAGACAACAGGTACCATCTTAATTAAGTGATAGATGTTTGACATCACCAACAAAAGGAGGAGTTGATATTATAGCCTCACTAATAGGATACACTGAATTGTTGTCATTGTAGATACATGACTTCTCGGAATGTAGATGGACCTAAATCAAGAAATTTTTCACCGAGTAACCATCTGACTGGTCACCATCCCATAAAGCATACCTAGTAAAATTAGACAAAATACAAAGTTAAATAGTTGGCTTGAAGGGATTGAAGATCTAACCCCCCAACCACATACACACACGAATGTATGTTGAGGGAATCTGACTGGAAAAAAGGATGAAAGTATTAGTATTATTTGATAAGTCAGCATTCACTTTGAATTCTATAGGGCAATCGCTGGAAGAATACTAAAGAGAGGTGATATGAAGCAAAGGAAAGGAAACAAAAGAAACCTAAAACATGAGGCACAAAAACAAAATTAAATGCTAGAATAGTAATTTTAACCCCAGATAAAACTAAATAATATTAAGTGTAAATAGAATGAATTTCAAAAACAATAAAAATTATCATTTTAGGGGGAATAAAAATCCTGTGGAGATGGAAGATGGCAGATTAGAGGAAGGCTACATTTCCAGTTGCTCTGTGGGACACAAACAGTGGAAATACTGCTTCTCAGAGAGGTGCATGAAAGAGGGAATTCACAAAATTCCACACTGGACAGTCAGGATATCTTAGTTGTTCAGAAATGTGGGTGCATTGAACAAAGAAAAGGAAAGAGTACATTGGAACTAAGCCAGGCGTGACAGTGACATTGGCACTGGTTCATCACAGAGGGGAGGGATGATACATACAGAGAGAAACACAGTGGACAAATTTGTCATGAATAAAACCTGAAGAACAGAAAAGCATCTTGACCTTAGCTGTGCCTCTAAAAGTGCTCTGTAACTCTCAAATGGCAAACTGAGGGTTAAGGTAGGAGCCAGCTTGAGGAGGTCACACTGCAGCAGCTTGCTAATGTAGCAGCCTGGGAAATGATAGCAAACATGGCCATACTGTCCCAGCGAGCACCTACCATGTGGCCTAGGGTTTAAATAGCAGAATGTGAGTGAAACAGACAGAGAAAATTATACTCATGAAGATGCAAGTCAGAGATACAGAGGAGAAAGCAGCTCACTTTTCCTATTTGCCTAATTCTATTGTTTATATGACCAGTTGAAGAGGGTTGAAAAACTGAACAGACAGGTGTGAATACACTCAGGGACTGAGTTTGGGAAGGCCATATTTAGTCATGGGCAGCAGAACGTGTGAGACCTGTGGAGGGTTGGCTCCTCTGCCCTGTGAGTAGAATTTTAGGGGGCTCCTGAGATTCGGACTCCCAGCAGACATCAGCATCTGCCTGGCCCTCGAGACATGTTTATATTATCTCTCCAGAGCAGACATCATACAATAGAGTCCTTAGGCCTGATTAGACCTGAACTCCAGCTGTAGAACACTGCTTAGAACTCTACAGCAGTCCTACCCTGACAGTGCATCAGTCTGGTCTCTCCAGAATAAACTCTACTTGGCAGTACTTCCCATTCCATCCTACTTTATGGTGGTGAGAAGGGAAGGAGAGAGCCATTTCAACCAGCTTCCGGTTTAGGTCACTCCAAGTGGCAGCTGTGTAAGCAACACAGAAGAGGAAATGGTTAACGAATTCTATCCCTTGCTCACTCGCTCACTCTGTTGGTCTGTCTCTCTCTCTCTGTCTATGTCTCTCTCTGTCTCTCTCTCTCTCAACATAGCTCAAGAAGAAAGAGAATGGACAATCAAGCATAGGCGGTGATCATTTGTCCTCACTGGCAGTTTTGACTGCTTCAGCAGAGATAAGTCTTACTTTTCGTTCTCTTTCTTTCCTTTATTTCTTTTGTGTGTGTGTCTGTGTGTATGTCTTTGCTCTACTGATTGGTTTGTGGATACACACATGTGTACACACACACACACCATACACATATATATTTTTTTCTAATTTTTAACATTTCTTATAAGTTATTTTTCCTTGTCTTAGAGGGTTAGTGTTTTTCATTTGTGTAATTTGTGTATTTTTTTTGTTTATTTCTCTTGTTTCTTTTTCTCTCCTGTTCTCTTTGTCTAACAGCCAAATTCTCCTCTTCTCTCTTTCTCTCTCTACTCTGTTACTTTGTTTATTCTTTTTTTCCTCCATTAGAGCCATCACTTACTATACACTTCTCCATTCTCTCCATTCACTTCGTGAACATTCTAAACTTTTTTTTACCTTATTACATGTTTTCATTTAATGAACTATATTTTTACAAACGTTCAGAACTCCTGTCCCCACCATTCATGTTATTTGAGTTATTAGTGCTGTATATGGCATAGCTGACACTTGATGTTTACTTTAGTGCCAAATCTATTTCACAGGTATTTATTGTTTTTTTTTCCCTGTTGGCTATTGCTGACCCCAGCATTTTAATTTTTGTCTTGTAATGGTGTTTTAGATGTCATAGTAGTCACCAGGCATTTATGTTAAAGCTGTCTATATACTTTGCCTCAGTTTTTATTATTTGTTTCCCTCTTTTCTGTAGGGTGCTAACCATTTACAAGAACACTACAAGTTCGCAGAGTAGAAAATATGCAACTGAACTAAATTCAGCCAAGAGACAGCCCAACTTATTCCACACACAAATTAACCACGCTCAAACTCTTGAACTTCCACTATACTTTAATACAAAGAATAGAAGATACAAAAACCTTGAACTAGCCATCAGGTTCCTAATAGGAATGGCTGGGGAGGGGCAGGATACTTCAGCTCCCACCTACGGATATCCATTCGTATAGCAAAAAGAAAGTGAATTACACAAAGACTGTGGATACCACACCTGAAAGAGGTCTCAATCTAGAACTCCTCAAGAGAAGCCTGTGCCCTAAAACGTCCCATATATAAGAGTGGAAAAGAAATCCATCCCAATCGATGCATAAAACCCAACACAGGAATATATGATTATGAAATAACAAGGTAACATGATGCCTTCTATAAAGTTCATAATTCACCAGCGAATTGGAGTTGATGAAATATCAGAAAAATAATGCAAAAGAATGATGATAAAAGTGATCAATGAATTCTAAGAAAAAAATGAAAAATAAATGAATTAAGGAAGTTAGTATTGAACATGAATGATAAATTCAGTAAGGAGATAGATATATTTAAAAAAAACAGAAATCTTGAAAATAAAAGACAATAAATTAAATAAAATATTTAGTTAAAAGTCTCTTTGATAGAGTAGACTGTGCTGAAGACAGAATCCCAGAGCTGGGACAAAGTGGTTAGCCTTGGACATTCAAGCTGTGTTAAAGAAAGAAAAATAAGTGACCATGGCCAGAATATGGATAAACTCTAGGAAAACATTAAGAAGCCAGATTTAAAAATCATTGGAACTGAAGAGGAAAGTGAGAGGCAGGCTGATAGCATGAATTACCTCTTCAAGGAAAGAAGAACAGATGTTTTCCAAACCATGAGAATGAGGTGGACATTCCAGACACAGGAGACATTCCAAACACAAAATAGACAAGATCAGGAAAGAAACTCTCCATGACAAGACCTAGGAATTAGGTCTAGAAGAAAACACAGGGTGAACATACCATCAAAAAGACACAGGTAAGAACCTTCTCAATAGGACCCCTAAATTCAAGAGTTAACAAATAGGATGGTATCAAATTATAAAGCTTTTCCACAGCAAAGGAAAGAATTAAGACTGTGAGGAGAGAACTACAGAATGGAAGAAAATCTTTGCTAACTACTCTTCTGGCAAAAGAGTAACATCCAGAAAATATGAAGAACTCAAAAATAAATATATGGGGGAAAAGTTCAACTTCTTTAGCAATTAAGGAAATAAAAATTAAAAGTACACTGAGATTTCATTTCACTAAAGTCAGAATGGTACCCATCAAGAATACAAGCAATACTAAATGTTAGAGGGGATATGCTGAAAAGGGAATGCTTTTACACTATGGAAGGGATTGTAAATTAGTACAACTACTCTGGAAATCACTATGGAGGGTCCGCAAACAATTAGGAATGGAACTAGTATATTACCCAGCTGTACCACTCTTCAGTATTTATCCTAAAGAATTTAAGTCAGCATACTGTGATGAAACATGTTTCACTATATGTTTAGAGTAGTATACATGTTTATAGCATCATAGTTCACAATAGCCAAAGTGTAGAACCAGTCTAGGTTTCCATCAATGGATGGATGAATAAAGAAAATGTGCTATACATACACAATGGGGTTTCATTCAGCCATGAAGAATGAAACTATATCATATGCAAGAAAATGGATGAAACTTGAGACCATTATATTAACTGAAATAAGTGAAACTTAGAAAGTCAAAGATTCTATGTTTTCTCTCATACATGGAAGTTAGAGAGGAAAAGGAAAAGGAATTTGGGTGGGGAGTAATCCCATGAACATTAAAAAGATATTGGTTGAGGAAAGGGACTAGAGGAGAAGAGAAAAAGGAAAAATACTGAGGTATGATATTGGCAAAATTAAAATGATATATGACGTACATGCAGAAATATGTAACAACCAATCCTGAGATTATGTACAACTATAATGCACCAATTATAAATGTGGGGGGAAAAAGATGATCAGTTCACTAAAAAACAACAATGCTTTTTCTTTACAAGAAATATTTCAAAGAAAATGCTCCCCCAAATTTGAAACAAACAAAAGCAAAACAAAGACTAAATAAAAATACTTGACAAATCAAGGACAATGAAATTGTTGAATCTGAAGAGAGATTATTGGGGATGTAGAGGCCATCTCATACTTATTATAAAATCTGAATTTTGTATATACTTGATAACCTAACTACTCAGTTAAAGAAAATAGAAATACAGGAGATAAATCAACAATGATAGCATCAGATGGAAAATCAGAAAACATTTACAAAATCTGAACAACATAATCCATATGCATAACCTAATTCTAGAAGAGTGCATTTAAGAATAGCATAATAAGCATTACTATTAAGCATCAGAAAATTTTAAACATTTATCATGTATTGGAACATAATGCAGGTCCCCAAAATTTTGTCACTATGACTTTCTAACCAAAATAAGCTAGAAATTAGTGACACAATGGCAAACTAAATTTTTATGTGTTTTGAAATCAAGAAATACAAACATAAGTAATGGGGATATTGTAAAGACTAGCCGACCAGAAGGAGATGAATTAAAGCCGCTTGGCAAGGCTTTATTGAAAATACACGCTGTGGGGCCGAATCCTCCCCTCCATCAGAGTGTCCAGGAGAATGGCACTGGGGCTCCCGTGTTGGGAGAATTCGAAAGGCCTGGTCAGGAAGGGGTGGGCTTGGGGGCAGGAAGAGAAGGCCAGAGTCCTTCCTGGATAGGTCAGGAAAACCCGCTGACTGACAGGAGGCGTGTCTACTGGTGACAGCCTCAGGCTAGCTGCTTTTTTCCGCAGCTGCTAAATGCAGCTGCCCTGATCTTGAACCCTGATCCAACCTAACAGATATGACACTGAAACTTGGAAAATATATTGAACCAAATTATATCAAAGCTTGTAGGAAATTTTAAAATCCATACAAACAAGGACATTCATAGCCTAAAATATATTATTTTTCATTTGTGCTGAGGATAGATCAAATCCAGATTCTCATGAATGCAAGGCATGCTTTCTACCATTAAGTTGGATATACCCCCTACCCAAGATGTATTTGGTAGAAAAGTAGAGTAGCTAAAAATCCATGATGTCATCATTTTTGTAAGGAAGGAAAGAACATTGTATAGGACAGAATAATGTAGAATAAATGCAGAGAGTTCCTGATTAACAATGGTTACTGAAGTTATGATTTCTTGATGTACATTAGTGTGAAAGCAATCGTATTTGTAGAAACCATACTTGGAATTTTGAATTTTGATGTTTTCCCTGGCTAGCAATGATATGTAGTATGACACTCTCTCAGGAGGTTGGGTAGCATCAGCAGAGAGCTTCAGTGCCTGGTCAGCCATGAGATCCTAAGGGTCAGCCACTAATCCTCTACAGTGTATGGTGTGTGAAAAACAGTACTCCCTGAGTTAGAGGTGTTAAAAGCATCCTTGCCTTGTGATGTTTTGAACCTCATGTATTTGATGAACTGTAACTTCACCATAAGTTGAGGAACATCTGCAAAAGAAGAAAACTTAAAATTTTCTCCACAGACAATGAAATAAATTTGTTAAAAATTTATATTATTCATTTAGTAAAATATAGAGGGGAGCATCTTTACCCTCAGTGGGGTTATATTAAAGTAAAAACTACAGCCAATGTCATATTTAATGTTGAAATATTTTCTATAAGATTGGGAAAGAGATAAGCATACCAAATATTATTCTCCACTTAACATCATCATAGAATATCCAGGCCCTGCAGTAGAGCATTAGAAATAAAGAAATGATATAAGAAATTGTAAAATTATAATTATAGTATTATCATCCATTATGGTTTTATCCTTAGAGAATCCAAGAGCCTACAGATTATTTATTAAAAAGAATAAATTAGTGAGTTTGCTGTTAATGTTAGTATATAAAAATCAATTTTATTCTTTATACTAGCTATAAACACTTAATAAAATTAAGCTGAAAACATTAGTCTAAATATTGAATAATGATGGAGAAGACATTTACACAAAATGCTATAAAGTATCATTTAGAAAAAATTAAAGGAAACAAATAAATGAATATATTTTACTCACTCATGATTGAAATATGCAAATAAAATACAATTGTAAATTCAATGCTATCCCAATTAAAATTAGAAGATTTTTAAGTTCACAAATTACATCTAAAATTTATGCGAAAAGGAAAAAGTGTTATGTCTTGCAGATGAACAAAATGGAAAAAATAGTTACATATTATACTAGATAGCAGGAATTATGATACAGTTGATTTGAAATCCTTTGTGGTTAGCATAAGAATCAGCAACTATGCTTGTGAGTATCACAGACTTAGAACAGACCATGTACAATTGGATACTGGGTTTAAGATAATTTTCTTCTGAACAATTAATTAATATTTATCTTTTAAAATAAATGTTCTTCAAGTACTTTGAGGGTGATTATATGTGATTATATATTTGTATATAAAATATTTGTTCAAATTAAAAATTTGAGTGGAATAACTTTATTTAATTCGACCCCAGTAGCAGAGAGCTAAGAGAAGTTACTGTTCTATTAACTGAGTATCTGTATTAAAAAAATGCTTACTCCTCTTTCTCATACAATTAATAGTCAATCATTCCAATAATATTAAAGACTTATAGATGACAAGTAAGACATTAGATTTTCTAATATATAATGGCATGAAATATATGTTCTAAAACAAAATTTCATCATTACTTTGGGACATGAGATACCATCTTAACCAGGACAAAGGAAACAATGGTTTATTACAATTATGATATGTATTAACTAAAAGATGCATTGAGAGATTACAAGACAGACTTTTTAAAGGAATATATTTGACAAAAAGGCGATAAAAGTTATATCTGGAATATATCAAATATCCAAACAAGTCAGGAAGGAAAATTGCAGACAACCTGATACTCTTATAGGCATGACACTAATGTAGAACTTTATGAAAAAGGTTATCCAAATAACTAGTTAACCTATGAAATGGACTGCAGTATATTAGTAATCGGAAAAATGCTGTTAAAAACCATAATGAGATGTCCATATTTGTTTTCCATTATAGCAACATCAAGTACATTCACACAATCGTATTTTCATGGATGTAGAACAAGGAAAAATAATTTGGGGGGGTACTAGAGGCTGAACCCTGTGGCGTTCTACCATTGAGATACATCCCCACAATGTTATGCTTTATTTTGAGACAGGGTCTCCCTAAGTTGCTTAGCGTCTCACTAAATTGCCAATGCTGGCTGGGAACTTGCATTACTCCTGCCTCAGCCTCCCCTCCCTAGCTGCTGGGATTATTGGCCTGTGCCACCACACCCAGCAAAAAAAAAAATTATATACTTTTATTAGGAATGCAAATTGTTACATCTTTGGAAAGTTACTTGACATTACTTGCTACAGTTAAATGTATACCTATGCTATCCCTTACATCTTGAGGACCTCAGGAGATGTCATATGCACCAAGAAAAATTGGCACAAATGTTCCTAGAATTATTCATAAGTGAGAAACCACAACACAAATATACATCAATACTGGGCATGGTGGCTTATGTCAGCATGCTCAGTAGCTTAGGAGGCTTAGGCAGGAGGATCAAGAGTTCTAAGCCAGCCCCAGCAAAAGTGAGGTGCTAAGCAATTCAGTGAGACCCTGTCTCTAAATAAAACACAAAATGGGGCTGAGAATGTGGCTCGGTGGTTGAGTGCCTCTGAGTTCAATCCTGGTACCAAAAAAAAGAAAGAATCAATATTTGGATATAAAGGATTGATAAATTGTCCTCCCATTCATAGAGTGGAATATTATGTTGTAGAGAAAAATAACAAGCTACTGTACACCCTTAACAAATATAATGGGAGCCAAGCAAGCCAGATAACAGGGAATATTATATTAATTCCATTGATGTTAAAGTCAAAAACAGGCAAAGTTGAACTATAATGTAGAAGCTGATATTATTAATTTGGGTTGAGGAAAAAATGGGAGTTGAGATTCTGAAGGTCCTAAGTGGAATTTGAGATAGCTTGTCTTGACCAGTATAGAGATGATTTAAATGTTTACTTTGTGGCAAGTAAGCAACATAATTAAGGCTTTGGGGTTTTTGCTTTACTGTTTTTATACATTATTTATACATATAGGTTATGACTAAAGTAGAAAGGATAACACAATAAAACTCCTGTATGTGCCATCTTCTTTATAGTTGGTAAGACAGATAAGAGAAACCGCCTCATGTCAAGAAGCTGTGACTGCTTTGTCTGCAAATCTTTTCAGTAGCCTGTCTGTCCTTCCTGAGGCTGAAGGTCTCTGGCTTTCCTTTCATTCTGGAAGCTGCTCAGGTATTAGCATCAAAGCTATGTGTCTTATTTATTAGAATCAATTTAAATCACTAAAAGCCAAAATATCCTCACTTATTTAGATTTAAAATTGAATAAATATGTCTGTTTTGAATAAAGTTTTAAGTGAAGTCTATATTGCAGTTCTATTGCTTTTATATTATATGTGAGCAAATATTTTTTTATCAATTTACTTTTTAAATCAATGTAATTTTAATTAAAACTTCTAGGGGCTGGGATTGTAGCTCAGCGGTAGAGCACTTGCCTTACATGCGTGAGGCCCTGGGTTCGATCCTCGGCACCACATACAAAGCAATAAAATAAAGACATTGTGTCCATCTATAACTAAAAAATATTAAAAAAAAACACTTCTAATGAATTATTTTGTAATATTAACACATGATTTTAAGGTTTATCTAGATAATCAAGGTCTTTGATGAGCCATAATTTTAAACAAAAGGATAATAAGGGATATAGTTCACTAAATATTAAAACACACAGTGCTTCCAAAATTCAAAAAGTATTACACAAGTACAGAAAATGGAAAATAAATGAAATACATACAGTGAATAAATGGTTGTGGTTTTAGATTCTAGGAACAGATATATGTATATAGAATATACATTAATAAATGAATGAGAACCCATTGCAAATAACTTTTGAAAGAAATTATTTGGCAAAAAAATTTTAAAAGTGACAATCTGTATCTCACAACAAAACTACCAAAAACAGAATTGAATGCTTTAAAAGAATTGCAAAGCTACTAGAAGAAAATAGAAATTAATAGCTATGTTGTCTTGAGATTAAGAAGGACCTTTAGAATTGACTCCCAGAGTTAAAAATTAAAGAAAGAGAATTACTGATTTGACTTCAAAATATTTTATATTTTATATTTTTATATGAAATAATTGCACTATAAATAAAGCTAGAGGCTCAAACATCAATAGGAAAAATATTTTCTCTACAAATTCTTGAAAAAAATGTTATATGTTTAATGAAAAAAGTGTATTCTAGGCATTCAGATAAATAGTGGATATCACCAGAGAAAACGGGTAGTGTACACAAAATGGAAAATAATAATAGCATCATAATTTTTCAGTAAATACGTAACACATTCAACATTTTCATTAATAATAATAGTCACAGAAACTCACATAGAAACAGTCTATCTCATCAGCAACAATTAAAAAGAAATCTTGTTACTGCAGTTGAAATAAAACTGCATCTTTCATACACTCTATGGGAGTGTAAATTTGACTATTTCTAGAGGCCATTTGATCACATGAAGCCAAAAGCACTAAAGTGGACATATTTTGTGAAACAGCAATTTCATTACTAAAATATAAAGGAATAATTGAATATAATAATATGTGGGTAAAAGCTTCATGGTAGAAAAGAGATATATTTCAACAGTGTAAACATGAAGTTAAAGGAGATAATTCTACAAACTGGGTTTACTCTAATGACTCTCACAATCTTTGTTTAACAAAAAAAGAAATTTGCCTGTATTCCTGCTTTTCCTAAGTCAATCGGATATGTTACACTCTGCAGAAAACTACCTGTTACCTGCAGGAGAGGTGCAGGCCTTTCTCTGCCAATAAGAACAGAAGTCATCCTTAAAGGGGAGATTTCTGTAACCTTTACACAGACAAGATTTCAGAACTCAGCGGGGGATAGGACACTTCTCCCTAACCATAAAATCTGTAAAAATAAATTCCAATTAGAGCCAGTCAGCATGGGCCAAAGTGACCCAGAACTGCCTTGTATCTTTAGCATGTCCTTACAACAGTAAAATCCACCCCCGCTCCAATGGGGTAAGACCATGCACAATATTTGATGCAATTCTGTTGTCAGTCACAAGTCAAGAGGTAGATCTGGATGGGACTCTGGAAATTTCCCTGGGACTCTCAATAAAACTGGAGGACAGGAGGGGTGTGCCATTCCTCTGCTATCCAAAAAGATCTATTCCGTCCCCTATTCCCTTTTTCCAAGCCCATCAATAAACTCATGCTTGCTACTATGTGCGATCTGTCTGAAATCTTTGCACCATGATCACAAGAAATTATAACAGAGAACTGCCACGGTTGCCTTGGCTCCATGGTGGGCCCTTGCTCTGTAAAATCATGGACCTACTCCCTGGGTTGAAGCATTCAGGGGTGCATATCTAACTGAACTGAAAGTTTATCTGCCTTGGAAATGTAGGAGAAAGTAAAAGGTAGGAGCTAAGAGTGATGGGACCTAAGCTGCATCAGTGCATGTGTTCATAGAACTCCTGGAAATTTGCTGCCAAAATCAAGGGCTCACAGACCACTGTGCTTCCTGAGATTTTTTTTTTCCATGAAGTGAAAATTTCTTTACTTTCTCCCATTATGTTATTGTTGAGACTCACAAAACAATATTCACAAAGTATGGCACTTGGACATGCAGAGGACTTGAATTAAAGGGAACTGAAAGCTTTTATAACCATCCTCAGAATCAAAAGTTCATGACCTCACATTTTCCCCTGCTGATGCAGGATGGCACGTGCTCTCTGAAATTTCTTTATCTGAAGTTCCTCTAGAAAGAACACATTGCATTTGTTCTTTTCCCTGAATTTATATTAATCAGGGAAGAGTAAACTTAAATCATACTGAAGTATTTAAGAAAACCAAGTCTATTACTTTGTTATTTTATAGGTTTTTAGTTTTATCATTAAGGTTTTGGTCTTATTTCTAATGTGGCCTGGTCCAGAAGACCAACATTTTAAAAACAACTTGCTAGATGGAGAATTTCCATCTCAATAACACACATTTATTTTCATTATTAAATTCATGGTTCCTTCCATGGACACACATTTCAGATTTATTTTCAGTCTTTGTGTAGACAGTCCAGCGCCTTCTCCTCAGGTATCACCAACATCAGACTATTGATAAAACAAAAGAGAGTTTATTGTTTACCACAGTAAGAGAAAAACCTCACTCTGCACACCTTTGGTAGTGTCACAGGAGGAAGAGGAAAGAAGAAAATTGTGGAGAGAGTTTGAAATGGGGTGTAGGTCAGGTCCATCAAAGTGGAATTTGATTAGAATTGAACAAGGATCATGATATAATTATAGAATTGATGAAAGCAGTATGGCAAGTGGACTACTGAAATGTTGATGAGTCTTTGGAAAGTTCTTCTAATAAACAACCCAGTTATTATTCTGGAAAAAAAGGCTCCTGGAGTAAAAATATTATGCTAATAAAGACATCGAAAGAGAAAGTAATGTTAATATAATTCGTAGTCTGAAGAGCAGGTAGAAGCAGTCAGTCCTCAGTGCCCTTGCTAAGTGTAGATGCAAATGATTTTGTTGTCAACAGATGCCCACTTTTCTGAAATACCAAATTTTCCAGATATAACATTATAGTTCCTGTTCAGGTCTAGGCTAAGATCCTTGGTGTGGGTGGATTTGGTTTTGATAGTGAATGGCAGATAGTTTTCTAGTACAAAAGTGAACCAAGATGGAAATGAAGCATATTATGCTGAAGACAGAACTGTAGCTACAGCTAGACCTTCATTTATGAATAAAGACAATATTAATGAAAACATGGTAGTTGCCTAGGTTTTACCACAAAATTCCTGTGAACTTAAGTATTGGAATGCCTGCCATTAGACCAAATTTTCCACAACTACAAAAAAAAATTTTTTTTCTAGGTTTATTTTTTGTTGTTTCTAGTATAATTGTTTGTGAGAGCTAATGTTCCAATAATGATGAATGCCTTCAAAATGGGCATCTGGCCAAGCATTTTTCTCTTTCTACATCACAAGTACCTCCTTGACTAGAAGAGGTAATGGTATCCCAGCAATAGATAAGCAATGCTCAATTTAATTGCCAAAGATTATATTTTAATGAACTTTGGAAAAAGGAAGTCAAGTTGACTACAGGGTTTTTTGTCTGATTAATTTAATGAAAATCTATAAACATATGACCTAGCTCATTAACACCTTAAAGAAGACAGAAGAATCTCTTATGCTCAATTTCCAGGGAATAAATATTTGGTATGGTATTTTAAATTTCCAAAGAATAATGAAGCCCATAAAGTAAACTTTACCTATCTATAGGTCAATCTGAATGTGGCAATCATAGACACAACAACTGGAGATAATAAAGGCCTTATGGTGACTTCATCAAAGGCACATGGCCAGCTGTCACTCTACCCTTGCTCTCTTCTATTTGTCTTTCTTCACATTGCTGTAGCACTGCCCTGCAAGGACATAGCATAATGCTGCTACTACCGAAGCCACCCACATGTGAACTTATTAAATAAGATGACAATGGACATAATAATGAGATAATATTAATATAGCCCAATGCAGACTGTCTGAGAGAATTTCATGCCAGGAGACGATAATGTAACATGAAACACTTTTTCAAGAGAAAGAGTCAAAGTCTTACCACTAGAGTAAAGCATAGAAGCAAAGAAGTCCAATTATGTATCAGTAAGTGTAACCAAGCATAAATCCTCAAGTTACTTTGGTCATACTTGGAACAGAAAGAACAAAATTAAATGATAGAATGAGTAAATAATAACATGAAAAAATAGATGCTTTTAACATATACTTTTTTATGTTTGCATACTGTGTTCTTTTTATTTTTTCATATTTTTATTGGTGTAATATAATTATACATAATGCTGGAACTTTTTGTTTTATATCATACATGTACATGATATAACAATATAATTTGGCCAATACCATTCTCCAGTATTTCCTCTTTAACTGCCCTCCTGCCTCACCTTGGTTTCTTTCTTTTACTCTACTGATCATTCTTTGATTTTAATAAAATTCTCTTTCCCACTTTTGTTTCCTTTTTCCTTTCTAGTTTACACATGATAAAATACATAGGACCCTTGATTTTCTGAGTTTAGCTTATTCTATTTAACATAATGTTCTAAAGTCCCATCTGTTCATGTATGTGACAAAATTTCATTCTTCTGAATAAAACTCCATTGTGATGTGCGTGTGTGTGTGTGTGTGTGTGTGAGAGAGAGAGAGAGAGAGAGAGAGAGAGAGAGAGAGAACATGTTTTCTTTATACACTTGGACTACTAGGCTGTTTCCATAGTTTGGCTGTTGTGAATTGTGCTGCTGGAAATGTGGGTATAAATATATGGCTATAATATGATGACTTTAACTTTTCAGGATAAATAATGAAGAGTAGTATAGCATAGTCATATAATGGTTGCATGCCTGATCTTTTGGGGATTCTTCATACTGATTTCCATGGTGACTGTACCAATTTGCAATCCCACCATGTGTTTTTCTTTGCATCCTCTCTAGCATTGTCTATTGTTTATATTCCTGATGACTGCCATTCTCACTGGTGTGAGATGAAATCTCAGTGTAGTTTTGATTTACATTTCACTAATTGCTAAGGAAGTTGAACTTACAAAAATGTATTTGTTGGACATTTGTATTTCTCCTTTTGAGAAGTGTCTAGTTAAATCGTAATTCTCATGGAGACATAAAATAAATACCTCCCCAAATTCATATTCAATTCACTATTATCTAATCAATAGGATTTTATAATGAGTTGTAAAGATAATACAAAGAAGAGCCACACTGATACATTGATAGGTCAAGAACACAGAAAGAAGTGTATAAATGGAGGCAAATTTTCTTCTTCTACCATGAGGATAGGGAAGATGATTGAACCTATCACTGGAGAGAATTTGTCTGACTACATATAGATAAGACTTATTTTACATTGCTCTCAGAAGCATAAAAATTACAGAACATAAAACTTGAAGACATGCATAGTCAGAATCAAATAAACTTGAAAAATATTTTCTAAACAATGCTTGGTTCTCCATTGGAGTAAACTTTTTCCCTACACTTGCAATCTTTCCTATTTCATTTAATTATAATTAAGTCTTCCATTTTCTTGAACAAGAAAAATGGAGTAACCATAACTTAGCTGTCTCTCACACTCAAATCCAATCTACTGGGACACAATGTTGATAATGACATCAAAATATATATAGAATCTGAAAACTTCCTGTCCCTTAAATTACTAATAGTTTGCTTGTGTGACTCTCATTTTTCACTAATTTTCAACAGAAGCCAGGGAATAAGTAGTCCATCTATACTCTTGCCTTGCTCCTCCCATATCTAGAATAAGAACAATTATTTGAGTATGCAAATTCATGTCATTCCTACGTTTAGTTCCCTGTAATTTCTTCTCCATTCACTCAGAAGGTTCAAAATACTTCCCATGGTCTATAAGGCCCAGTATAATCTGCCAAATTAAATCTCACACCTTGACTATTATTGGTCTTCACTCACTCTGTTCCAGGCATTCTGCTCTTCCAAATTGTCATGTTTACTCCTCTTTGCTGACTTTTTTCTACTTGGACACTTTGACAGATATGCACTTGGCTGATTCCCACATTTCACTTATGTCTTTACTAAACTCTCACCTCACTGTAGATCATTCTGCTCATTTCATTCAAAACTGAGAATTGCTCCACTCCCTACTCTCAGCTTCACCTCCCACTGTGTTGCTCATAGTTGCTCGCGTGTCATGCAAACTACTTATTCCATATGAACATTGCTTATGGTTTCTGCATGCTGGCTGGACAAAATTCCTAGGGAGTAGGATTTTTTATCTCCTTTTTTCATTGATAATGTCAAATCCCTAGAAATATACCTGAAGCAAAATGCCTGATAAAAAATGTTTTCTGATTCAGTACATAATGGGCCATGAGTCTGCTAACAATAGCCAAGGTAGCAGGGTTTTCTGTGTTATGGGGTAATGAAGAACAAAGAGCTCAGCGTAAGTATGGCAACCATAGAAATGCTGGGAAAAAGTTCCTTCACTCAACAGGAATCTGAAAAAATACTTTCCTACTGAACAGTATGTGTGTGTGTGTGTGTGTGTGTGTGTGTGTGTGTATCCAGAAAAACTGTATGTAAAAGACCCTTATAGGATATTGACTAGTCCCCAAATATATCTACTGCCAGAGTTAGAAGAGATTAAATCAAATGCATTAAAAGTTTTCAGAGTAAAGGTACACTATTACAAAAGAAATGACAATGACATTAGCCAGAAATCCTATTAGCAACATAAACTGAAGTATTAGTCTTTCTGAAAAAAATTAAAGTGCCATCTGCCAATGAAAGACAGAATTATATTCTGCAAAACTCCCATTAATAATGAAGGGAAATAAAGATATTTCAGATTCATCAGGAAACAAAATTTATCTTTTCCCCTATCTTCAGCAAAAAATAACTACTAAAATATTTACTTAAATAAGAAAACTAAACAAATAAATTTGGAATATTATGAAATACAAGAAAAAACACGGAGAATGAATAAATCAGTTATGTACACTTATGTAACCAATGATTATATAAAGATTAATAATGATTAGTTTAATCCTCTTTTATCTGTGAGGGTATGTCTCAAGAACTCCAATGGATCTGAAATCTCAGTACCAAATCCTATAAATACTAGGCATTGTCATATTCATAACTATCTATTGTAAATTTTTAATTTAAAATCAGGCACAGAGATTGATAGTATCTATGAATTAATGAAATAATTATAATATAAATTATAGAAATGTGGCTTCTATCTCAAAATATTTTATTAAACTGTGTTCACTCTTCTTCTTGTTATGATGTGAGATGATATAATGCCTATATGATAAGATGAAGTGAGGTGAGTGGCACAGGCATTGTGACATTGCTAGGATATTCCAGAAGGAAGTTATGCTAGATCGTCAAGCCATAACAATGGTGATAATCAGCCTGGCTGTAAGTTTCAGGCTATGTCAATGATTAGGGATCTTTGATAACTGAAGGGTGTTTCTGTGGAAATTTTTTGCAAGAACATTATGATCAGAAGTGGTTTTCTGTTAGACATGATGGCTTGTGCCTGTAATCCTAGTGGCTCAGGAAGCTGAGGCAGGAGATCATGAGTTCAAAGCCAGCCTCAGCAACTTAGTGGGGTCTTCAGCAACTCAGCAAGAAGCTGTCTCTAAGTAAAATATTAGCAAAAAGTCTGGGGATATGGCTCAATGGTTAAGACAACTGGATTCAATCCCTGGTACCAAAAAAAAAACGTATTTATTTCTTTATAAGTCATCTAAGGTGTTACTGCAGAGGCTGAAATCCTTTGGTGATTATATGAATGACTTTAGTGGGTGGTTCCATCTGAAGGTCATATTCGATAATTTTGTCCTTTTGTATCTGTGTAATTTGAAACACTTTGGCAAATTTATTTAATGTTCATGTTGCTACTTCTGCTTCAGTTTCTTCCTCTTCCTCTGGATGTAATGCAACAAGAAATTTCAATTCCTTGTTGGTTGACATCTATACTTGGTCTTTACTATGTTCTTCCACTTGTTCATCAAGTATGTCAGCAAATCCATCTCTACCAACTTGTCTTATTGTCTGAATGATTTTTGGAATATTTTCACTGATCTCCAGGAAGGCTTTGAAACCATTTGAGACTTCACTTCATAAATTCTTCCAACAGACATTTAGTTCATCTATTATATCTTTGAAGAATGTCATTGCATCAAAAATGATTAATTTCCAGCATTGCATTACGTACAGTTCAGCATCTGCATCAATTTTTGACTGAGTGCAATTTAATACCAGGCAGGTGTATGTGTCCTTGACAAAACAAATAATGCCCTTGTCAGTGGCTGAAGCAATGAAGTTGTATTTGGAGGTACAAATATAATCTCAACCTTTTCATTTACATAGTAACAGATTCAGGATAGCCAGGTGCATTACCTACTACTATTACTTGCACTTTTGAGTTTCAACCTTTCCTCTTGCAAGTATTTTTCCATTTCAGGGATAAAGCATTAATGAAATCATTCTATGAACAAGATGGTTGTCACCTATATTTCCTAATTATATTGTCTGAACACAGGCAAGTAATTTTTGTTTTTGAGAGTGTGTGAGTTTTTTGCTTTGTACTCTACACCTGGTTTTATCACATATCTTAAAGCATCATCACAGAGTACCAGAGTTTTATGCTCTGAATTTAGGTTTATTGTGTTTTCTTTTTCTTTTTTCGAAAGAGTTGGGTTTCATTGCAATTGAAAAGTTTCTTTGGTGGATAGTTCTTATCCCTAATCAACTTCTCCAACTCTTCCAAAAATGTGGTAGCAACTTCATAAGCAGATGAAATCTCTCCAGAAATTGTTACATTTTTACTTAAAATCTACTGCCAAATTCCTTATTTACTGTAAATGGCTTGGGTCACTAACACGGAGGGATGTCTTGTGGAAGCATTGATACATATTTAGTATTTCCTGGCACAGCATGTTTGCAGTTGATCATAACACGTGTTCTGTTCTTGTCTTGCAGTCACAAATTTAGTGATTTTCCCATCTTAATTAAGCACTTATATATATTCATAACTTTTGCAGTTTGATATGTGACACAAAACTAATACAAAGTTCTTTCTTCTTCCTTACAATATTATAGGTTGAAATTTCTTTCCTACCATATGACTTAGCAACGTTAGTCTACAATATTAAAAAGTTTCTCATTAAATTAAACAATATTCATCTTTCAACTTAAAGGAAGTACTTTATAATTATTCTTTGGCATATACAAGTTGTCAGCATCACTAAAACCGTGGGGCCCTTATCAAGCAAAATAAGGGTTACTTCAACATGAACACTATGATACCCTGGCAGTCAATCTGATAACTGAGGTGGTTACTATGTGAATAATGGTCAGATAACAAATAAAATGTTGATATGCTACAGGTATGGCTGATTCACAACATGAGCAGGGTGGAGTGGGATAGCCTGAGAGTTCATCATGCTACTCCTACTGGCATGCAATTTAAACTGTATGAGTTATTTAATCTGGAATTTTCCATTTAATATTTTCAGAGTATGATGAACTGAGGGTAACAGACCAGGAAATATGAAACTGCAGGTAAAGATGAACTACTGTAAATCCATGCTCAAATTAGAAATGTAAAATTTATTTTTATTATAAACAGAATTCTCACTTGTGAAATCTCAGTAAGAAAATAGAGGACTTGATTACACAGTTAACATCCTTACTCAATGTATATTTTACATATGGTCAATTTACATAAATTGATCACATAGCAGATTTCAAAGGAAGTCTCAAGCTATTTCAAATAATTGAAAACATGTATACCACACTGTGTAACTGTAAATCAATTAAATTAGAAATCAACAATTGTTTCTTTTCAAGCATAAATATTTGCCAGCTAACAAAAACATTACTAACTGATGTGCTTAAAAGAACATAAAAATGGAAATTACTGAATGTTAATAAATGAATGAAAAGTGAAGTATTGAATAAGAAGTTGTGGAATGCAACTAAAGTCATTTGCAGTTCAAATGCATACCTTTAGATGAGGTCTGAATTGTCTTCAAGAAGCTGGAAAAAGAGCAATTGAGTGCACTTAAAATGGGTAAGGAAAACATACTATTAAGTCTACTTGGGAGTTAATGAATTAAATGCATACAAACAGTAGAGAGGAACAACAAAATCACAGGCAGACTCTTGGTGAATTTAATATACACATTCATCTATCAAGATGAATCATTTAAATGTGTTAAAAGTAGACACAGAACAAAAAGAACTGAATATTTTGAAAATATGAGAGCACTAAAATTATGATAAATTTGACAATATGTGAAATTCTTTGACAAAATGATAAACAATTAATTTATACATAATTAATTTATACAGGAATAGAAAGTATTAGGAACTTTATATATATGTATGCAATTAGAATAGTAATACAATGTACTTTCCTGAAAGATAAAGGAAAAAAACAAAAAGTTTTATCAGTGATTTTGAACCAATATTTAAGGTATAGACAATTCCTACCATGTGCAAACTTTCTCAGTTAAAACTAGATTATTCATCCAAATCATTTATGAGAATGTATAGTTTGATTCCAGAACAAAAGAGACAATTCAATAAAATTATAGCAATAATTACATTCTAGCATAGATGCAAAATTCCTAAATGCATTGCAAAGAAATATAATTCAAACTAACTTCTATAATGTTCAAGTAGAGTTTATTTTAGGAATTCAAGGGTGATTCTTCATCAGAAAATCTATTTATTTTACTTTCCATAGATTAAAGAAAGAAAAGAAACATGGTCTTTTTAAGAGATATTCAAAAGCATTTAAATATTCAATATCTGTTTATGATTAAAAATATTGTCTAAGAGGGACAAAAAGGAAATAATTTGAATCCAATTAAAACAATAATAATGAACTTAACTAATAGCATTTATTACTCAGTGATGAAACTCTTTAAATACTTCCCGGTAAATTCATTTCTGACTCTATAGAACACTTAACTCACTTTCTAATCAATTCAATAAGAAGTAGATGTTGAGGTCATATTCAGTAACAATGATTCAAGAGAATCTAGGAATTATTAAAAAAAATAGAAGAGGTAGGCATGTTCACTATAGAGAAATCCATTACAGAGACAAGGATGCAGTTAACCAATATTTTTTAAAAATTAAAAAGATAACTACTTTTTAAATAATAACACAGCTATAGCCTAGGCATAAATTAAAAGATTTTATGTATTTAATATGGAAAAAAATCACAAAATGTTATCATTAAGCATACAAGAAGAATTGATACTTTGAGAAAAAACTCCCTATGTGTTACAAACTTAATACAATCATTCTTCCTTTAAATAATTGAAAAACTACAGTAAACCTCTCTCCAGATCAAAATTTGTTGTAGTTTAATTGCACATTTTAGTCAGTAATGATCCTTTATATTGCTATTGCATCAGTAGTAATATTTCTCATTCATTTCTGATTTATTTGCATCTTCTCATTTTTGCTCTTGGTTTGTCTAGCTAAAGATTTGTCAACATTGTCTCTTTTCAAAATCCCACGTCTAGTTTCATTGATTTTTTAATACTTAATTTTGTTAATTATCAAATTGTTCATCGTCTAATATAATAATTGTTAATGCACTTACTAGCCATATAAGATAATACTATAAACTAGATTTTATCAAAACAGAGGCACCTTTTTTTTGTTCTTTTCAGTTATACATGACAGTAGAATCTCTTCTGATATATTTATACAAGCGTGAAATATGATCTTTTCTATTTCTTTTTGTAGTTTCTATCTCATATATTTCTCCTTTCATCTTTGTTATTTCCTTCTTTCTACTAACTTTGGGCTTGCCTTTTGTGGTGTTTTTTCTTTGGTTTTGTTTTGTGGTTCCTTGATTGTTGGAGAGCTTCCATTTTTAATTCACGTAGTGATTACTATGAATTTCCCTCTTAGAATTGTTTTGCTGTTTCATGATTTTGGGTAGGTTGCATTTTGATTTCCATTTATTTCAAAATTATTTATTTCTCTTTGATATGTTTTAAGATACATTGGTTTCAGGAGTGTGTTGTTTAGTTTCCACAAATTGATGAGTTTTGCAAATTTTCTCCTGTTATTGATTTCTATTTTTATAACATCCTAATGAAATATGACATTGGATTCAGGCCTCTTTAATTTTTAAGGCTCATGTTGTGGGATTGACACATGACTATTTTGTTTGCACTTGAGGAGAATGTGTATTATGTTGCTCCTTGATGGAATGTTCAGTATATGTTTATTAGGTTCATCTGCTTATAGCACAAATAAAGCCCAATGTTTATATTTATTAACTTTTTGTGCAGATGAGCTGATTATTGTTCAATGTGGGATGTTGAAGTCTTATACTATCATTTTTTGGCTTCAGATCTATTAATATTTGCATTACATATTTAGATACTTCAATGTTGA
This sequence comes from Geosciurus inauris, assembly GCA_004024805.1. NCBI lineage: Eukaryota > Metazoa > Chordata > Mammalia > Rodentia > Sciuridae > Geosciurus > Geosciurus inauris. The sequence continues at coordinate 216,633 of PVHX01000143.1, forward strand.
CCATTATATTCTCTTTTTTGGGAGGTGGGGGCTAAGGGGAATTGAACTCAGAGGTACTCGACCACTGAACCACATCTCCAGTCCTGTTTTGTATTTTATTTAGAGACACTGTCTCATTGAGTTGCTTAGCACCTTGCTTTTGCTGAGGCTAGCTTGACATCCTCTTGTGTTGGCCTCCTGAGCCACTGGGATTACACACATGTGCCACCACACCTGGCGATACTCTCTTGATAGATCATGCTCTTGCTTGGTTATCTTACAATGTTACCCTCTTGATGAATTGACCCATATATCATTATACCATGACTGTATCTTGACTTAAGGTATGTTTTGTCTGACTTAGGCATAATGATTCTCCTTTGGTTTTATATCATGGTATTTTTTTCTCATAATTCTTTTATTCTATATGTGTTTTTAAAGCTGAAATCTCTCCTAGAGTATAGAGAGTCAACTTTTTTCCTTTTATAGTCCATTCATCTTTCTTTTTTAATTGGTGAATTTAATTCATTCTCTTTAAAGGATTTAATGATTAGTAAGAACTTATATTACCATTTTGTTTACTTTTCTCTGGCTTTTCTGTAGATATGTTATTCCATCTTGCCTCTTTTGCAGTCTTTGTGGCTGGATCACTTTCTGATGTGTTGTACTGTGATTTTAATCTCTTTATCTTTGTTGTTTCTATTGCAAGTTTTTGCTTTGGAGTTACATATGGTTTACATTAGACATTAAAATTGTAAGCTGGTGATTTTAATAACTTACAAGAATTATACCTTTTCTTCCTTTCCCATATACCTTTTGACATATCAATTTATATTTTATTACATTGTTAACTATAAAAATATTACAGCTATAATATTCTAACATTTTTCTTTTAAACTGTACAGTATAAATGATTTACATAACCCATTGCTGTATTAGAATATTCACATCTGACTATATGACTTCCTTATATTTACCAGTAAATTTTATACTTTTATGTGTTTGTATGTTAGTAAAGGTTATTGCATTTCAGTTTATAAAACTGTTTGTTAGCACTTCTTATGGGTTGAATCTAGTAGTGAACAATTCCCTCAACTCATGGTTATCTGGGAAAATCTTTATTTCTCTTTCATTTCTCAAGGTCAGATTTGATAAGTAAAGTTTTCTTGGCTGGTAGTTTTACTCTCTTATTGTCTGAATGTATCATCATACCCATTCCTGACCTGCAAGGTTTCTGCTGAGAAATCTACTTTTCACTCATGTAATATCCCTTGTATGTGATACATTTCTTTTCCATCATTACTAATACAAATAATTTTTATGTAAAAGTAGGTCAATATTAAAATTATCTTTTCCATATTTGAACTACACCTTGTATTTTGTTATTAGAATACAGAACTAAGATTGTCCTTCACAGTTTCTTTCCCTGAGATTGCTGTATTTGGACTTCAGAGTCCTGTTGTCACATCTCTTAAGAAGTAGATGTACATGTCTCACATATAGAATAAAGGGGTCTTCATTTCTGTTTATAGTTAGTAATAAAACAGTAGGCACACTACAGATGAACAGAGAATGAATGGCTTGCATTTCTGGTGACTTTTCAGGGTTTGATTTTAATTCCTATTTGAGACTCAGAGGTACTTCTATTTTTTTATGAAGTGATGATTTTTTATAATATATTCTTTCATTTCTTGCTAAGGGGATCTGGTGTTAGGTTCTGTTACTTGGAATAAAAATAATCTAACACAACATACTCTAAAGAATTAAGAATTCAGAGAACAGAGGGGTGCTATATTAAAAAGTGAACAATAGATTCTAAAATAGTATATGTACATGGGGCTATAGGGAAAGGGAACTTGGGTGGAAAAATTATAATGTGTCTTACCCTGCCCAGTGCTTCTGCCCAGTGCTTCTACAAGATCATGTCTATATGCATAAAGAGGAAAGCTTATTTTTACAAGAAAATCTCTGGGACATGAGGTCCTTTGCAATAATCAGTGGAAGCCAAGTGACAAAAGAAGATTTTGTCTAACCATACTGCATCTTACCTGGGGACATGAAACTGATTGTTTAGTACCATGATTTAATGCAATACTTCTAATTTTGTATTAATATTTTTCTTTGCATTTAACTGTCTAAACATTTGCTTCCTGAAAAATACACTAATCTAAGTCAATACTATGTGTTGTAAAATCCAAATAGAGGGTAACAACATATTCCTATTTTCTACCAGAGTTTATGCTGATTCAGGAAAACCAAATTCATTTCCATAGCAATAGTGTTGTTAAGCTTTTCTTAATAAACAACTAGCTTGACTTTCTTCTTAAAGCACAATACACAAATATGAAATCATAAATATTAGTATTTAGTACTCTAAAATAGTATTTTATTTCATGCTGACAAGGGAACAAAGATTTGTACATCTGAGCTTTTATCTATCTTGTCAGAAAAGAAGAATGAATTCATTGCATTGGAGTGATGTTTGTTCTTTGGAAATAATAATGTCAGAAAAAAAAGATTGACCAAAATTACTTATTTGTGTATGACTGGCTACCCAAAGACTAATTTCCAAATATATATTAGTTTTTCTATGTTATTGCTACTTTCAAGACTAGAAATACTTATATAAATTAAACATTCTTCTTATTTTATTGACTACAGAAAAATCATTCAGCCCACTAGAATAATCAAACTCTATGAATAAAAATAACTGTTAACCAATGCCTACAGAAGTATAAAACCAGTATTAGCTCTATGTCTCCTTCAAACTGTTTAATTTAGATGAACATTTGAGAAATTGATTTCCTTAAATATCTCACCTATTTCTGCCATAATTCACTAATCAGCAAAATAATTTTGGTTAGTTTTTCATCCAAAACCCTGGTGAGGTTGTGTGTGCTACTACTTCATAATTTCAAACATTTTAACAGTATGTGTATAATCTCTGTTGACTAAAACACTTTATTTCTGAAAATATAATTGAAGTAAATCAAAGAAAGTATTGGAGGAAGCACCGGTTTTCCTAATGGTACTATGTTTGGATCTATTTATGGGTAAGGTTGAACTTGAATAAGTTCTCTTAGTCATGCCAAGAGACAAGAACAAGCAAGTCACTCTAGTGTACCACAGGAATAACATGGAAGATAACAGAACAATGACCTAGGTAGAATGATCTCAAAATCAACACTCAAAGAATAAAAGCAATTCAGAAAAGCAAGCTTTTAACATCTTGATTACTTTAAGTGAAAATCCCCACTCCTTCTCCAGGCTCTGTTGTCTGTATTAGATCTGACAAGCAAGAGGAAGCTGCTTAAGTGAGAGGATTTTTAGAGCACTGAGATACTCTGCAGCCTCAACAACTTTATTCTCCTTGGGGCTAAAGTTTGCCTCATCTCACTTATTCCTCAAATAATAAATCCTTCTGCCTAATGGTTTTTGTGGTTAATTAGAATGGTGAATATGTATTAATTTCTATTTAATATTATTACTTATCATTATTCCAAATGATGGCTAAAAAAAGATAAAGATTGACAGATCGATGTTGCAGCTGAAAAAATCCAAAGCTTGGGTCACTGATAGGATTAAAATGGTGGTGGTTGTGGTGGTGGTGGTGGAGTGTGTGTATGTGTGTATGGTTATTAGGTGCATGTGTTTCAAGGGAGTAATAGAATGGGTCAAGAATGTTGCTTTCATTTTTTTTGTTTAACTTTTTTTGGGTGGACAGAGCCAAAGGAGGGAGAAGAACACTTAAATACATTCTAGAATCCTTTGAATAATTTTTCAATTTCATGGTTATGCCAAGAGAGGGCCTTGTGTGGTCCTTTGGGTCTCAATTTCTTTTGTACTGAAGATAGACCTATAGAACACAGAGTCATCTGGTTAATTTACTACCCACGATAAGTAAATAAGTGCTCAGTTGTTTATTTCTCTAAGATGTCGGCAAGCTGTTTAATTCATTCACATGAACTGTACGTACACTTAAGGACCCTGAAGTATAAGGAGATTCATGAAATAGAATCTTAGTTCTAAATCAGTGAAAACCTATAAATCATATTTTGAAGCAGAAATTTATTTTCCAGATACAAATTAAAATATACAACTGGGTGCCTAACCACATTACCTATATATGAAAAGTACATATCTCCATAGAAATTTAGTGTCTTGTTCTTTTAACTTTAAGGATGTTTCCCAGACTAGAATTCTTTTGTCTCACAAGATGAGATTTTGCTTTGTTTCTCGTGGAGGATCATATCCATCCCATCAGTCTGAACCCTGTGATTCTCAAAACAGAAAATGGAATAATTTATTGAATACCAAGAAAGGAAATCTATGCCAAAATACCTCCCAAGACTCAAACCATTATCCTCAGTTTCATCATTTGAGTCATTTGCTTGAAGATATTTTATTCCATGCAAGTTAAAATAAAATAATAATGTGCATGGTGTTGATAAACTATTCAATCATTACCTCTCACAGGCTGGTGGGAATAATGAAATCTTTCTAAACCAACTCGAGGCTATGGGCAGTTTTGAAAATAAAATAGGGTCAATTTTGGCACCAAGGAGCAAGTAGATTGAGATAACTTGAACTCTGTTATAATTTTTATTGACTTAGTACTGTTTCCATGAATAACTCATTTTTTAAAAAAATATTTATTTATTTTTTTAGTTGTAGGTGGACAGAATATCTTTATTTTATTTTTATGTGGTTCTGAGGATCGAAGCCAGTGTCTCAAGCGTGCTAGGTGAGCACGCTACCACTGCGCCATAACCCCAGCACCGAATAACTCATTTTTTAAAGGAGTATTTTGATCTTAAATGAATTTTTAAGTTAAGTTCTAGCTTCATATTCAAAGCGTATTTCTGCCCTGTCTCACTCACATTAGCTCTACTTTAAAGTGGAAAGCCACAGAATTGGGGGAAGATAGATGAGCTTAATCTAGCAATGTTCTGTTGACCCAAACTTTCATATGACATTCCCAATGGCTTGATTTGGAATAAGTGAGGGTGGGCAGAGAAACACCCTAAAACAAGATGCTTAGGAAATTGTTCCAGGAAACCCAAACCCATTATATAAGTATATGAGAACCCCAAGGTGCCATGAGTCTGAAGGTAGGAGGCAGACTGATTCAAGGTTGCACAGAAGGCAAATGGTTGGGGTGCTTACTAACTGAAGAGTAGTCCTGGGTGGCAGCAAGATCAAGTGGACCCTTGTATTTTGGGGAAGAAAGAGCGACATATACATTGGTTAGGATAAAAATAACTTTAAGCCAGAATGTACCTGGTTTATCTCAAGCTAATATCAAAGAATCAGGTACCTTCCTGGTGTTAGGGTCTGGTTGTAAAGCTCCAGCTTTCACTGTATGGTTTTGTCTATGTGTAATACACTGAGAAACTCTGTGGAGAAAACTGACCTGGGTTACTCAGGAGCAATTAGGACAGTCACAATGCAAGATAGCTTGTCATGTCTAGCTGATCCCATAGAGGACTAGGGAATCATTGCCATTTTGGATATGATTGTTCTAGAAAATGGGCTCTAATTTCCTAATGCTTATTCTTTTTGCCAGCTGAACTGAGGTGTCAAAACAACGTTGAAAATGTATCCAATCTCATTAGAAATGGCTTTACTGCCATCTCCTATTTTAATCTGATTGACATCTCACTTTTACACAATGTTTGTTTAAAGGTCAATGGCAGCCCTCTTGATATCCTTTTCTCAGACAATGTTCTCTTTCCAGGAGAATGGCAAAATTGGGGACTTTTTTCTCCTAGACATTTCTCTTCTTCATTTATTGAAATCTTTATTAAGTAACTATTTATTGAAAACCGACCAGCTACTAAGACTGTTCATAAATATAGGACAAAAATAATCTCACACCTTGTGGTTCTAAGTCTATACTATTAGCTCCCCATCTGTATTCTCACCTGTCTAGGACTAACCTTCCTAATTTCCTTAATTCTTTCTCATGAAATATAATTATCCATCTTTCTAACATCTTGGTCATTCTCATTGACCATTTTGCCCTGTAAAGCACAGTACTAAAAATTAAAGTAATATTCCTAGATAGAGAAAAGTAGCAATATCACACTCCTTAGTCAGTTTCATACTTACTCATATATAAACTAAATTTTTATTAGCCTTTTTTGTGGCCACATGGCAAGATAGATTAAAATTGAGCTTACTGTTTATGAACACAATTGTGGTTTTTAACATCTCTGTCCCACCTTAACAGGAAGAGTTGATCTTTTTAACTCATTGGCTGTCTTCACATTTATCCCTGATAAAGTTCATGCCATTAGTTTCAGTTCATTGCTCAGGCCTGCCATCATCTTTTGAGATTGTTGTTTTGTCATCTAAAGTAGCTGCCCTCTTTTTCAACATCAGAACATTCACTCATTTCCTGAGCACATATCTTTTTAACTGTCATACACTTACTATGGGAATGTTGCTGTCACAATGTCAAGGACTGTCCGAGGTTGACAACAATACAGTAATAAATATTCTTTAAGCACAATTAATCAGTTATTAATCTTCAAGTGAATGAAATATCTAGAACCTCTTTTTTGAAAATAAAAGTTCTTAAATTAGACATAAACAAACAGGATTTTTTGTGAGGTACAAATATGAATCTGATAACATAATCAAATTACAAAATTTAGCCTTATATTGTATGGATTTGGTTCTCAACAATCACTCCTTCATTTCTTAGTTACTTTGAACAATCCCTTGAACTTTCAAATCCATTCTTCAAATTTAAAACAAACGTATCATACTTCAAAATTTAAAACAATTGCATCTCTCCAATTATCTAGCATGTCTTGCATTCTCCATGTCTCTTTAAAGACCACTTATGTTGGCTTAGAAACCCATTTTGAACTTCACTCAGTACACAGAAAATATGCGAAAAAAACAATATGGTATTGTGACCAATATCCAAGGCAAACACTGGTCCAAGTGTTGATCTACCAGGAGGGAAGGCCACAAATTCTAAGTGAAAGACCTTCTGCTTTTGGATATTCTCCATTTTTCTTCTATCCCCCAAATTACAAAATTTATGCATCATTGGACACATATACTTAAATTTTTATGATGGAAATACTTTTCCTTGGATCAAACAGTTGAGATACTAGGTTTTCAAACTAAACTTCATATTAAGGCCCCCTGGAAAAAGCTATTCTAAGGAGTTGGATAAAATTCAGGTAATGTAAGAATGAAAGGATCAGAGTTGACACATTCATGGCTTTGATTTTCATTAGCTTCAGTCCATTAAACAAGCATTTGCCAATGTAATATTGTATGCATAAAACAACTGAAATATTCATTAAATGGAAAAATGATTGAGGATGCAGGCCAACCATTTTGCTAGGCAGTTTTGCTGCAAGAATATAGCTCACCAGGGTCCACTGCTTTGCCATATAGTTTACTTATTTATTTTTTAATTTAAGGTATTTAAATATCTGTGCATCACTGACAAATATTCTTAAATTTTTGTGATAGAAATATTTTTTCTTGGATCAACCATTTGAAATGGTAGGTTTTCAAGCACTTTTTATGAAAACCCCTGACCCATATGATTGAAATTATTAGACAAAACCAGTCCTCTTATGTTTTAAGTAAAGAAAATTTTTTTTTCTGATAAATCGGCTTAATTCATTGTTAACATCTACTCACAACAGAAGCAGAAAATTTAAGTGACTTAAGTCTATCTATCAAGCATTGTGAAAAACATTTCCTGGGATAAAGGAATACACTTTACTACTTTTAGAACCATAATTTAGAGAAGAGATTAGTCAGGAAAAAACATTAGTATAAAACAAGGTGAAATAATTAAGTGACAAAATAATGATCTGGGAAAAATCAGTGTGTCAACATAAAACTAGGTACATATTGCATATGTCAACTACATATTTTAGAGGAAACTTGGTTTGAGAGAAATATGGGGTATTGTTATATCATGTGCATTTACAAATATGTAACAAAAATCCTACCATTATGGAAAATTATAATGCACAAAAAGAATATGGAAAAAAATATGGAGTGTTTGATTTTAAATGTATGGAGGAAGACCCCTGATGGCAGTGAGCAATTGATCTGGAATCAGGAAACCTAGATTTAAGTCTGGCTTTTTACTAATTAGATTTGTGAAATTGCAGATGTCATGAAGGTCATAAATTATGAAGTATGTTCACGGAAGACCTGTCCCATCTAGTTTGGGTTTTGTTATGTAGAAGGTAAACTTAAGTGGAAGAATACAGCCTTTGAAGGTCCTTTAGTATAAAAATAGTTTGATTTGAAAATTCCAGCAAAACTTTTATAAAATAAAATTTATCAATTTTGAGTATAAAGATTGATTAGTTTTGATACACATATTCATCAATATCCAATATAAAGGAGATCATCAATCTTCTTATTGAATTCCAGGCTGCTGGATTTTGTTTTGTTTATTTGTTGTTTATATATGCTATAATTGTGCCTTTTCCAGCATTTTAATAAATGGAATATATTCCATTTATAGTGTATATCAATATATACACTATAGCGTATATGATAATATATAATATACTATCATACACTATATATAGACTTTTTGGATTGACTTTTTTCACTTTCCATAATATATTTTAGATTTATCCATGCTGTTGTACATCATGCATTCGTTCCTTTTATTGTTGAGTGATTGTGTATATATGGTACTCATAGAGTTTATTTGCATTTATCAACTGGTATGCATTTGGGTGGTTTGGGACTACCATGATTCAAGCTGCAAGAAAATTCGAATAGATATCTTTTTTTGGACAATTTATTTTGGGAAGATATTTAGATAGGTGGGTCACATGGAAATTGTGTTTAAATTTTGAAGAAAATACCACATTATTTTTAAAAGTGGCTATGCCATGTGTCAATCAAAAAACTAATATGTAGGAATTACAGCTGTTTAAATTCCTTGACAATATTTGAAATTGTTGGAATTTTTATTAGGAGTGTAGTATTATCTCAGTACAGTTTCAGTTTATATTTCCCTAATGACTAATGATGTTAGCATATTTTTGTGTTATTTACTGTATCCTTTCTTGTATTTTTAAAAAATTTTTCAAATTATTTTTTTTCTTCTGGTACCAGAGGTTGAACCCAAGGTTGCTTAACCACTGAGCCATATTCCCAGCCATTTTAAAGTTTTATTTAGATATAGAGTCTCACTACAGTCTTCCTGAGTTTCTGAGGCTGGCTTTGAACTTGCAATCCTCTTGCCTCAGTCTCCTGAGCCACTGGGATTATAGGCGAGTGCCACTCTGCCTGGCTCTTTTGTCATTAACATCTTGCCTTAGTGTGGTACATTTATTACAACTGATAAGTCAATACTGATGTATTTTTATGCACTAAAATCCATAGTTTACATTGGTGTTCATTCTTTGAGTTCTATAGTTTGAAAAATTTTGAAAAATTAATAATGCCATGTATCTACCATTATAGTATCAGAATAGTTTTACTGCCCTAACAATTCTCTGCACTCCACCTATTTATCTTGTCCTCTCTTTGAACCCTTAGAAATCATAGATTTTCTTTTTTTGCAGCTTTATCTATGGTTTTCCTTTTCCAAAATGTCATAAAGTTGGAAGAGAAAAGTATGTAGTGTTTTCAATTTTATCCTTTCTTTAATCAATATGCATTTAAGGATCCACTGTGTCTTTTTGTGGTTTGATATCTCATTTTTAGTCACTGAAAAACATTCTATTTTATGTTTGCACCAGTTTGTTTTTCACCAACTAAGAGTCAGTTTAAAGATAGTATCAATAAGGCTGACATAGATATTTGTGGGAGGGTTTAGTGTTGGCACATTTTCAACTTAGATGCCCAGAAGCATGATTGATGGATCATACAATTAATATTTAAGAAATTGTAATATTAAATAGCTGCACCATTTTGTTTTCTCACTAGCAATGAATGGGAATTTCTACTGTTGCACATCTTTGCCAATATATAATATAGTCAGATTTTTTTTCTTAAATTTTAACCAAACTAATAGGTGCATAGTAGTATCTCTCTCTTCTTTAAAAAGAAAAAAAATCTTAGTGACTTCTAATGTTAAGCTTATTTTTGTGCACTTATTTATCATCTGTACATATTTTTAGTGAGATGCCTATTCAGACATTTTTTTCTGATTTTACATTTGTGGAAAGGGAGATTCTATGAAGTAAAGATGAGAATGAGCAAGAGGGGAAGAACAGACCAAGTGCTCTCTACTTTATGTAATACCATTTAGTTCCAGGGACATAGACTTACTGTTTATGTCCAATAACATAGTGTTAGAACAAGTATAAACTGAAACTAACAAAGGAGCAGAAAAACTGTAACAGGCAGCTCTTGAAAATAACTGTATCATCTCCTCTTTTATTTTTTTCTTCTAAGCATGCTCTCTTATTCTTCCTTACTCCATCAAAAAGATGCCTCTACTTATTTATGTTTTCAAATCCCCGACTGTTTTATTTTGCAACTGACTAATAATACAGCTGCCACAAGCCTCTTTGTTATCATTTTTTAATTTCACTTTCCACTAAGTTCAGTCTGTCTCTTGGTTTGAGAAGATACAATCAAGCAGGTTATCCTCTACCCAATTTTTTTATAACAGGTTATGGATCCACACTAGTCAGGGTTCTCTAGAGTAACAGAAACAACAAGATATGTATATGAATGGTTATAAAAAGGGATTTATTAGATTGGCTTACATGATCAGAAGTTGAATAGTCCCCCAATGGCCTTCTTCATGCTGCAGAGCCACTAGAACAAGTAGCTGCTCATTCCAAGAAGTTAGAGACCCAGAACAAGAAAAACCAATTATTTAGCCCTAGTTCAAAACTGATGAAACCTGGAAACTCCCTGGACAAGCAATGACCAGAGCCCCCGTAAGTGAGCGAGCCAGAGTCTGATGTCCTGAAGTGACTGCAGCAACAACCAATGCATCTGTTGAGGAAGAATGGAGCTTATATCTGCCGGGGCTTTCTCCTTCTACCTTCTGTTATATCAGGGACTCCAGCCTATTGGACTGTATCACCACATTCATAATGTGTCTCTCCATTAAGTCTGCTGTCTCACATGCCAATCATCTCTGGAAAAGCCCTCATTAACACACCCAGAAGTTTATTAATCCTAAGGATCTCTTAATCCAATCAAGTTGACAATCCAGATTTACTACCACAGGCTCACAAATCTCTTGTCAGATAATTTATAAACTGTCATTCAAAGAGGTACATAGGGCTGAACAGGGGTATCTTCAGGGTTAACACCAAAATGCATAAAACATGGATGCTTATCCAACAAAGTTTCTTGAGTTTAGCAATTAAACAGAACTTTCCCTTGTGAAAACAGATGCTTCATGATATGCCTACAACAAAAGCCATTGCAGAAGGTCATTGCAAAGTTGAGGAGGTAGTAACTACTTTGAAATGTCACAGATAGTGTAAAAAAGAGAATATATTTTTAGACTTGATAATTAGAGAAACAGCATAAATTTATGGTCAAAGTATAGAAAATAATACTTATAGGAGGCCAAGAATTAGCATAAAGTACATGAAGTTGTTAATTCATCATTAGAAACAGGTGAGTGAAACTTTGGAGAATAGAATAAGCAGAATCCAGAGAAAGAGATTAGAAACCAAGTAGATGGAGATGAAGAAGATGGTAGAGAGGTAAATAAATTCAAATATTGCAAAAAACTAGTTAATAGTCATAAAACATTAGTAAAGAGCTGATATATTAGATTATGAAGAAATACCAACAACTAAGGCAATATGTTATAGTTAAAATATAAGAAAGTGAGTTAAATAATCATCTAAGTGAATATTTAACTAAATGTTACTTTCTTATATATATAGTTTTCTTCACATCACCACCTTTAACCTCCTGAATCTAATTGGATTATTATTTAGAAGATGAATGCTATTTAGAATTATTCTAGCCTCTTGTTACTTGTTATTAGCAACTTTTGTAAGAAACAGCTCAAATTATGAAATTGTAGTCTCATCTGGAACTGTCAAACCTCTTGTGTTGGAAGCAATTTAAAACCCTAGAATCTGACAATAACATCACATCAACCCTTCTGTCGTTTTTGAATTTAACCTTCCCAGAGAAACAAGGCACTAAATAGTATATTGAGATATGCTTCCTTTCCTATCTTTGGAGCTGACAAATAACATTTTATGATTCACACAATTTGGAATAACAATCTTTTATATTTTGTTTTATTAATACTAACAAATCTTCTCAATTTATCCTTAACCTCATTTATAGAAAAAGAAAAGAGCTATATTGATAGTAATTTAGGGTCTTTATTCTCTTTTCTTTCCCAGAAGCATTCAAAAATTGCTAAATTCTAGAAATATACAACATTTAAAATGAACAAGAAAATGGTTTGTTTTTTATATTGTTCCATTTATTCATGGAACAAATGATTGAACAACCCATGGACCTAAATTATCTTCCTCTTTCCAACTTGATTTTCAGATCCAGGATCATATGACAGCAAATGTTAAGGCTATAGCACTTGGTCAGAGACACAGAACTCATAGAAAGATTCTAATGTTTACAGAGATCAGGGACAGGGTGTGGGTTATGGAGACTTCATGGTGATTGGACAAATTGGGTGGATGGCTAGAAAATTAATTTTGCCCATGCTGAAAATAATTAGCCAAAGCAAAAATATTAGCTTGTTTCCAGGTTTAGAAAGAATATTGAGAAGAAAGATGAATTGTTTAGGAAGTTAGCCTTCTCATACTAGTCCCATGTCATTGTCCTGTAATGGGGACATACCCTGATTTTTATTGTTCCTTGAGGAAGTATGCTGTCCTTTATATGTTACTACTGAGGGCTAATTCTTTTCCTGTTTCCTTTCTTCCAAATTCAAAATTCAAGACAGCTGAATTTATGTTGTGGAAATACTAAAGAATGATTCCCTTGCTCATTGTTCTAAGTATGCATTTACTAGTTTAAGGAACAAAAAAGAGTGAGGAAAAGGAAGAACTGCATTTCCATATTAACTCTTACTGTCATGTTATCAAAAGGGCAGAAGATAGAGATTATAAGGAATATCTCTTCAGAAGACAAGTCATAATTTACTCTTTTTGCACTTTGGAGAGTCAAAGAAGGATTTGTGTCAACCATCTAGATTTTAGCATTTGACTGTTAGGAACTCTGACCCTGCTACACATCTCATTTTACATGCACAGAGGAGAAACATTGCTATGTATGAACTGTGTCCGAGTGTATTTATTATTTCAATGTTAGGAATGAGGGACCAGGATCAAAGATATGAATTTCAACCTGGTGAGTCCTTCAAAAGATTTGGATTGGCCATGATTTTGGTTTACCTCTTTGAAGGACTTCCTATTCTGTTTTTGTGAAGAGACTGGTATGGAGACTGATAGAAACCCCTCCTTAGAAGGAATAGGGAATGTGAAGGGACACCATATATAGAAAGTGGGAGAAGTCTTATGGCAATATAGAGTGTAATTTGCCTAGACCATCTTCACATATGTGTTATGGTTTGTATATGAGGTATCCCCCAAAAGTTAATATGTGAGACAATGCAGGAATGTTCAGAGGTGAAATGATTAGTTTATGAGAGCTATAACCTATCCAATGGATTAATCCATTTGATGAATTAATAGTTTCAATGCATTAACAATTGTTAACTATAGGCAGATAGGGCATGGGCTAGAGGAAGCAGATCACTGGAGACATGCCCTTGGGGATTGTATTATTCCTGGATCCCTGCACTAAAGCTCTCTGCTTCCTGGTTGCCATGTCCTGAGATACTTTCCTTACCATGCCCTTCCACCATGATGTTCTGCCTCAACTTGAGCCCAGAGCATGAACTCTGTCAACCACAGACTGAACCTCTGGAACCCTGAGCCAAAATAAACTTTTCCTCCTCTAAGTTGTTCTCATCAAGTATATTGACCACAACAACACAAAAGTGACTAAACAGCATACATTATCACACAATTCAGAATTATGTGAGGTAAGTGGCAAAAGATTCATGCATCCTGGATCCTGCCAAATATCACCTGATTACAAGTAAACTCAAACTGTTCTTTTACAACTCATGATTTCAAACTGCTCAGATTTGTGCTGTTGTGATTAAAATAGTTAAAATCTAAGAGTAGGAAACCAGAAGTAAGGCTCTAGTCTATAGCTTCTGCTTCAATGTAGAAAGTATTTAACAGCTGAGAATAGGGAGTCTGACCTATAATACAGTGGAAATTGCCCACCCCTCCTTCCCTCCTGGCTGCTAGTGATATGTTCTGTTAATCTCCATCTTATGACAAGACTATTCATAGTTTTACTTTTTTTTCTCACCAGGTACAGTCCCAATATTCCCCTTCTCTGGAAAATTTCTACTTATTCTTTGAAGTTCAGCTTAGATGCTCAAAGTTAGCATTTTTCCCTCCCCCCACTGCTTGTGATCTTCTCTAATGTCAGTTCTTGCTGAATCTGCTTTTTTAGCAGGATGAACAAGGAACACTTTCTGGAGAACTTTCGGCATTTCAAATGGTGGTGTTCTATCCCAGTTAAATTTCAGGTTCATCAAGGACTAAAAATACGTATGACATTTTCTTGTATGTGTCAGGGCACAAACAAAATATCAGTGAATTAATTGAATTAAAGTGCATGAGATGGTCTAAGGTTAACATGTTCAGTTGTGACTATGTATAGACCACCTTTAATTGAAGATTGTTTTTTGTCAGTACACCAGTATTTCTAAAACCTTAAGTCAATCAATATTATCACTGTTGCTCTTTGGCACAAATATTGGGCATTTATCTGACAAATTATTCCTTTTCCACTCTATATGCCCTTTTGCAATACTAACTCACATTATGGGCTGGGCTTGCAACTTGCTGGGGCTAAGAAGAGTTGTAAAATGCTTACTGTGTGGTGTGTATCTGTCTCTTGGAACCTGGAGATTGCCTTATGCATAAGCAGAGGAAGGCTCTTGAAGGAGATAAAGAGGAGCAGAGAGTAGCAAACCCTGCTGAGCTTCTGCAGCTCAATTGCCAACTGAAATGGCAGGTATGCTATGCTAGACCATTCATCCTAGCTGAGTCAATCCAAAAGTCATCCAGTCTATCCAGAGTATCATCAGAAATGGTAGATGGTTGTTTTAAGACACTAAGTTATTTCTAAATTAGCAAAAGAAAATAGAAAATGGATTTCCAAAATGACAATATGCAGAGGAGAGGGCAATTCTTTCAGATTATCCTTGCTGGATAGTTTTGCAGTTGCCCAGCAGTTTTTAGGACCAGAATGACAGAAATCATTTTAGATGTTGGTGTTAGAAGATGCCAATTTGGGGAATACTATGCAATTAAAATCAATGGTAAGAATTTGAAGGGCACTGATTGTATTCTAGAACTTAATTGTTCTTTAGGATGAAATTGAGTTCTAATTTAAGTTCGAATCTGAAGTCTCTCACTTCAGTATATCAAAGTAAATGTTTTGTTTTCTGTTTTGTAAATATTTATATAGTCTATACTTTGAGCCAGCATCTCCTTTCATCCTATTTAGTAGGATGCAGAAACAGACCTAGAAATGTTAATTATCTTGACCAAAAATCACACAAGAAATAAGCTAATGGCATGGTTTCAAATCCAAGATAACATACCCAATAATTTCTGGTCATAACCAAGATGCTACCTAATTTTTTTCTTATAATATGCTATATCTAACCATATTAATATTCGTATGTACTTATCTAGCTTTAAGGTTTTTTAATTAAAATGAAGAACAACATCAGTTTTGTTCCAGAATACAATAATTCAAGTATTTACCTATTGTCCTATGATTGAGAAGATGTACAGCTAAAAATGGGAAAAAAAATAAGAAAAAATTAAACAGAGTTGAAAAAAACAAGGACTAGAAAGAAATCAGACCATTCTATACTGGAATATGTTATCAATATTATGAGTTATGAGTGAACGAGGATAATTTGTTTCAACTCAAGGTTCTATGTTTTACAACGTAGGTGTAGGAATTTGGCTAAATTTTTTTTCAGCTTCAATGCTTTTTGAGATTCTCAATTTGGTACTATTGTAGGCAAGTGACTGAGATAGTCTAAGGACAAAAACATCCTTCTGAGCACTTTGTAAATGATACCTACTGATTAGCCTCTTTTTATATGCAGACACATAGTTAGCACCTGGAACATATCATGAAAATAATTTGAAATTACAAGACTATAAAGCTTTAGAACTTGGAGCAGTTTCCATCCACAGGATCAAGCACAGAGACCAGCCCCTCACAAAGGCTCAATGAATATTTTCTGAATTGAATTCAATATTATTGTTTTCCACTCTAGAATGTCCATCAACTAACAATGGATTTGTCTTTTGCTGTGGCAGCACAAACCCAACCAGCTGAATTGTCAATCCTTCTAGGCAGGAGTTATTCCTTATGGTCCTTTTCTTACCAACTAACAAGAGAAGGGTGAGAAAAGCATTTTCATTGTTTAATTTGATCTAATGGGAGAAATGCATTTTCCTTTTTAGATTTATTGAAAGCAACTCCATTTGAGTAAAATGACAGCTGTCAAGTTCCTTGATGGTTTCACGTTTCCTGATAAAATTACAGGCACAGAAAAGCACACCAGGCTGGTCCTAAATACTTCAGTGTCATGAACAGTGTAGCTATAATTAGGGACTTTTGCCTGGTGTTAACAAATGCCAGAGGGCATCTCAATCTCTGCAGATGAGTTCTCCAGGATTTAATTAGCTCTCCACTTCTATTCTTTGTAGAACTATGCTGTTCCTAATATACCTGGTACTTGCTTCAGGCATGGGTCAAAGCATGCATCTGTCAATTATTTAATATTCATGACATTTTTTAACAAATGAAGTGTGCCTGAAGCCTGTAGCATTGAAGGATACCAAAGCCTGTGCATTTATGGAATAGACCATCTAGTTCTTTGAATAATAATTTGAAGAACTCAGGGACACAAGAAATTTTGTTCTTAAAATCTTGAGGTTTGTCTTCTCTTTTTGCTTATAATTATCAAAAGAGAGAATGGAGTTAACTATTCCCTGGTTCTTAATCCCTAGTCACTATGTCTCAGTATAGCAGTTTTGTACACTGCTTACAGGTTTTTCTTTTTCATCTTTAAGAAAGAGAAGGGAACTAGTTGATTTCTGAGACTCCAGCTTTAAGTCTAGGCTTTAATGATTACTATGGAAATGTTCATCAGATACACCCCTTCTTTAAAATAAGTGACTACGGAAAATTCAAGATTTTGCTTTATTGCAAGAAAATGAAATTCTATAACATTTTTAACTAGGTAATTTCTGCATCTCAAAAAAACTTGAAAATGGCTTTCTTAACTATGCCAGTAACATGTGACACCTTAAGATGCTTCAGAAGTAATCCCTGAAACTAAGCTACATGGCATTGAAAGTTATAGTAGTTCTTCGCAGCCTTTGGAGCATTAATAGCAGATTTTTTAGTATCCTGGTTATTACAACTCCCTAAAGAGCCCAAGTAGGTGCTTTGTCTATCCCTCTGGAATATCTGCCTCCTTGAAGATATATTATATTCAATTTTTAAGCTAATTTTGAGGATTGGTCAAATGTCTGATGTTATTATAGTATATAAATATAATGAATAACAATTATTTAATTTCAGTTGATGCCACGAGGAATTAATACAGATATGATTTTTAACAGCTTCATCGAGGTATAACAGCTACACTATAATAAACTACAAGCATTTACATGCACAATTCAATCTGTTTTGGCATGTGTATGTACCTGTAAAATCATTACCACAACTGAGATAATGAATACTTCATCACCTTTCAAGATCTCTCTAACCACTTTATAATCTCTCCTTCTTGTGCATTCCAATCTCTCTCCCCAAAAAACTCCTGAGAAGCTTCACTATAGATTAGTTTATATTTTCTGTACTTTTAGAAAAACTGAATCATACAGTATCCAATTTTTGAACTTTTCTCCTTCAGTATAATTATCTTGAGATCCACCTATATTTTTGTGTATAGCAATAATTCATTTATTCACCGGTGATTTGTATTCTATTGTGTAAATTTACTATAATCTGTTTGATTATTATTTTGTTGATGAGCATTGGGTTGTCTCTAGTTTGGGAGTATTACAAATAGAGCTTCGACGAACATTTGTGTACATGTCTGTGTTTGTATGTATAATATATACATATATACATATATAAAATATATATTTAACACTTTTGTGTGTGATTAAATAAATAACTATGTATAATAAATGTTAAAGTTAATTATTAGTTCTAGTGTTTTGGGGGGTATGTTCATCAGATTTTCATATAAATCATGTCATATGAACATAAAGATAGTTTTACTTGTTCCTTTACAATTTTATTTCCTTTTATTGCCTGATTACACTGGCTAGAATCTCCAGTACAATAAGGAATAGAATGGGTGAGAGCAATCATTCCTGTCTTGCATAAGGCTTTTAGAATTTCACCATTAAGTATTAGACTAGCTGTAGGTTTTATAGGTCCCTTTTATGAGATTAAAAAAATTCCATTTTAGTACTAATTTGTTAAGAATTTTTATCAGAAATAGATGTGGAAATTCTTCAATATCACTTGAACGCTTTTTTAAAAATATCAGCTGAGATATTCATTATTATTTTGTTCCTTTTTACCACACTAGTATTGTGAGCTACTTTGGTTGGGTTTTAAATGTTAACCTAGCATTTCACATCTTGGATAAATTCTACTTGGTCATGATGTAGTATATTTTTATAACATTATATTTAGCAAAAGATACTTATGTCTTACAAATGTTGAATAACCATATCCTTTGCGTGTGATCATAAATATTCATTATCAGCATAAGTTCTTTAAAAATCCAGCCTTTGTTAAGTGTTGAAGCTTTCTGTGTCTCAGTTTACATACTTGTGAAATAAATAAAAATAATAGCCTAGCCACTTGTTAAAAAGTCTCTAGGACAACATTATTATCTTATGTTGTCCTAGAGACTTTTTTTGTTTTGCAATGTTGATATATAACATGTCCTAGACTTGGTCAAATAATATTAGTTTATTTTGAGTGGCTGTAGTAGTTAGTTCAGACTGGTAAAGTGTGGCAGGTTGCTAGTTGAGGGGAAGGAGTTTGGGGATAAGTGTGAGAGTAGTTATTGAGTAAGATAGAAGAATTGCCAAGTGTCAGTGAGAAGTTAAGTTGGAGAGTTGAGTGCTAGCTTGGAGTCAGGAAAGGGAGAGGGTTCTAGAACATATTTAGTTGTAAGGAGTTGAGTGTACTGGGATATATTTTTCTTTGTTCATGTAGAAAAACTTTGATGCAAGGTATAAGGAAAGGCCACTAAATACTTGGAGTTAATAATATAAAGGTCTGAATGCCAATTCCAACCCTCATTTCACCTTTCAGGATGGAAACTGTGACCTTCGAAGATCTTCAAATAATTTTATTCCATGGACGACTTTGTCTAATGAAACTATAGATTTCTTCTTAGGATAATATTTTAAATACATAAATAACAATAAAATTATACATAAACCAATTATTGTGAAAAGTTCCATACACAGGCTCTTCTGGGGTCTATAGGATTGTGTCCATAGGTACCAGATAATGTACCTGGTACATTAATGGTAATGTATGAAAATAATAGAGATGGTGACTGAGATAGAAAAATAAAGAAGATATTTTATTTCTCAAATATTTTATCATGTTAAATTTGCACATGTGCATTCAGTTCTTTATTCAAAAGCCATCTTTCATTCAGTGGATCCTGGCCTTTCCATCCTCCCTAAAACTGCAACACTGTGTTCTGTCCTGCAACACTGCCTCGCCCACTTCTCTGATTCAGTGCCTTCCTTAGCATTTGCTATTACCTAAATCCAGATTGAGCAAAAATGACCAAATTTCAGCCACCTGCTGTTTTATTATGACATGAACTGAGTAATTTTTGCATATTAAATATTTCAAATAAAAACTAATGTTTTTACCACTGGAAAATTGTATTAATTTTTTTATAGATCCTATTTCTATAAACCCAAATATTTTGGGAAAAGAGACACAGTTTTATTTATAGATCATGTGTGTCTGCTTTCATCCTACGATGGTAAAATTGAATAGTCATATTGTCTGGCCCTTTACAGAGAAAGCTTACTGATTCCTGTTTCTGCTCTAACATATTATATTTTTATTTTATTTTCATATATAGTATTTTACATGTGGTGTTTTGTTGTTGTTGTTGTTTATTTTCTCCCATTAGCATATAAGTCTTTTGGTGGTAGGAAATTTTATCCATTTGATTTCCTGTCAACACCTGATGCCCAGAAACAATGTGTGGCACCCACTAAGGTTCACTGCACATCTGCCAATGGAGTGAACATCTGCTGCATCAGTGATGTGATACATGGAGCAGTTGAAATAAAACAAGCATCGTCAAAAAGGAAAGAAGTAAATCAATTTAGGAGCTTCTTTTCAGAATGCCTTAGAGCATCTCAGTGGGTGAGTATGCAGTCCCATTGGGGCTGCAAAAGTCACCAGAAAACAAGAAGGTGCTCAGTTTGCCAAGGTGGCAATTAGCAAAGAACCGGACAGAAATAGTTAAGCATTTATGATGGAGCAGAAAGAGAAATGCAGTTGGAAAAAGTAAAAACGAGGCCAGTTTATGCATAGCCTCAACTGACAGCCTGAAGTTTGGTTCAAGATTAACTTTTGAATGTCCTGACTCAAATCTGTTTGTTTACAAACCTTGGAAAGAAATGGAGGAGGAAAAGGTTACAACTCAACCAAGAAGATGTCAATTTGCCCTGTAGTTACTTGTGATTTGGAGCAATTCCAAACAAAAGCAGCAAATCAAAAGATCCCATCCCTTTTATTTTCTTCCCTTCACTTTAAGAATACCAATTACAAGTGATTGAAAGAAAACATTTTCATGGTATTTCCCCAGACCTGATTGTGTTTCAAGTCTGGAGACAATCTCAAGGGCTCCAGTCGGGACATATTTACAGGGTATCGAGTTTGGATTTTATGCCTTGTTTTTGCCGTTATGTGGAGGCAACTTTGATGTTTATTGTACTGCTCAATTGATACAAATTATAGTCAGATAAAGGCAATCAACAATTTTTACCAGTTCTTCAAATTGTGACTTGCCTTCAGTAAGAGACAATGGTAATTTCTGACTTTTTAGAAATTTGATACAACACCCTGCTGGACTCCTAGGACACTGATGTGTGTGTTTTTGTTGTTGTTGTTGTTGTTTATTTGTTTTTAACCTACTTGAACTTCCAGCATTTGATTTAATATACACTTCCTGGTACACATTGAGACCAGGTAGAAGAATTTTAATAAAGAATAGACATGAAGTATATGAATTAGCAGAATCAATCAAAGTATATTTTCTAGGTGATGGTAAAAAAGAATCATATGATTTATTAAACATAGCTCAATAACATAATGTTAAATACAGATGCATACTTTTATAGTGTTATAGTGTGCATTTTCAACAAGGTGATATCCCTTGCAAAGGAGTACAATTCATACTTAGGATGTGAAAATAGTCTTAGATATGACAATGATTTATGGCTCTCTGACATGCCCAAAGTAGAAAAAAGAGACATGGCACATCTCTGATATTTCATGAGATCGGGGTAGTATGAAAACATGTACATGTAAAAATCTCTTTAGGTGGGGGTGAAATATAAAAATAAACAAATAAATAATGTTTAAAAAGTGTTTGTTGTTCTTTTGCCAGTCTTCTTGATATCTTTATGGAACTCATGAACTGCTTTCTAAATATTATCACAGCAATTGTGGTATACATGAGTGTGTGTGTGTGTGTGTATGTGTGTGTGTGTGTGTGAGAGTGCACATTTGTATGTTGTACTCATGCAAGTCATAGTTCTCAAAGGTTAGGTTAAGCCTCCCATTTTCCATGACTTTTTAATCTATAATTTATATAACATATACATATATGTTATATATATATATATCTTAGATGATATAGACAGTCTGATTGATGAACCATAAAGTTTAAGATGTTTTCTAGTCCCCTTCTTTTATTTACCACTTTGCATATTTGCTCATAAGAATTTGTAATTAAAAATTATCCCAACACAAATTATAATGGTAAGTAAAGAATTAACTTGTAGTATAAATAAATGTACACCATTTTATTTATATATTCTATTTTTGCTTTCTGAGTTGTCTTAGATCTTTTTTAATAAATGTAACATCTAATTTCCTAAATTTGCAACATGATTTTAACAATATTGATACAACTGTTAGGAAAATCTCAACTCTACAAATAAGCATACTAATAAAAAATTGACATTTATTATTAGTTTTACCTTACTGGTAGCAGTTATAGCTTCAATTTGACCTTTGGAATTTGGGACTATGGTACAATATGGTACAGTGTAACCACACATTGATGTGGAATCTCACATTAAATGTAGTTAGTTACATCTTTAACCCAAGACAAGTAATTTAAATATTTTAATCTATTTTTTATTTTTAGAATGGATACTATCATATCAATCTTACAGGATTGTTGTAATAACAATAAATGCAATAACATATACAAAACTCTTAGCATAGAAATTAAGATACAATAAAAAAGAGCAAATAATCAACATATTGGTGCTAGAAGGGTAGAATAGTATAGTGGTAATAATCATAGTAATCGTAGTTGGTTAGATAAGAGTTCATGTTATCTTCATGTCCAAGTAACATGCAAATTATTCCAAAACCCAACCCAGAGACAGTGAAGAAGATGCAATTCCAGGGTAGTTCACCCTGTTGTATGATCTTTTAGAATACTGGTTTTATAGGGAGAAAAATAAGCCAGAATAAGCTTAACAAAGAATAATAGGGAGAAATTTAACAAAAAGAAGTTTCAATAGAAATGAGTTACAGGCTCCATATACTTGAACAACAACAACAACAAAAAAACCTAGGAAAATTGAGAAAACTCAATTTTTAAGTTATATAAATATGTCATTTTTAAGGGAATACTCCTAACTCAAACTTCAAAAAAGGATATATTTCCAGTTGAGAGAGGTTGAAATTTGAACTATAATTGTGCTCATGGACTGGAGTTGAAGATTATCTAATCTGAGGTAGTTGAGAAACAGTTTTATCAGTTTATCAGGTAGATTGTGAATATGACTATAGATGTAAAATATAAATAAGGCAGTGGATGAGCTGAGAATAGTTGTGTCATAAGAGCACAATTTTTCTGGTGACAAGGAATTTGAGAGGTGTGATAAGTAGATGAAGTTGAGTTAACATTTGTAAAGAATGTACACACTGAGTGCTAAATAGAATTGAATTGATGTATAAAAATATAATCTGGACATATTTATGTAAGGAATCATATACAATGCACATTCCTTGAAAGGTTGACCACAAAGATTGTGGCAGAAATAAAACATCTGTGACTGGTCATCACATGTTCAGGGCAGGAATATGTGGAGGCCACTTCTCTGAAACTGACCAGCCAATCTAAAAAAATTTGACAGTTCAAGTCTTCTTCCTTCATTCAGACTGGGAAGTTAATATGGTGTGTGACCTCTACTTTAATTTTTAGTGCTTATATTAAAAAGTCATGGTAAAACTGTTACATGTGCTAAGAAAAAAGGAAATTAGTTATGAACATCTCATTGACTATAGGAAAGCTTGAATGTCCACTGTTTCCTTTAAAGCATCATTGATGTAATTCTCCTACCACTGACTGAACATTTCTACAGAACTCATCTAAATGTGCTCAATGAATCCCCAGATAATTTCTGCATCATTAACTGTTTACATGGTGACCTCAATAAAAAGGTTTCAGCCTGATGAGATGTCTCTCTCATGGGCTGCCTCAGGCAGCAGTTGAGTAGGGCTACACAAATCTCTTGATACATGGACAAATGAGAAATATCACGTTACTCACCTTAATCTTGCCACAGTAATCCCTGAAATGCCTTTTGTTCTATTAACTTCCAAAGAACTCCATAATCCCACAACTCAAGTGCTATCCCTGAAGACCACAGTTTCTACTGATTGGAGAGACATCTACACAGTGATCTTCCCTGCTCATAATTTAAGGCTCTATAATCTTGTATTTTAAAGCAAATTCTCTATGTGTAGAGCTCATTTTTAATGGCACTGTATTAAAATTTAACTGCATGTCTTTCTAGAAAAATGACTAGTCATTCTGCTAAATGTTAGAAAAAGAAAAATAATGGTTTATCACACAATATCTGTAACTATTCTATTTCCGATTGGGTAAGTAGAATAATTCAGTGGATTGATTAGAGAAAGGCATATGACTTTTTCTGTACCACAATGCCTCTCAGACATATCTTTTAATATGCTGTAAAAAATTCTAGTATGTGAAGATCAAAAATGATTTTTAATGGAAGATTAAACTAGAGGAGAGTCATTATAACTGAATTCTGTTTCCAAAATTGTTGATAAAGTTTGCCATATTGTGCAAATAAATCTATGGTTTGTGTCTTTAATTTCTATCTTCCTGTAATGAAAAAAAATGAGTTGCATAATCTCTAAGAATTCAATTCGAAATTCTGTTTTACTCTGTGACATTAGATAATATTTTGTCTATAAAATTTTTGAATTTGCAAATCATGAGCTCTATGGTCATATCATGAGCTTTAAGTTCTAATTAACTAAAAAATTGTATGACTTTACTGATTTTTCTTATTTGTTCATTCATTTGCTCTTGTTATTCCCCAGCACAGATGTAAAATGTCTGCTTAAACTGTTCTTTATAATTATTATCTAATAATTGTGCTTTTTCTAATCTTTATTTGCTAATAGTATTCTATTTAATACTTAGATTCATATTTCTAAAATATTACTCCGAATTCCATCAATAATTTTTGATATCTAGAGAGTAATATCATTTCTGTTTAAATATATCCCATTGGTATATCTATTGTTATATTTCATTCTACACCTTTGTTATACCTTTAATGGTACTTTATGCCCATATGAATTTCTTTCCTATCCACAACCCTGCAACCATAAGTTTATGGTTTTTGATTATTGTCCACTCATAGAAAATTCCTTGGCAGTAGGCTTATCAATTCTTATATTTTCTTCAGCTCTTGGGACAGTGATGCATTTATAGCTTTGTACTAGTTGCCCGAACTTGTCAAAATAGATACTACATATAATTTTAAAAATACATAGTCATCCTTTCTTACTTACCATAGGATCTGGATTTTAAGAATCCAGGAATAAGATGGACTTTAATAATTATATCTACATGTTTTCCTCTGCATCTCTTTGGAACAAAGAATGGATTTTTCATCGGATTTCATTTCTTTTCAATTCAGATTGAACTTTTTGCTGAAAAGTTGCAGGGAAATATTTGTATGATATAATAAAAAGGACACAGTTGACTTGAAGTTAGAATATATGGCTTTGTTGGGTTTAGTCTCCTCACCACTTTAAAGAGTCTAAAAATATCTTGTGCCATCCATCACTGGCTTTCCAAGAGACTCACAGGAGAAGCTGGACATGAAAGCCAAAAAACACAGAGTGCGGTTGAGTTAGGAAGTCCTCTTGCTGTTTTATTTCCAGGAGTATTATAAGTTGTAACAGTAGCAGCAAGAATAGCAGTAATCATAAAGAAGTTTTTTGAGATACTACCTTGCATTCCATCAGACCATAATGGAATGAAATTAGAAATCAATGATAAAATAAAAAATAGAAGTTACTCCATCACCTGGAGACTAAATAATATGCTATTGAATGACACATGGATAACAGAAGACATCAGGGAGGAGATAAAAAAATTCTTAGAGGTAAATGAGAAATCTGATACAACATATCAAAATCACTGGAGCATTATGAAGGTTGTGTTAAGAGGAAAGTTCATTGCATTGAGCTCATTCATTAAAGAAAGAAAAAGTCAACAAATAAACAACCTGACATTACATCTCAAAGCACTAGAAGAAGAACACATCAACACCAAAAGAAGTAACAGACAGGAAATAATGAAAATTGGGGCTGAAATCAATGAAATTGAGACAAAGGAAACAAGTAAAAAAAATTGACAAAACAAAAAGCTGGTTCTTTGAAAAAATAAAACTGATAACCACTTAGCCACCCTAATGAAAAGGAGAGAGAAAACTCAAATTACTACAATTTGAGATGAAAAACGAAATATTACAACAGACACTATTGAAATATAGAAAATAATTAGAAACTATTTTAAAATCTATACTCCAGTAAAACAGAAAGTCCTGAATACACCGACAAATTTCTAGAGGTATATGATCTGCCCAAACTGAATCAGGAGGACATACACAACTTAAACAGATCAATTTCAAGCAAGGAAATAGAGGACACCATCAAAAGCTTACCAACCAAGAAGGGCCCAGGACCAGACAGATTCTCAGCCAAGTTCTGCCAGATCCTCAAAGAATAATTAATACCAATACTCTTCAAATTATTCCATGAAATAGAAATGGAGGGAACCCTTCCACACTCGTTCTATGAGGCTAGTATCACCCTGATTCCAAAACCAGACAAAGACACAGCAAAGAAAGAAAACTTCAGACCAATATCCCTGATAAACATTGATGGACAGAATTCTCAAAAAAATTCTGGCAAATCACATACAAAAAGATATATTTAAGAGATAGTTAAAAATAAAAAGAAGAAAAAGTTTTTTGGCTCATAGGGGTAGAAGGTAATTTTAGGTCTACCTCACCCCTAGCCTGATTTGTTTTTGTATATATTACGTATGTACATACATTTACACAACCATATATATGTGTGTGTGTGTGTGTGTGTGTGTGTATATTTGCATTTGTCTTTAATATTAGTGGTACATTTCTGTTCTCTTTTTCCAACTATTACACCTGGACTTCATGACTCTGTCTTTTCAAGTTTTTACTTTTTTCTACCACATACAACTTGGATGTGCAAAGCTGGACAGAATCATGAGCATCTATGTGTATGTTTGTCATCATAGTTCCTTCAGGCTCCTATAACAAAATATCATAGACTGCTTACCTTATAAATAACAAAAATCTATTTCTCACAGTTCTGGGTACTGGGAAGATTAAAGAACAGGTATTTGGTGAGGGTACATTTCTCATAAATGGCACCTTCTCACTGTCACAGTGAAAGAGAAAATGGATCTCCTTTTGTGTCTTTTAAAATGGATCTCCTTTTGTGTCTTTTTTAAACACAAATCCCCTTATGACCTAATCACCTTCCAAATGATTCACCCTCCTAATATCACCACCGGGGAGGCATAGGAATTCTGGAGGGATAAAAACTTTTAGACCATAGCAGGTTGTAAGAAAAAACTCAAATGCAAAGTTGCTTGATTAATTAATTCAATAGATAATCTCATGGATATTCAAGCATCACAAGGCATCTGGAAATGCAAAGTAGAAGTAAAGGTGATTGCCTCTGTCTCTGATTGAAGTACATTTGAATTATCTTTTATTTTCTGACTTCCACACAATCCATTTTCTTTCTGGAACTTGCTCATGGACCTGCTTTGCTTTGGAGCTTGGTCACATATCAATTTGGCATGACTTTTTAGTTCTGGAGCCCACCATTATTCAGTTGATTGACTCTTAAAGCTTCCAATGTTCTATTCTTTGAAAAGGGAGTGATGAATCCTTTTTAGATTAGGATCTATCAATGATCCTAATTTACCGGTAGTCTACTGGGAAGGCAGACAGAAATAATATTGCCTAGACATCTGTCCCTTTAAGAAAATGCAGGTTCTCAACAGTTTCATCAGAGACTATTAGTGATAAACATAAGGTTTAAATATCTTCACTGGATTGAGGAAGTTGGTTCTTAAGCCAACATGATGAAGAGTTGGGCCTACTTTTTCTTCCAATAAGCACAAAGTCTCTGGTCTAATGCCTAAGTCCTTGATTTACTTTTAGTTGGATTTTGTACAGGGTGAGAGATAGGGATTCAATTTCTTTCTACTATACATGGATTTCTAGTTTTCCCAGTAGCATTTGTTGAAGAGGCTATCTTTTCTCCAATATACGTTTAGGGTACCTTTATCTAGGATTAGATAATTTGTGTTTTCTATTCTGTTTCATTGATCTTCATGTCTCTTTTGTGCCCATACCATGCTATTTTTGTTACTATAGCTCTGTAGTATAATTTAAGGTCTGGTATTGTGATGCCTCCTGCTTCTCTTTTCTCACTCAGGATTGCTTTGGCTATTCTGGGCCTCTTGTTTTTCCAAATGAGTTTCATGACTGCTTTTTCACTGTAAACAAAAATCAATTGTTTATAATATCATTCAAATGTAAACAACAACTCTGTGTCTTTCTTTAAAATAACTCCATGTTCACTTATATAAAGTATCTGCCAAGACTCTGCAGAAATTCTGTCCAATCTTTGGTATATCAGAAAATGCATTTCGTATTAACTGCAGGTATACACAACTTTCTCATTTGCTCTTGTTAGTGATCAAACAAGTCCTTGGCTCTGACCTCTACAGCACTGTTTAACAATGTGTGTCTTTTTCATCTATTGCTCTAATTTAGACAAGTATGGTCTGCTTGCTATTCATATCTATGTGCTTTGCATCCATTGATTCAAACAACCAAGGATCAAAAATATTTGTTAAAAATTATGTCTGTACCAAACAAATGGAGACAATTTTCCTTATCATATTCTCTAAACAATATATTATAACAACTATTTACACAGCATTTATATTGTATTAATTATTGTAAGTAATCTAGAGATGGCTTAAAATATATGGGAGGCCTTGGGTAAGTTATAAATAAATTTTATAGCATTTTATCTTAGTAGATAACATCATATATGTATAGATTTTAGTATATCCATGGGATTCCTACAACCAATCCTTCTGGGATACATAGGCAAAACCAAATATGGTCAGGTGTTTTAGACTAAAGAAGAAATTCCTTCTTTACATGAACTAAGACTAGATAGAATAAGATGAGAGAAATAGTAAACTGTTGGTGTAAATTAACTAGAATTCTGTTTTTCTCTGAAAAGTATCAACACTTAAACTTTTTTTGTCACTTTGGAGTTTTTGAGTTTCTAATAAAACTTTGCGCCCTCTTCCCAGAGAAATGCTAAAAAATTTAAAATATCCATAACAATGCAGGTGCTTCACTGAATTTCTAAAGCCCACAAATGGACCCCACAGGAGTTCAGAGTTTATTCTCTGAACACACTAATATAATGTAAATGATTACAGAAATGCTTTCAAATTGCCTTTTAGAAACCATGCCTAAGCAAGCTGGGGAGGGAGGAGAGGAGAGCAAGAGAAATTCCTGGAGAATGTGATGGATCACATTATGCTTTGTGCATGTACAAATATGGCATAATGAATCCCACTATTATGTATAATGATAATGCACCAATAAAAATCAAGTAAAAAAGAAAACATGCTTAAATAGATGTTACTGATGCATTTTTCTCCCTGAGTCTTTCAAGTTCACCAGAACATGAATTAGAAAATCTCCAAGAATATTTTTGTGTCCTATTTCATTATTATACAAGT
Organism: Geosciurus inauris; assembly: GCA_004024805.1. Taxonomy (NCBI): domain Eukaryota; kingdom Metazoa; phylum Chordata; class Mammalia; order Rodentia; family Sciuridae; genus Geosciurus; species Geosciurus inauris. The sequence goes on from PVHX01000143.1 coordinate 246,160, forward strand.
GGGCCAACAAAGAAACTAAAAAGCATACAGACGTCATGGAAGCTCAGTGGTAGTAAAACCTTGGAGGGAGGTGGAAAATTCTTTAAATGAAATTCTAAAAAATAATTCCAACACAAAAAAATGGTAAAAATTTAGATGACTAGCTGAAGTGCAATTTGGTTAAGCTATGTATGGGTCTTTACCTTAGATCTTTATCTTGCTTGTCTGTTCTGGTTGCTAATAAAGTTCTGCAGATCCCTCCAGAGACAAACAGACACACATGATCCAGTGGATGTGATGAAGAAAGAGGAACAGTACTTTAGACAGAAGCAACCATATTCACAGAGGTAGCAGGAAAGGGACCTTTCCTGAATATTCCCATAAATATTACTCATAAGTACCTGAATATTCCCATAAAGATTGATACTGGGAGTGGGTAGACTAAAGATGATTGATTTATAAAATAATAAACTTTTTATAGTCTATGTGAAGTGATTTCAATAAAATGAGGATGATTTGTTGGTTTTAAATACAGAAGTAAATTGATAAGTTTTATATTTTAAGAAGTTCTCCCTTGATACTATGCAGAAGATAAATCAGAGGAAGTGATTGACTGGGGAGTTCGGGAGAGAGAGAGAGAATTCAACTCAGAAGCACCAATATTAGAAACAGAACTAGAAAAATAACCAGGAGTAGAGAGAAAGTAACAGGTTATAAAGATCTTGTGTAGCTAGAAGAATTGACAGGTCTTATGCCATTTGGATAGGGGTGATGAGAAAAAGGAGACACTGTTTTTCTGTCATGCTGTTCACACATGGCACAGAAAATAAAAAATTGTAGGACCAAAAGTCTGTATATTGTTACAAATTCATTTTACTCTCTAATTCCTTCATGCTAATAAAGTGTTGCTTTTTAGCTACCTAATGATTTCCCCAGTTACATTGTATGTTTCATGAAGAATTCTCTGAAGTTGTGGTGGACACAATTTGTTCAAATTTGATTATCTAGCAGGAGCACCTGCATTTCAAGGTTGAGAATGGCAACACTGTAGTTAAGTTCCTAGGAAGAACACATTATGGATATTTGACAATCTTACAATGTCTGTAGAAAAGAGAAATACCTCTGTGTATTTGTTTCATAAGATATATGTGTATATGTATTTTATATATATGTATATGTGTATATATACAGTTCATATATATAAAATGTATATGTGTACATACATAAGTTATATATACAATTCTTATATATAGTATACCACTTTACCTGCATTTATTTTGTTGGAAAGTGTTTATTTTTTTAATAGCAAAATCAGGAATGAATTCCAGATTCCGCAAATTTAAATAAGGTTAGGAATTCCTTCATTAATTCCTTTATTTATTTATTTTTTCACTTAGCAAAGATTTTGAGTGAGAACATGGATGTATTTCTGTCACCATGGAAGGTACACAGATAGACGTAATAAAGGAAAGACATGGGCCTTGTCCTTAGGAAGGTAATAAAGGTTGTAAAGTTGAAACTAGTAGAAACATAATATGATGTAATTAAAGCACAATGTGTTATACACATATTAATGTACCAAAGAATGTGAAAGGCAGTTGGTACCATCAAAGTGGATATAAAATTAGTACTTTGGAATTACCTGGATCTTATTTGAGTCAGTTGTTGACAGCTGGGTGAATAAAGATAGGTGGTAGGTTATGCTAGTTTATGGCTATATTATTCATCTTTTTCCTCTCTAGTTCCTGTGAACCAGTATCTACTTTTCTCTTCCAATGAGACCTATGCTGCTGGAGGACTCAGGGCTCTGGTATTGTTTCTGACTATCCATGCTAACTTTCTCCTACTTTGGTGTAAGTTCTCTCAGCTCTGAGTCTTCTCCATAGTGCTTACTGTAAGGTACATCTTATCTGCAGGGGCTCACCTGATTTACTGGAGTGTTTTATGAAGTGATTAAAGTATATACTCTGCAATCATCTAAGAAAAGGTAAAATTATGCTAGTTAAAGTAAAACACCACCACTATCAGAAAATTCAGTCTGCTTTGGAAAGGACTATTTGGAAAGCCCTGGGGAATGCAGAAGTGACAAATATTTTGCTTTAAAACCCCATAAGCCTGCTGTAATATATTTAGGTTCTAGTTTTTAAAAGCCCAGAGGAAAAGTGAAATACTTTCCATAAAACAAATATGCTGCAACAGAGCAATGAAAAATGCTCACTCTGAGAAAGATCACTATGTACAAGACTGTCTCAAAGTCTGCAAACAAAAGCATGCGTACAGTGACCTGAGTCTACAGATGCATGAAAATTAGCTACTTTCAGGAGTAAATGAGAGTGTGCCAATATCCTCTAAAAACAAATTGTCAGTAATTGTCTAGGATTTATTTTAATGCTGATATGCTTTGGACTTGCCTGGGTTGCTCTTTAAATACCTCTTCTCTAGGAAACTGTTTGGCTAAATTTGAGTTAGGATGGAACCTAAAGATAACAAGAAGCACAATTTGCTTACATTGCCCCATTGGTTGATCAAATAGACATGGAGTAAATATTTATTGAGTCAAGCAATATATAAATGTATTAGATATTTAATCTATCAGCGATCATACTATTTTTGTTATTGTAATCGGTTTTTAATAGAAGACAGGTTACTCTAATATTCTCTTTCTGTTTCTCCATTTATTTTTCCCTCTCTAAGTGGACATATGACTTTCCACAAAGACTGTGTCCTATAGGTTGCCTGCTGCTTTTTCTCCTGTGTAATATCAAATGTATATATTTTAAAATGTGCTACCCTTTGATCCATTGCTTAATAGTAAATAGATTTACAGCATTATTATCATCATGATCATCATCACCATCAGGAATTATAGCATACACTTTAAGACAATATTAGTTTGCATGCCATTAGCTGCCTATATTCTGTTAGCATTGTAATTAGGAATCACTTAATTAAACTAACAAGGTCAATGGCAATTCCATTTTCGTAAGCTCCAAAGCACATTCACAACCATGGGAATGTTTTCCTGCTTCAGATTAAATGACTCCACTTTTCAACATTCATTAACTCCAACCCTAACATTCCTTTCCTATAATGACCTTGGGTATATCTGGGAGTGTACACAACCACACACACTGAAAGGGCTGCTGGGGAAGACCCCTCAGTTCTGACTTTCAGGATATTGCTAGAGTGTTGAGCAGGTTGCATGAGAAATCATGCACTGTTTGGGTTTATTTTACACTGCAATTTCCCCAAAATATTTTTGACAAGCATTTAATTTGCAGTGGGATATTTATGTAGTAACCCACACTTCAAGCAATTCATTCTTGAAAATGAAGTAGAGACAATAGTATGATTTCAATAAATAACAAGAATTTACAGCAATTGTTGCCATATTAGGATATAGTTTTACTCTCTTCAGAAACAGATAGGATTTTAAGAGGAAAAATGCCTTTCACTATGACAAGCAAGATATAAAATTGAGATAAACAGCTCAGAAGAGTGAATACCCAGCTGTGCATGGTCTTATTTCTGAGCTTGTTACTTCAGTTTTCTAAAGGATTGTGCACCTTCCTAACCAACTACAGTAGCTTTTTAAAGGCTCATATGCAAGTGCTGGTGTGGACTCTGACCAAAATTTTGTTTGGCTTCTCCTTTTCATGAAATATTTTTCATGAAATATTGGAATTAATTTGAATTTAGCTATGAAAATTGGCAAAGAATAAATGTTTGCCTTTGTGACTGAATGGCAGTTTCTTACTTCACATCTTATAATATTGTCTGAGGATATCCACCTACTTATCTTTTAGAAGGATTTTAATAGAATTGAAAACAAACTAGATCTCATTTTTTTTTATGGCAGATTTGTTGTCAGAGGCTATAGCTTCTGACTTTCCACCACTTTAGCCATCCTATTGTATTTAAATATTCTTTTAAGCCAAAAGCACTGCACTGCATTGTTAAACCATAGTGGAAATAAATCTATCAGCAGATAATACTTAACCATGTGCCACATACACACCATATTAGACATGAAAAGTTTTCAACCAGTGAGACTTTAAAAGATTCACAGCCAAGCTAGGGGATAAACAATAGTATTTTAAAATATGATCAAAATGTGACATTTAAGATTGAGAGAGTGCTTGTTACAGATGAATGAAGTAGGATTATCAGATGAATCGGGTGGTTTAGTCACTACATGGTCCAAAAATGAAGAGGGAGAGAGATCAGTTTGAGCTGGGATGTAGGAGGAGTTGTTTTTAGAAAAGGAGGAATTTGTGCTATATCTACAGGAGATGTAATATGGAAAAGAGAGGAAGGTGCATTTTATAAAGTGGAACTGTTGGTATGTCTTATGGTATGAAAGTTTGTGTCCTTGCAAAATACCTATATCGAATCCTAACCTCCAAGGTGAGGCTACTACAATGAAGGACTTTTGGGGAAGAGTCTTAGTCTATTTTCTATAGCTGTAAGTAAATATCAGCTATTGTATAATTTATAAAGTAAATGGGTTTATTTAGCTCAAGGTCCTGAAGTCCAATAGAATAGTTATGGCATGTGCTTGGCATCTGGTGAAGGCCTTCCTCCTATTTTGTGACATGGCAGAGGGTATCACACAGTGAGAGAGAGCAAGCAAGGCAGATAGAGCACTTTATAATGAAGTTTAATTCCCACAATAAGCCTTTAATCCATTAAGTAGTTCCCTTGTGAAAGAGATCCACAGAGGGATCCCCCAACACTTCTACCAGGTGAGAACACAGCATTGGCCTTGGACTCCCAGCCTCCAGAACAGTGAGAAAGGACTTTCTGTTGTGTGTAAGTCATCAGGTTGTGGCATTTGTGTTATAGCAAACTGAATGGACTAAGCCAAAACGAATGGAAAATATGTGAAAATCCTTCAGGAAGACACTGTCATTTGTAGTTGAAAAATATTCATGTGGACACTCATAATAATCAAGGTGGGTAAGGAAAAAAAGGCTCATGTGAAGGAATCCAATGTTAAGAAGTCTTTAAATCTTATTTCATATTGTTTGAAACTTGTGTCGCTCCTCTTACAGGGAAGCCGCACGACTTCAAATCTAATTTTTAAAGGACCAGAATTCATTCACATAATTGCTTGTTGTTGTTGTTGTTGTCTTTTATATTCATTCTTCAAATTTAGATAGTGTTCTGTGCCTTGAGGATCTAGCATTGGACAAAACAAAACAAACAAGCATAATATGGAATTTATATTCTGGTTGGAAGAAACAAACAATGAATAAAACAAATAGACAAAATACATCATATTTCAGATATGGTTAAATATAAAGAAAAATAACATAAATGAGGGAGAGGAAATATGAAAGTTGGACTCATTTAAGAGTCCAGCAAAGGCCTTGCCAAAAAGATGACTCCTGAATTGAGATCCAGAAACAATAAGGGAATCACCACATGGATATCTGAGATCAGAAAGTACATTTCAATCAGGAAAGAACAGCAAGAACAGGACTAGTCCAGAGAACTTAAAACAGCATGGACAAAAGGGACTTGGTAAAGATGAAGTCAGCTCACTGAGGGGAATGCAGACCTTCTAAGGACATTGGCTTTTACTCTGCCTGAACTGAAAAACCATTGAGGGTCCTTAAGTAGAAGTTTACTGTGAGCTGAGTCATAATGGATCATGCAGTGGGCATCCATGCACTTGTTGAATACATTCACAGACAAAAGAGGCTTTAAAATTGATGTTGATGATCAAGGAAGTAGCAAGAATTCAAAGACATTTTCACATATGTGTGTACTTCTAAGAGTCCAACAACAGAGACATATTACTCTCTCTTAGAATCAATTGATTTTGATACTTTTTGATATTCTTATTAATAACCATTTTAAATCTAATTGGTATAATTGTTTAGGAGGATACGGGATCCCTAGACCTACGCGGTTATGTCAATAAAACAAAACATTTTTATGGCAGTACTTTCTGGTATTTAATAAATTAGTTCAACATTTCTCATGTGATCTAGTGGAACAAGTTTAGGATTATGAGTTGGAAACACAACTTTGAAAACAATATTAACAACTAACTAACTCTACAGTGTTAGATAAACTAGTTAATTTATACAGAACACAGCAGACAATTCGTACCCTGTTCATTTCATGTTTTACCTACATGGGACCCTTTAAAATGCAGGTAGGGAACTCCCTCAGGTAGAGGTTTCCAGTACTGAGTCAGATGACATCTTACTGATTTTTTCACTCTAATCTGTGAATCTCCAACTTCTACTCTGTTTCATAGTCACCCCCAGTGTCCATATCTTAGGCAAGTTGCAGTGCAAAGTGTTCTGTTAGCTGCTGGTGTCCAGTCCCCACCTTTCCCCTTGAACACTCTCCCATGCTTCAGGAGCTCTTCTCCCTGATATGTTTCTTACTTGAACTGCCTGTCAGAAAAGAAATGGATATATATAATTTTATATGGGCTATATTTTATAAATAAAATCCATACCTTTGGTGAATTTTCCACCAAATTCTACTGCATTAATATTTGCTTTCTTCAAGTCCTTTATTGGTAATGTTGGTCTTGACTAACATAATAGGTCCATAATTGATGACCTCAAGTCAGTGAAAATCGACCTAAGATCCATGCTTTGATCTTTGATATGCACTAAGGAAACTGTGCTCATCAACTTTTTGTCACTGTGATTAATACACCTGACAAGAACAACTTAGAGGAGGGAAAGTTTATATTGGGCTCATAGTTTCAGAAGTTCAATTCATGGCCAGCCACTTCCACTGTGCTGGAGATGAGGCAGAACCTCATGATAGAGGAAAACTTCTCAGCTCATGGTAGTCAGAAAGCAGAGAGAGACAAGAGTCAGGGACAAAATATCATCCCCAAAGGCATGTCCCCAGTGACCTACTTCATTCAGTCAGGCCACACTTGCCTACAGTTACCACCTAGGAATTAATTCAAATTCTTAATATATCATGTGTTAATCTACTGATTAGCTTTTAGCTCTCATATGCCAAACTTATCTCTGAATATGCCTGCATTGCCTAACATGAGATTTGTTGATAACAACTCTTATCAAAACCATAACAGAAACTATTCTGGGTAATTTGCTACAGATTTGGACATTTGTAATCCAAGTGAGTAAATCATGATCCTCACTGTTATCATAATCACTGTCATCACCATAGTTAATATAATAATAAATATTGAGTGTTATTGTCCATAGGGCCAGAACAATACATGGGTTATCTTATTCACTCTACACAGCTCTCCTGATAAGTAATTATTAACACTATTTTCATATGATGAAACTGAGACAGAGAAAAACTAGGTTATTTGAAAAAGTATGATACTTGCAAATGAAAAATTGGAACTAGGATCTATTATATTTGACTTGGATGCTCTCCTTCAAGATTGTTTTCAGCTATCATTTTGCACACTATAGTGAAATCAGTGTTAAGACTTTTCTACAATGATAAAAATATAAATATTTCCCTTAACTAGTATAATAAAAATGAATGAAGGCAGTAATATTTCTGCAATATTTATCAGTGACCAAAAGAATCTGAAAAAACAGGAACGACAACATATGGGTATATAAATGCACAATACATATATACCAAATTATGGCTATAATAAAACAAATTCATCCAACATACTTTAGTATCTTTCAGATGTAGCATTAAAAATGGTAGGCCATGTTACTGATTTGTGCCCTTGTAGATTCTGAACAAATCATGCTGTGTAACGCAGATTACATAGTATTTACAGATGAGTGAAGGCATTGACCAACTGTCCAAATACACAGAGAGCAGAGGAAATGATGTGAGTTTATATGGAGATGCCTATCATCAAGTTCACATTTCAGACCATCATAAAGCTGCAGAATACATTACAAACAGATTTGTTATAATTTAATAGTGTTTTTTCCCCTCTTGGAATAAGAGAACATAAATGTGAGCAATAACATTTTAGGGTATGTAATACTTCAGTATGTGCTTTCTTTGGCATTTTGATGAATAAAAGAAAAGATGAGAACAAAATTTTTCATCCAAGAAAATGGATTTGGATTATTAGAATATAAAAGTTGATCATACTACCCCATTAAACACAGTAATGGCAGGATATAATAGCAGAAATATTAATGCCAGGGAAAATCTTCAGAGGGAACTGAAAAGAAGGCAGAGCTGCAGTGAAGAGGCTTTGAGGTTCCTTCACTGATAAGCTATAATTCACAAGATTTCCCAGGTTTAAGTTTCTTCATTTGTAAAATGAATAATCCACACTTAAATAATCTCTAGAATTCTTTCTTGTCCCTGAATTTTGCTTTTTAAATTTGGACTAAGACATAATCTCCATAGGACCAAAATTTATGAAAATTTCATATATTTATAAATATATTGCTTAATGTAGACAGTAAGGTTATTTTAATTTAAAAAAGAGTTTGTTGGAAGATAGTCAGTGGAGAATTTTCTCTGCAACAAAAGACTCAAATATTTATCTCAACACTTCTAAATCCAAGTTATGGATATCCTAGTTAAATATGTTACATAGCAGAATCAAGATGCTATTAGATTTTTGAGGTCATTAGATTTATTTTATAAGGATAAAATGAAAATTAAGAAAAATGTTTTGAAATGACTGTAATTCATGAATTGATGTAACTATAAAAGAGATTTAGGCTTTCACAGGAACTCTCAGAACTTCAATAAAAAAATTCTGAAAGGGCAAAAACAGTATCTGTCAAGTTCAATATTAAATTTTTAGCATATAGTATAATGTCTGGCTCAGAATAAAAGTTCAATATATATTTTATGACTGAATAAACAAAATGAATAACGAACTTAATTTGGATTGCAGGATAATTCTATGATATATTGAACTGCCATGGCAGATTGTATATCCAGGTGCAATTAGTGTTAATCTTGATCACATATTATAAATGGCTCCTGATCTTTGAGATCAGGGGATAAAAAACAAAACAACAACAACAACAAAACAGAAATCTTCAGGCATCTTCTCATAGCAGATCTATTCTTAAGTAAAAGTCAGTGTAAAACATGGTAAGAGGTATGGTGGAGAAAACATGTGCTTTGTGTCTCATGGCTGTGGTTTAATTCCCAAATTTGAAACTTTCCTGAAGACTCAGATAAAGAAATGGCTTTGCAAGAGTATTTACTGAAATATGTTAGATGGTTTTTGTAAATATAGTGCTGGTCCACAATAGTCATAAATAAATATTTGTTTTTCCACCATACTAAAAATCCTTATCAACAATGAAGAGGAGACTGGGCAAAACAAATGAGAAAATCTAAAATGATATTTTCCTGTTGTTATTTTCCAGAATCTCAAAGATCAAGAGCCATCTATAATATGGGATCAAGATAAACACTAATGCACCAGAGTGTAATTAATAGCAATTCAAAATATTACAGAAAGGCTCTGTTATCTAGAATAACTTAACTTTTTATTCAATCATAAAAAAAATTATTGCACTCTTACTCTGAGCCAGGTGTACTATTTGCTAAGAATGTAATAATGATCTTCAAAATAGAAAGAAAACGTTTCTACTCTATAACTAGGGTTATAAGAAATTGTAATATGCTATCTGAAATTTTCTAAAAATATTGTTTCACAGCATGGTAGACATTACATATATACATATGTATACTGTATTACATATACATATATATATATATATACTTTATTATTATAAAAAATCCCAAATGCATATCTCAGTGGTGGCATCACCTTCATGGAGAAATACAGTAGTATGCAAAAGTAGATCAGATGCCCTTGTTTTGTATCTCACTAGCTTTATGGAATTTTGCATTGACTTCAATATTAGAATAAGAATAACTGATTTTGACATCAGAAGTGACATAATTCATGAAGTGAGGAATTCATACATGTGGTTCATGCTATCCATACTCTTGTGCAAAGAGTAACAACTTGTTCTTTAAGGTGTCTTCTAGTAAATTTTTAAACTTTGGGCCATGTTGCATCTGTCAGCTACTCAACTCTACTGTTGTAGAATGCAAGAAGCCATAGAGACAACACCAATTAATGGTCATGGCTATATGCTGATAAAATTTTATAATAAACAGATAGTGGGCCAGATTTTGTCCAGGGGCCAAGTTGGAAATCCACTAATCAGTCAATTGGATAGATAACTTTCCCATAATTAATTATAGATATCAGGGTATGTATCTGTCTATAACCATACTCTTTGAACTAAAGAAAATAAGTGTAGATCCAACTCATACGTTAGTTGTGCAGTCTGCCAAAAACATTATAAGCAGATGTTTTAAATATCCCAAATTGCAACCTTGCCCATTTCTGAAAGTGCCATGGCCTTTCTTCATGCCCCTCCTCCACACAGTAGCATCACCATGCCTTCTACTCGCTTTTGACCCATTTAGTTAAATCTTTTATAAGTATGTTCCAAGAATTCTTGTTCAAGTAAGTTTTCAAGGATTGATAAAGGCTTTTGGGTTTTTATTCTAAGATAAATACAAAATTTAAATGAGAAAATTAACACATTGCTTCTTTTCTCTCTTCTTTATATGAAAATCTCCTCAAAGAGTCATATATGTTGATTTCCTTACATTTATTTCTTGGATCCACTCTACCAGACATTGTCTGGGCTCCCAGTAACCTACAGAAATACCCTAATCAACATTACCAATTACCTCCATGCTGCTAAATCCAATAGCAATTTTTTATACTTGTAATACCTAGATAATTTGACATTTCTGTCCTTCTCAAAATTCTTCCCTTTACTCAAATTACCTCCATGCACCTGTTTTCCTGTCACTTTGTGGCTCCTTTTTTCCTTTCCCTTCTAAGTTCCTTTTTGCCCCCAGACCTTTAAACTCTGGAGTGTCCCAGAACTCAGCTCTTGTACCTCTCTTCCTTATTCATGCTAATTCTTAACATGATATAATATATAGCACCCTCAGACTCCAGTGCCGTATATCCAAATGTTTACTTAATATCCCCACCTTATTTGTATATCTAAAAGGAGTCTTAAAACTGGAATAAATGAATATATTTAGAAGCTTCTATTTTGAGTGGTAATGAAGCAATAGGTACTAGATATACCTTATCAAAGAATAAAACTAATGAAAAGGGCAAAATATATGAACCAAGATTTTTTAGACATTGCACACCCTGTAGGACAGGATAGGGATTTCTGAGAAAGATGAGACAAATGGGATGAGACCATGATTGCCCCAGTCTCCTGTACAGGGAGTTTCCAGGACGCAGCATATCCAGGAGGTATCCAAATGGAGCATAACAATTTCCCTGTGTTGAAAGACAATGTAGAATTTAGGCAGGCTGAGATAGCCTGCGTCCCCCAGGTGGAGTGTCAAACAGAAGAGGACTGCACAGAGAGGCAGTTCTGGAAATTTGGAGAGAGTTCCTTGAGTCTCTAACCAGTGAGGCTCAGTGAGAGGGTTCATGTCATCCATAATGAGCACAAAGAACTGCCATTTGAGTTCTCATAAGACCAATAATTGCTTGTGTTCCCACAAGACAGAGTAAAATCTTCATAATTCCCTGGATACTGGATAGAGTACTGATTTACAAATCAGCCTCATAAAGCACAGAACAATCATCAAGAATATCTAAATATTTTTAAGTAACATAATTAAATCCTAGAACAAAGCTGAAGAATATTTATCCAGAACCAAACAAGGTAAAAGTCAATATACCAGGCATATGAAGAAACAAAACTATAATACAAAAAAGAGCCAGAAAATAATCCATAGAAATGAATCCAAAAATAATATTTATGGTAGAATTAGTACACATGGATATTAAAACTGCTACAAACTAGAGCATTGGACATGTTCAAGAAAAAAAGATTAAACAAATTAAATAGACTGAAGGGAGAGATAAATATCCAAATTGGTTTCTAGAGAGAAAACCTACATGTCAAATTTAAAAATATATACTGAAAGTCCTTGACAACAAACTAGAATTTGTAGGAGGAAGTTATTGAACTTGAAAGCATAGCAATAGTAGCTATGCAAAATAACAAAACAACAAAAACTGAGCAAAAACAAAATAAGCCCAAAATATTAACATGTACTAATACAGCATCACGTGGTCTAATATATATGCAGCTGGAGTTTCCAAAAGAGGATAGGAGAAATAACAGGAAAAAAAATTAGGGAATAGAGATTACACATTTTCTAAAGTTAATGAAAATTATACACCTACAGAGTCAAAAAGTTCAACAAACCTCAAAAGCAAGAAATTGGAAGAAAATTATAGTAATGTATATCCCAATCGAATTGTTTTAAAAAAAGTGAATGCAATAATCTTAAAAGCAGTCAGGAAAAAAAAAAAAGGCACACGTGTCAGCTAGCTTTTCATCTCCATGACCAAAAGACTTGACAAGAATAACTTAGAGGAAAAAAAGCTTATTGTGGCTAACAGTTCAGAGGTTCAGTCCGAGGTCAGCCAGTTCTGGAGGTCTAGACTCCAGATGAAGCAGAACATCATGGCAGAATAGTGTGGTTGAGAAAAGCTGTTCAGTTCATGACATCCAAAAAGCAGAGAGAAAGTTCAGCTTGCCAAGAACAAAATATAAATTCCCAAGGCAAGCCCCCAGTGATCTTCTTCCTCCAGCCACACCCACCCTACCCACACTTACCACCCATTAATCCATTCAATTTATTAACTCATAAAATGGATTAATCCAATGATTAGGTTGTAGCTCTTCTTATCTACTTGTATCACTGAACCTTCCTGCATTATCTCACACATGAGCTTTGGGGGTCATCTCATAACCAAACTAATAATAACAAGTTATGCAAAAAGAAATACAAATAAGAATGTTAGAAGATTTCACAGTCCACATAATGCAAGTAAGAAGTTAGGAAAATAGTACCAAGAAAACACTATGGGAAAAAATTTCTAACATTCCATGAGGGCCAAGATTCCTTTACAGAGTGTCCTTTAGCCAACAGGTGTGTCTTAATAGTCACATACCCTCCTTTGAGTCTCTCACATACTGTCTTCCCTTGTTGAATGTACATCTAATAGTATTTTTCTCTGATAGATATTTATCCATAGTTTGTTTACTCCTTAAAGGTGGATTTAATGTATCAGCAATCTGAACCATACTTGGCATAAAGTGGGTTTTACTAAATCAAAGTGAAGAATAGTTGGTAAGATGCTTTCAAAGTTATGGTCGTAATTATAATAGCATTTATAGAATGTCTACTATATATACATAAAATATTTTGTGTATAAAATATTTTGTATACTTTCATATAGAATATCTAATTTAATTTTCTATTGATCCTGTAATGAAGGTACTCTTATTATCTATCATCAGTGTGTATTTTTTACTGAGAAAAAATCTTTTAGAAGTGGAAGACTGAATATTCATGGCCAAATGTGTCTGATGACAAAGACTCCATTTTTAAAAAATCTTTCTCATTTTTTTATTGGTGCATTATGGTTGTACATGATGATGGGCTTTTGGGTTACATATTCATAAATGCACACAATATAATGATGTTATTTGGTCAATACCATTCCCAGTATTTCCCCTTTCCTTACCTTCATTACTTTCCCTGATTCTTTTCCATTATTTTACTGATCTCCTTTTGATTTTCCTGAGATCATCCCCTTCTCTCTTCCTTTTTCCACTGTAGCTTACACATATGAGTAAAAAAAATGACTCTTGATCTGTGAGTTTGGCTTAACATTTCACATAACATAATGTTCTCAAATTCATTTTCTTGCAAATTATATAATTTTATTTTTCTTTATGGCTGAATTAAGGAAATTCTGTCAAGGAATCTTAGCACTCATGGAATGTTAGAAACTTTTTTCCCATAGTGTTTTCTTGGTACTATTTTCCTGACTTCTCACTTGTATTATGTGGACTGTGAAATCCATTGTGTATATATACCACATTTTATTTATCCATTCCTCAGGTGGAGACTTCTAGGCTGCTGGTTTCATAGTATTTCTATTGTGATTATGCTACTATAAACATGGATACCAAAACCTCCATTTCTGACTGTGAGTTAGCAGATCTGAATACGTGAATACTATCTGCCCCTTAATAGATCTTTTATCAAATTATTTCTACCTATCTCTCGGTTTTGCTTTCTTTACTTGCAAATGGGGGATATTAACATGTTGCAAAGTTTCTCCTAATGATTAAATAAGATTATGCAACTTGGAGTTCATGGCAGATGGCAAAAAGCCAACAAATACCCATTATCTCTTTAGCAGTAGCTATAGGAAGCACTAGCGTGGACTGGGTGTCAGCAGGCGGTCACAGGAAGGAACCCTGTGCAAATACAAGAGCAAAGAAAGTGGGTGACAAAAAACTTCCCCAGTGATGTCAGCACTGAACTCACCTGTTCTGTCTTCAGGAGCCTCATTCTTTGATGACCTTGTGTTCCTTGAAACATTGGGGAAATGAATCCACTTTCTTAATACGTGTCTGTCATATAGAGAAAGATTTAAAAGCATCCAGCATCTTGTGGGCTTCCTGGTCTGCTATACTGAGAAGCCCATAGGTCATAGCAAGCCTATTGGCACAAAAGGTTATTATTTGCACTAGAATCTCAAACTTACGAGAGTACCTGTTGGAACCAAGGAGAGAAAAGCTTTCAGAAGACATTTAGGTGAGCTTTCAGTGCTCTCTTTTGCCAGAATTTATGGGAATAAGTGCTCTTTTTTTTTTTTAATCCTGCTGACCCCTTTGGTGTACATTATCACACTAACCTTAAATTAAAGCTAATGCTCGAAGCAAACACACCTCAACACACTCTTGTAGTACAGTACCTTGCATATGAAAATTGAACAAAAGCCAATTAAGAGTTTTGTTTTCACCTATGCTGATAAAACCTTAATTAGTTGCATTTGTGGAATGAATTTCCTTGGATAATTATTCTCGTGGACTTTTGCCAAGAGGCATATTTCCTCTTTCCTAGTACTTTCTAGCAACAGCTGAAATATTAGACAAGCACTCTTACAACACATTATATTAAGAAGTTTAATTAGTAGGAAATAAAATATTACACTGATATTAAACATTAAGTGGTTAGAATGCACAAAGACACTGACAAATCCTCAGTCTATTTAATTCTTTTATCTAACCAGCAATTGTGACCTCTTTGTTCTATCACCGGTTTGTCAAAATGATCTTCATTGAGTGCCCCTGCTTCAGTTCAGTCTGGCTATACTTTAAACAATTTCTTAGATTTGCTGATTTCAGTTTGCGAATGGGTGCAAGTCTTCAGAGACACTGAGATGCAAAGCTGGGTTCTTTCTGGGTGCTACCATCAGCATACACTTTGCATCTCTATTTTACAACCACTCAGAAATGTTCTTTGATCAGCTCGCTCTGAGAAGGCACTCTATTTTCTTTATGTCACAAGTTGCAGGTTTTGGTTCCTCCTGTCCAGACCATGCAGTCCTTCCTCCTTTCTAGCCTACAGATCACTGGAAAGAAGTGAATAATACTGAAAGATTTTCTAGTGTCACCTAATGAAGCAGTGAGGTTTCTTTCACAGGTTAATGCAATTGGTTTTCTCTCTGCCTATTCCCAGGCCTTTGAGATTCTTTTGTTTTGCTTATCAGGTGTTTTCTTGGACATATTCACAGATTTCTTCCCTAGAAGGACTCAGGTATGTGTATGTGAGGATTTCAGGATGCCCAGGGAGTATATTCATGACTGGGATGATACTATCGTCTTTCACAGCTTTAAACTTCTGAATCCTATTGCCTATGTTATATATGTTATGCTCTAACCCAAATCTGGAAAAGAAAATCAAGTATTTTGATGTTAGGTCAGCAAGACATATGCATTGTTGGTTCAAATTTTAGTGTACACATACTTTAGCATACCTGCAAAATAACTTTGTGTCTTTCTTCATATGCTAATTTTTATTGGTAAAAATTAAGTTTCATGTTAATTGTCTGAAGTTCATAATCAATGCACTCCAACTTTTCTTTTACATTTTTACTTTTAAATTATAATTAAACAGATTAAACAGAACATATCTTTCTTTACCAGTGAAAGAAGAATTGTTAAAGTAAAATGAAGCATGATTTTCTCCACGGACTGATTTTTAATTATTACCTGTATATATTTTAATGTCAAACTATATTTATAACAATAAGAAAATCAAGAAGCTAAGAGAATGCTCACTTGTTCACTTGCTTTTATTGGAATATAGGAAATTAATTTAATGATGTAAAGATAGCATTTTGAAAATGTCTATGAAATAGAATAACAGAACATACAAGAGAGAGTCTTCATTCGGTGTTTTTTTTTTTTTTAATCTTTTCTCTTAACCTAAACATTTCATTTCGGCAAGTTTCTTTACCTTCTTAAGCCTCAGTCTCCTTAAATGTTCATTTGAGAGAATGAACTTGGATGTATCTGTGGATATTTTTTCTGTTCCAATGAACAAATTCAAGAGTGTATTAAATGTGGAAAATTCCTGGACAACCAAAGACTGCCCCCACACAAAATGCTAATAGCTCCCTAAGGAGAAAACCGAGCTAACAATATCTAAGATTACATCCAACTTTAATACTCTGTGGTGGTCATTATCAAATTAAATAGCATTAATATATTCACAACGATAATTAGTATTATAGTAAAAGAATTGCAAGATATCTTCTCATTTAAAAGCTTGTAGATCAGTTTAAAAAATGAGCCACAAAAAATATTAGGAAACAAATCAAATACTATTTTTAATTTAAACAAAAGAAGTTTGAAGTTTTAAAGGATCAGTATTTTGAGTAATAAAAAGTCTTTATATTTTGAGACAATCTTACATATAATTGTAGTATGCTAAGATATATTATACAGTCCTCCCACTCCCAAGCAGCCCACCTACTGAGACTTCAGATGAGAACAACCTAAAAGAATCTATGTTGACTAATAGTAGGATGGCAGGTAACCTCTAGAAGCTAGAAAAGGCAAGAAAACCTCCAGAAAAGGATGGAGTCCTGTTGCCACCTTGATTTTAGCCCTCTTGGACTTGTCTAACACTTCTGGCCTCCAGAGCTATAACATATCAAATTTGTGGACTTCCTTGCCCACCAGTGGAACTGTGGCTTGAAACCAGTGGCACTACACTGCTGAGTTACATACCCAACCCTTTTTAATTTTATTTATTTTTTTGAGATAGGGTCTTACTAAGTTGTCAAGGTCATTCTTGACAGGAACTTGCAGTCATTCTGTCTTAGATTCTCTGTATATGTGTTGTAAGACACTCAGTTTTGCCAAAAACTTGACTGTAATAGAAAACTAATACAAATGCATACAATATAGTATTTAATATTAATTTACCTTTCCATGTTAGTAAAAATAAACATTTTTCTTCTTTTCTTGCACATCATTATCTTTTTATAGTTTCCTAATGAAAATTTCTTATCTGTGATTTTTTAACTCTATTTATTTTAGGAGATTTCCATGTATTCAAGAAATTAATTTGATTCTTATATACTTTGGAATTTTTCCTCAAAGTTTTTCTTATTTTTTATTTCTATTTTTTGAGTGTGTTGTTGTTGTGTTTCATTGAATACACAGGATTTTAAATATGTATGATAAAATAATTACATGTGTTACCCTTGGCTATATGGCTTTTGGACGTCATGTATTATTCAGGAAAGCCTTCTCTATACAATTTTATTTTAAAATATTCTTCTATGTTTCCTTCTAGTTTAGTTATTATTTTTAACTATTTAACTGCCCTGTAATTTCTTTATCTGTGTAAATTATGAAGAAAGGGTATGAACATTTATTTTCACAAATAGTTATTTCAGAACTATTGAGTATAATATCTTTCGATGTGAAATGTTACTTTTTTCAAAACTATATCACCTGTATAATTACATTTTTGAAGTTTCTAATGTTCCATGGATCTTTTTACTTATCCCTACATCAATTACATGCCATTTACTAAATTTAAGAGCTTTATTTGTATAACTATTGACTAGAATAGTGCATCATTCATGACTTTCTTCTGTTTCAATATTTTCTTATGTAAGGTAGTTTCTTGCATATTTTTCAATGGGTCATATCCTTTTTTGAGGTTTATTTAGCAGTTTTAAATGATTTCTCTTGCTATTCTGATTAAGTTAATATTATTTTTATATCAGTTATTTGCATTAAAAATCTAAGTGTGGGGGATGGGATTGTAGCTCAGTGGTACAGCGCTTGCCTCGCATGCGTGAGGCCCTGGGTTCGATACTCAGCACCACATACAAAGCAATAAAATAAAGGCATTGTGTCCATCAACAACTAAAAAAAAATATATTAAAAAAAAAATCTAAGTGTGGTCAAATATCCATCCTCTGGACCCAGTCTGCTTGAGTTTAAATCCTTTTTAGGGCACTAATTTTTTTGTACACGTTTTTGTTGTTGTATTATAGTTGTACATAATGGAGAGATTTCTTGTTAAATATTCTTATAAAATGCACACAATATAACAATATAATTTGGCCTATATAATTCCCAATATTTCCTCTTTGCCTTCCTTTTTCCCTCTCCCTGGTCCTTTTCCTGTATTCTACTGATCTTCCTTCAGTTTTCATAAGACACCTCTACCTTTCTTTTCCTATTTCCTCACCAGTTTCCACATGAGACAAAATGTGTGGCCCTTGACCTTCTGAGTATGGCTTATTTCTCTTAACATAATGTTCTTAAGTTCCATTCACTTTCCTGCAAATGACACAAGTTCATTTTTATGTTGAAGTTAAATTGAACTGTGTATGTATACCACATTTTCTTCATCCTTTCATTGGTTGATGGACACTGGGCTTGTTCCATAGCTTGGCTATTGTGAATTGTGTTGCTGTAAACATGGGTATGCACATATCACTATAGTATAATGACTTTAATTTTTTAGGATTACATATTGGGGAGTGGTATATCTGGATCATATAGTGGCTCTATTCCCAGTCTTTTGAGGAATCTCCATATTAACTTTCATAGTGGTTGTTCTAATCTGCAATTGAGACAACAGTTATTTTGTGTGAGGTAGCCAATGTGCATCCAAATTTCCTCATCAGTAAAAGGGGTAAAAATAGAAACAAGTCCTTTCACCTGTTATAATAAAGATTGTATAATGTCTAGAGATTTAGAATACTCCTTGACATGTGTTAGCCACTAACAAAACAACTCACTATGGCTATTTTTATTATATTGATCACTATTTTATTATATTGATCATTTATCATGTGATATTTTATTGATATTCAATTGTATAATCCATAATTCAATCTTGTCTCTCAGATTGTTGTTACTACTTATTTTTTATCTAGTATAACACCCAAACATAGCTTCTCCCTCAAGAATTAATACTGACAAGGACAGTAGCATTTTTACTTTCCTTGATATTTGAGTTTTAACCAATATAATAATTTTTTGTAGTTATCTAGTAGATACCACTTAATATTAGGAAATTTCTTTCTGACTCTATTCTTAAATATTTGTTGTTATGAATGGGCTGGAAATTTCATCATGGTTTTGTGGTGAACTTGTGGAATAATCTATTTAGTTTTATAATATAATTTATATATGCCTTAAATTTGTGATAAAATTTAATACCTGATTTTAAAGAATACATAAATAAGAAAGAGATAGGGGCTGGGATTGTGGCTCAGTGGTAGAGCACTCACTTCACATGCGTGAGGCACTGGGTTCGATCCTCAGCACCACATAAAATAAATAAAAATAAAGATATTGTGTCCATCTATAACTAAAAAAATATATTTAAAAAAATTTAAAAAAGAGAGATAAATAAAATTTCTAACCCTGAAAAGGACTACCCTTTTCTGATTCTATGTTATTATAATAGAATATAATTTGTACTGTGTTGTTCAAAATTTGACCAGCTCTATTTGAGATATAATAGTTTTATTTTGATGGAATTATTTCTGAAGTAATATGCATGCAAATGTGGATAAATTGAACCAAATCAAGATTTACCACATATATAAAAACTCTCTGTAGCCAAGGAGTGACCCTTAGACAAAGCTGCAAAATGTACTAAGTAAAGGTAAATGATGTTTGGAAATCATTGGTATTGTGAGTTGTTTGGGGGCAGCATTGTTGATAGATTTATGATTGTACCTGATTTCAATAGAGCTTGGAGTATACACACTTAACATGTATAATCTGGTCTAAAGAAAAGCAGACCATGGATTGTGGTAAGTAACTACCTATCAAATATTTTAAGTGTTAAATTGTTGAAAGATCTCAAGAATTAAAATACTCGATTCTCACGAAGCAGTTTCTACATAGGCGAAAACAGGAGATGAGTGAGCTCAAAGGGGTCTATAAATCTCCAGAGCAGGCCACTTTTTTCCTATCACTGGGTTGTAACAGATATGATTCTTCTCCATGTCTTAAGACACCACCAAGATATATGTGATGTCATATTTTTCATTGTGCCTCAAACTTACCTATCATTGTAAGATTTATAGGATGATTTCTCTAATAGTATTTTTATTTAATATTACTTAATTTTCCTTAGACTTAATTGTTTAATGCAATTAGACTGTATCCCAAAGGTAGTCTTTCAGAGAGGTATTTATTTTGTCCTAGCATTAATTACAACCCCTCTGGCTACTCCAGGATGCTTTTCTTGTCTTATCCCCAGTAGCATTCTGGCTGGTGTTGGAGAAGTGATATTTTCTGTTCTTATTTCTCTGTGGAGCTAATGAGGTCTGTTCTGACATTTTCAATGTGCAGCTATCTGATGTACTATTTTATTTCTCCTGATAGTTTTTTAAAATATATTTATTCTGTTATTTTGTGATATTTTAGATGAAGTAAAGGCATCAGCTTAGTCTACCTTCTGGACCCAATTACTCTCACTTAGTTTTGACAACAAATTCATGAATAGGCGTTTAGAATTGTGATTATATAGATGAGAAATTGGACAGTGTAAATCTAAATAAGTTGTCCAGAGAAATGCATCTAGCTGATGTGAAAACAGCCTTAAAGTCACTTTTCTTTTCTCTTTACTGTAATATAATGTCTCATAAGATTGATATTCACTCTAGATGTTATTGTCTGAGGTACTTATACTTGGTGGAGAGTTGGGACTTTTTGAAGACTTGTTTCTAGTGTATTCTAACAATTTCTAATGGAATTAAAATGATATTTATCAGAAGTCCTACACAGTAAATCATGAATTATTATGACAAATGTTATAGAGTATAACAGGTATATATTTAAATAACTCCAGTTCAATTAATTATCTGTGTAACATTGGACGTTTGATTGCTGTTTTTTAAATATTTTTGTGCTTTACTTTTTATTCATAAAATGGATATAGTAATATATATTTCAAAGGCTTATGTGAAAACTGAGGTTCATCTTTAAGAGCCTAGCAGAAGAGGAGACCTTTGGTAGATACTGACCCAAAGTTAGCTATTTTCCTCATCCCACATACTATGTTTAATTCTAAGAACAATCCAAGTGTTGGATATTATCATTGCATTTTTATAGGTGAGGACATTTAAACTCACAGAAGGGAAGCACAGTTTGCACTGAGTCATGTATCTCATAAATGGCATAGCCAAATTTAGCATGGAAGGCTGAAGGACATTACACTTTTTATTTTCTCCAGGGACTTTTCTAACTCTCATTCTGAACTTGGTACCACATGAACATTGCCTTTGATCTAGGCAGTCCCTTCCTGTCGGAATCCCCTGAGTTTACATCTTCTCTTTGGTGTTTCAGGCCACTGGATTTAATTAAAGAGAACCGAGTTTCTCTTTGTTGAAAACCTTCAGGAAAGGGACCTATTTTTAATGATTTGGAAAATGGAGAATTAAACAAATCTGAGCCTGTAGCTGAAATCATTAACAAAGAGATTTTGTGGTACTTAGGACCATGGATGGAGAGGAATAAATGTTCCACAACAGATCAAAATCCACACAAAGGGGAAAGACCTTTTCTCCCATTTATGCAAATGCAAAGTCCTTGATTTTATAAGAAATCTCCAGGATGGCTATATTTATCTTAATAATGTAGAAGTCAGCCTGGATTTGACTTTCTGTACTTAACAACTGTACAAATGGTTTGCAAGAGTTTTAGTTTATTTGGGTTGTAAAACTTTTTTGTGATAATAAATTTTCCAACTGAGTATATGATAACAGTTGTGTTGCCATTCTTGTTGTGTTAATGTGTAGAATGTCAGTTTGTATTCATTTTTTATACTAAATTGTAATGGATACTGCTGGAGGAGGAAACACTTTAATTCCCTCAGTAAAAGAAGGAATTTTAATAAGGCATTTCTTGAGGACATTGACATGTCATCATATACCACTTAAAACTTTTCCTAACACTGTTAATAATGTCATTTAATGCTGAACAAAACTTTTTAGGCAAGTTTCTAATGTCACATGCCCATTTAACGGACATTTCTAAGCACAGGAACTTTGGATGCCTTGACAATGTTTGAAGAGCTACTTAGTATCAGAGTTTGATTTTAATTCAAGTGCTCAGACTTCTAGTCTAACCCTCATTTGATTAATGTAAAATAGCTCAGCAATCATGATCATTTTTCACATTGATCATCTTATTAAAAAAATGAATGCAACTACTAAAAAGAATCTTCTCAGAAGGCTATGCATCTTGTTCCACTGATTTTTTGCCATAATCTACTCAAGTTCCTGCTATAAAGACAGTAAGGTTCATTTTCATACCTGTTAATTTATAAACGTGACAAATACCAGTTTTCATGAATATATATTCAGCTGAATTTGAATAGTATACCATAGGTACAGTAGGCAATTTTTTTCTTTTTGAAAATCTAGGTCATTGAATGTCTTCAGAACAGATGACATAGGATCTTTATAAATGCCTAATTGATCCAGGGTTGGTCAGTTAGTGATTGAAGATATCCTGGTCATGGGACTTAGAAGAATCACTGGTGCAATATTAATTGTATGTATTGTGGGACAAATTGAACTATGATTGATACTTGGTTCCAATAGATACTTGCTTCACTTGAACTAACTCGAACAGAAGATCACAACAACTATGATTCTACTGAATGCATGCTAAGAATCTCTATCAGGAACTGTTCAATCTGGAGAGAAACTTAGAGACTGATTCTTAGAAACACATTGTTTTATAGAAGTAAAAACTTAGGCACAGAGTAGAAGTAACTTACTCTAAGAGATTTGGAATTCAGGATTGTCTTCTGATATTAACCACACTTAAGGACATTTTAAATTATTATATTGTGTATGGAAATAAACACATGTAAGTTTCAAACAATTTAAAATTCAATAATTAATTTAGAGATGCTTTCTTTTATGTATCTATTAACATCACAAATACTCTTTCAATGGTCAAAAGAACAAATAAATATAGACTTATACACAATATAGACAACTTAGCCAGCAACTCCCTTCATGACTTTTTGCAAATATTGAAAATTCTAGGTCTCACTTTCCTTGAGTAAAATAATAAGGTTGAGTTACCTCTTTAAGGTATACAAAGTACCGGATGCAGCTTTAATTACATTGAAGGGAGGACAGAGGGGAACAAAGTCTGTGAAAACCAAAGACAAAAAGAGCTTTATTTGGGAATTTCTTGCCTGGAGGAAGCACATTTTTCCACCCCTGTGTTTCCATCCCTGTGTTGACTATGCCTGACTTTGACAGATGTGATGTTCACCAATGTGACTGCATATGGTATGAAAACTCCATATCCTGAATTTTAATTATTTCAGCTTGTAAGAATTTTGGTTTGAACCAAAGAAGATAAATAAGACATACATCCAAAACTCCAACCTCCACATTCAGCCTCCTATCTGGTCTGTGTGTGTCACCTTACACACACACACTCACAAAGGTGGACTTATCCCAGCAGCATTTACAGTTTCAACATCCTTTCCTCTTCTTAGTTAAAATGCAATTAAATACATGTCTAGAACAAAGTCATAAAAAGTTAGCCAACAGCCATCCAAGTCTTATCAAAATCCCCATCTACATTGTGCCATGGTTTAACCAATTACCATGGTTAAACAATAATCATCAGAACAGAAAAGCAGTATAAATGTGAAGGAAATAAAAAGGATGATTTGGTGCCAAATGATTTTGTACCAGTCCTTGATTCTAACAAACTAACCAAGAGTTTCTTTCAGAGATGTTGTTTTCTAATAGTTTTTATGATGTATTTATCTTTTTAAATCTATTAAGCTTGTTTCTGGAGACTGGTTAACAACACTGGGGCAGAGTTTCAAGCTAACAGCCTAGATTTTAGAACATTAGTTACCCAATAAAACCTGTATGTAATTTCTTTCTGAAGAGAACCACTTTTTCATTAACTTTTGAAATAAACAACACACTCAAAAGATGACTCATTCTTCTGTTGACTTCAGCCCAGTGTTCTTACATGTTCACACTAAAAAGTTCCATGAAGTTTATTTCAAGCAACAGGGGGCTGAGAAAGCTGATTTCACTTATAGTTTGAGGTTTCTTCCTCTCTCTTTAAATATTTATACTCTCAATAAACAAACACAGATGTTTAAAAAAGAAAAAAAGAAGCTAACTATAAACCTTGTCCTGTGTAAACAAGCATATGGCAAGGGTTTTCAGTATGGTTTGATTTGGAACATATTAGAAATGATGCAATTATTTAATAGTTTTGCATAACAAATGCAGAAGTTTTTTGGCTTATGTAAACAATAAATTTTTTATAAGGCATCTAAACTTTGTTGCTAAATAGATAAGTGATTACATTTAGATAGATGTGGCAGAGCTGTCTAAAAGGCTGAAAATACCCTGCATGCTTCAGATATGTTAATCAAATACAGACAACTGGATGAGAGTTAAATAGATACTCTGTCTCTAGCTATAACATCAATTAATATATCAACAGGACAGAACAAGTTGGAAAGTGGTAAGTTCTGTTTAGATTTACATTTTATCATTGAAAGCTAAGTGTTTCTATATCCAAAAAGTTTTTATTGATTTAGGTCACAGAAAATGAACTATTCATAATCAATCTAAATTTGCTTATTCAAAGTATTGCATTTCACCAGTGAGAACTGGAGTCACTAATAAGTTCACATTGTGATACTCAGTGATAAAGACATGTAACATTTAGCCCTAGAGTTGAACCATAGGCCAAAAGAAAATAAGGAGTCTGTGCGTTATTCTTCTCTTGTACAGGTGTCAGCCTGAATTTGGTCTTCGATCAGTAATGGGAGTATCGTGACATAAATAAAGATGTTCTTGTTCTTTTTGGTGAGCTGTTCCCTGACAATAGATTGCAATGTTCACCTCAGCTTTCTTAAATCTCAAATAAAAGAACAGATCTGAAGTACACATAATAGGTGTTCTTTTGGTCTTTACAGACCTCTTACTCTCTCTGTTTCTTCCTGGCATTTTGACATTATTAAAAGGTATCTCTCTCAACCTCTATTGAAAACACATTGTCCTATGCCAGGAAATTGTAATTATGTCCCAGAAAAAATATTTAAAAAATTAAAAATATAAATAAAATTAAAAGCAGGCCTTTTAAAATCTTCTAACACATCATTTCTGAGAGTAATTAAAATACTGAAAAATAATATTACTTCAGTAATATAAAATATTTTAGTCAGAATGAAATAATTAAAAGTACAGTCTCTGGAATCAAACCAATGTTAATGGTTAATTTCTAGATGTGTGACTTTAGATGTGGTACCTAAACTCTTTGAATTTCTGTTCTTCACCATTAAACTATAAAAAATTACTTATCATAATCATTAGAAGACCTAGAAACACTGCAGATAGTGCACTCCAAATAGAAGGTGCCACATAAAATGAAGAATCTGCCTTTCACATTCCCCCATGAGCATTTCAGTGTTGTGATATCTGCAGTGGATTTAAGGCAGTCGCTACTCTTTAGTCTTGAGCATCCTCACAATAATGCTTCACAAAGACCTAAGGAAAGTAAAATTACTTTTTGTCTGCTTTTGCTTTTCTTTTATGTCCTGTTGAAAAGCTTGTGATTTGAGAGAAAACATAAAATTATGGCTGAAATCAGAGACAAAGAAGAAAAGGGAAAAATAAGCAGATGAAATCAAAGCAGATTAAAATAATCCTATTTAAAAAATTTCATGTCTGAGAATCTTTGTGGAACACATGATATCTGATGGGAAATGCCTGAAAAGATTAAAGTGAATATTTTAAATTTCATTCTGCTATTTATAAGAATGATACCAATTGATTACATCACCAAAAATAGTAAATAAAAGAGAAAAAAAAACAGCTTTTAGTAAAGGGAATTCAGGGAGAAAATTATACATGGGTTATTCATGAATGACAGTTATTCATCTTTTCATTTATCCATTCCTCAATCAAATTCTATGTATTATGTATCCTATTCCAGGTGATCATAGAGCATAGGAGCTCTTCAGGAGGATGTAAAACAAATACAGAAATAAAGAAAGCATTCTCATTAATATGGCTATAATAAAAAAAGAAGGACAATAATTAGTATTGTCAGAGATGTGAAGAAAGAGAATCCTTTATACATTGCTGAAGGAAAGGCAAAATGCTCTGGCCACTTTAAGAAAGAGTCTTGAGTTTCCCAAAATTTAAACATGGAATTACCATATGAATCAGCAATTCTACTCCTAGGCATATGCATTGGAGAATGAAAAACATATGACCATACAGAAACTTATGTAAATTTTCATAACAGCATATTAATAATGATAGCCCCAAAGTGGAAACAACCCAAATAGCCCTGATGAATAGCTGACAGAAAGGTGGTATATCTATATGATGCAATATTACTCAGTCATTAAAAAAGTCATTCTTGTTGAGAGATTCCAAACCTAAAATCCCACACGTGCTATAATGCTATTTATATGAAATGTCCAGATAAGGCAAATTCATAGACACAAAAAGTATATTTGTGTTTGCCAGGAGCTGACAGGAGGGAAAGGGACTGCTAATGGATACAGGGTCTTTTGTGTATTTTTTTTCTTTTTTTAAATGACAAGAATATCTGTAATTAAATAGTGTTTGATGGTTGCACAATATTGTTAATATATTAAAAACCACTAAATAGTACGTTTTACAAGGGCAAATTTATGTATGTGAATTAGACTTCAAGAATCTTTGTGTGGGCTTTCAAATGTTGACAATATGGTACATTTGATAATTCAGGCACTGACAGAATTCTTTCTTATGGTTGAAACCAGTGTTGACTTCTTGAGAAGGTGACCTTGACAAGGTTCAATAAGCAGAGGTAAGAGAATGAAAGGGTAAGCAAACATGAAGCTGGCCAGTTACAGACAAATCAAGATATTTAGTCATGCAAAGCAAGATGAAGCCGTTCATCTCTACTCAGCTGGTGATGAAAACTTTTAAATTTATTTGGGCAATTTATATATTATTGAGAGTTTGTTTAACAAACAACTTATTTATTTAAGATTAACATGGTGTTTCAAAATGTGACTTTAGATTTAAAAGGGAAGGTCATTTCCTCACATTTCATAATTGAAGTTTGGCTGACCTTAGACATAAAGGTTCATGTAGTTGACATAATTTTAAACAGGGAAAATGAAGTTACAAGAGTTTTAGTTCAAATTTTGTATGTGCTATCGGACAACAAATTTCACTCTCTGGACTCCTTCCTTGTTTAAAAAAGAGTATCTTTGATGTGACCCTGTGAAACTCTAGGATTTTATAACTGGTTATTGATTTGTTGGACTATCAGTTATTGAGAAGTTATATTCTCCCATTATTGTATCTGTTTCTGCCTTTCTGGAGGAAATATAAACTAATGGGAGGTCTTTATATTTTGAATTCAAGAGATCATGGAAAACACACACACAAATGTCAGAAGAAAACTAGAAGCAGCAGTACAGAGCCCTAAAATTGAGAGCAGTTCTCAGAAGATGTGGTAAGACTCCAGCCACCAGGAAATGTGTTAAAAATAGAAGAAACTGAGACAAAAGATAAATGGAAAAGGGGAAAACATAAGTGGAGGGGAGGAGAGAAAAGACAGAAGAGAGAAAACCTTCAGGCCTCTTTTATTGTGCTTGGCCTCAAGTGTTCCAAGGAGGGGCTGGGTAGGTATTTGTATTATACAAGCCAGTTGTAAAGGAAGGCATTACACTAGATCATGAGATCTGTTTTTTAAGCTAAGGACTACTTTGAAACTCATAAATGTTATTATCCCTCTTTTAAAAAAAATGCACCTTAATAAAGAAAAGTTACAATTTCAGGAGATTTTCAGTTCTCCCCAGTTCCACTCTCCTGGAGTTTATCATCCCTGAATGGTCATTGCTAGTCTGGCTTCCACAGAGATTCTTGGGAACCAATGCAAGAGAATGGAGAAAATAAGGGGAGTAGAATTCTCTTCTCATATTCTAGGGCAAGGAGACCACTTTCCCACTGCTGGATTCAGAACTAATGGGCTTTCTTCACAAGGGTCTCTGTCTATTGACATCCATGGTATTCTATCCATCCTCCTCCATGGTATTCAATCCAATGTCTTTATCTTTGTTGCAATTTAAACCTTCAGTCAAATATCATCTTATCAGCAAAGTCAATTCTAACTGCTTTATTGAATGTATAAATACCCCACTCTTCTTTATCCAGCTCTACATTTTACAACACGATTACCTTCTTCTATTTAGCAATTTATTATATGCATTTTATTACATTAGGATGTAATATAATGACACCAACACTATATTTTTCATGTTTATACTTCAAGCTCCTCAAATAGAGATAAGCTTAAACAATAGTCAGACACTATTTTTTAAAAAATGAGCTCTAGAAAAACTTTTCCTCCTTTTTTTTCATTTTTAAAATTTTCTTCTCTCTTTTTTCTATGTATGTTTTGCAGAAATGTGTTAACATTATGAACTGTTATCTTAATTAAGCCCATTTGCCAAATTTGTTCTTGGCTGGCATCTGGGGAACTGGAATTTGGGAGGGCTTTCTTCATTACCAGAATTGGTAAGGATGGCAGTTCTCCCCTGTCATTACGACCCATTAGTCAGGAAATTAAGTACATCATGTATCATTTCCCTTGGGAGAAGACTCTTAGAAAACTCCTACCTAGTTTCCTCAGGATTTCACTTCATGTGGTTTTTAAATTTACTGTTTTTTTTGTTGTTGTTGTTGTTGTTTCATATCCTTTCACTGTGATAAATCACAATCACAAATAAAATGCATGTGGAATGATGTGAATTATCCTGTGAGTCAATTTTGGTGTATTTATGTGGCTTAATTGGTAAACACAGAGATAATCATTCATTATAGTCTTGGTGCACTATCTTAATATTCTCCCTGTTTTCTGTTTATTTTCTCTCTTGCTCACATTAGAAAATTGTCTTAAGTGGCTACAGATAATTGTCAATTGATATTTGAAAATCATGCTTCTAAAATGGATTGACAGCTCTGTGTATATTTGTGTCTTTGCCTTAAGAGTGATCAGTAAGTAGGTTTGTAATTACATTGGAGATTCCCAAATATCCAAATTCAGATACCTATTTTTCTACGAATGTTTAATTTCTCCTAAACAAAACAAAACCTTCAGGTTTCTTTCTACTGTAATTGTCCAAGTTTGTAATGATGTAATATTTTTAATATTTAGTAATATTTTTTCTACTGTAATTGTCCAAGGTTGTTGTGATGATATTAGTGATGGAGAATTCTATGTTTCCAGTACCGATCCCCAACTTGTATCTCTGTCTCACTGCAGACCTCTGCTGTGGCTATACAGTCCCATCCTCTCCTGTGCTTGTGAAGGCATATTGGCTGCCTTACCATGTATATCCTGCTCTGCCAGCACATGAGGACTAAGGTTCCCTCTGCCCTGTCTCATCAATTATCACCCTTCCATCTGCTTTTTATTTTCTAAAATGCTGATGAAATCTCCTGCATGCTTGTTCCCTTTTCTGTTTCTTCTTTGTCTTTATTACTGTGGATTTCTAAATTTAATCTTTTTTTACTATCATTTGAATAGGGTCTTGGGACAGAAAGAAGACAAAGCTGTGTGCTAAGGCCCAATGGCAAACATTTTATAAACTATTTCTGTAGTCCCTGGGCAGACAGTTAGGCTGCCTATATGGTGGGAATTGAGCAGACCTGGCAAGATCTCGCTTTGCCCCCAGCGTCCCATTTACCTGTGCGCTTACACATGAAATCCTCACTCCATTAAATAAATACTTTAATTGCACAATTGGTGACAAAATTCAATAAGTAAATGTCTGCAAAATGTTGGCACAGTTCAAACTCATATATAAAATACAGATTTTAGATTTTTTACCGAGAGCAAATCTTAAAAAGTAAAAAAGTTGTGTCAGGACTCTAGATCTAAAACAAAGGAATCTGAGCAACAAAATAAGCAACAAAACACACACCATAGGATATTGAGGCATTAAAACCAATTTTCCGATAAGGCTGAATAACATGCAACATGAACTGTGTGAGGAACTGACTTGGGGAAACAGCATCGTCTCAAGTGCTTCATCATGGCCTTCACAATGCTTGAAGATCATTATGTTCACAGAACTTAATTCCTCACCAGCTCAATGACCTTATAATAATTTTTAAATGTCTGAACTGTGACTACAAATGTGCTAGCTAATGCAAATTTAGATCATGACTGATATTTAAACATTTACACCTTTAAACATAGATCACTTCTTTGGCTTTTCTTTAATTGTTCCACAGCAGATGTTCTTTGCATTTAAAGCATTCATATCAAAGGCAATTCACTTTATTCCTAAATTTTAGTAATTACTATTCTTCATTTTTTAGATGAAACCACTTCAGCTGGCTAATTTTCTCTCTCCAAATTGCTATGGGCAGCACCACCCTTAGGTATTGAGAAGAAGTGAACTTCTCCAGTATCTACATTTTAGGGCCCATGCACTTTGAAGTACCTTCCTTGAAAATGTCAAATTTCCATTGTGGTCTCTTGCATGGCCTGGGTCATCAATGTTAGGGGACAAGGACTCTAAGCCCTTTGGGATCTCATATTTGAGATCAACTCAATGCCCTCATTGAGCTTTAAACTCATGACTATGGAATCTTTTTTGGACCTGTGGCCAGACCCGTTCTAATAGAGAAGTCTGGAACTTCCCAGATGACTTTTGCAGTATTTCTTGATGATATCACATGATATCAAGCCACTAACATAGTGCTAATAAGATGGTTTGGTGTGATGGTTTGGTCATAATAAACTGTAATTGGTCCTTGTAAGTTGTCCTATGATTTGTAACTCATAGGGGAAATAATTAAACTAAAATAGTTGTTTAAATTGCTTGTATGGTATCATAAGGAAAGGAAATTAATTTGAACACTGTTGATCTGAATTTAGAGTTTAAGCATTAATATAATTTCTTTCTTTCTTTGTGTGTGTGTATGTGTGTATGTGTGCATGCACTTAGGATTTAACCCAGGGCCTATGCATGCTAGGCAATCTTTACAACTAAGCTATACCAAGCCCAATCTTAATTAATATCAAAACATAACTGTAAAGTAGATATTGACATCATATAAATCTATGGGGGATTTTTTGTTTGTTAGTTTTTTGGTACCAGGGATTGAACTCAGGGGCACTCAACCAATGAGCCATATCCCCAACCCTATTTTATATTTTATTTGGAGACAGAGTCTCACTGAGTTGCTTAGGGCCTCACTAATCTGCTGAGGCTGGCTTGGAACTCGCAATCCTCTTGCCTCAGCCTGCCGAGATGCTGGGATTATAGGAGTGTGCCACCGCGCCCTGCCACATAAATTATAAAATGAAATATATGTCAATATATTTATCTGACTTTTATTTGTCCTATTTAACCCTTAATGTATCAAACTATTATGTTAAATATAGTATTTAAAATTTAAAATCTAACTTTATTGTTGAACAGCTTCTCTTATTCAAGTCATATAATAAAATACAGGAAATAGTTTTCACAGCCTTGGCTATTCCTGTGGTATGTGGGTCTCTGGGCAAATATTTTATCTTAAAACTTCTATGCATATGAACATTGTCAGTTAAAAGGGAATTATAAAATGCATGGGCTTATGAGATGTAGTGATTTATAGATTCTGAGTTAGAGTAATTTAAAAGGAAAGGAAACTTACATTTTGTTTTATTGCTTGATCAGTGAAGAGTCTTCCTATTGCAGGTACTATTTCTTTTGGTTCAGATACAGGAGCCATCTCTATATGAAATTTATTGCTAAAGCAGGATTCTTGGATAATTTCATGTCTTGTTAAATTAAAAGGTAGCAACATCATTAGTACTCACAATGCCATGGCTCTTTGATATTTTTACCTCTGTGTTTCCCTAATACCATTATTTAATGTTGATTATATCATTACTCATGGTGCTGCAATATCCATTTTGAAGTACTATGAGTGCTATCAGAAAAACTGAGTGTTTCTGAGGACATTTAATTATTATATTGTGATAAATTTAATAATATTGTGCATTATATGACAAAATTAAACAATTCTTAAGTATTTCTTATTACTTAACACTTACAAATGTTCCTAATTATTGGACTTACACAGTATAGAGAATAATATCATGAATGACAGAATTCAAACTTCCTAGATTTAACAATTTTTAACACTTGATATATTTATTTTAAATACTTATTGAGAAATAAAATATCACATACAATTGAAATGCATTATATATCCCCAATTTCATGCAATAAAGTGAAAAATAAATAATTACATATATAAAAATTAAATTGATCTCAGAAATATAATTTTGAATAGAAAAAATTAAGTTGAGCCCAAAAGGCAAAAAACAAACAAATCCACTATGAAACAATTCTGCTGTAGTTTGGATTTTGAATGTACTCTAAAGGCCCACTGTTTATGGCTTGGTCCCAGCCTGTGGTGCTATTGGCAGAGGATTGAACTTTTAGGAGATGGGGCCTAGCAGAAGAAAGTTAGGTCACTGGAGGTGTGCCTTTGAATAACACATTGGGACATAGGCCCCTCCTTGTTGGGACAAGTACAATCTTTTTAATTCAGAAACTGGAGGGGAGATGAGGGTATAAAGAAAAGACAAACAGACACACAAAGAGCTGGGGCCAGGTGGGTAGCCAAGCCCTGGTGAGGCTTGACTGACACCAGAGCTAGTTCGGCATGTTTATTATATAGGTTTTGTCATCAGAAGGTTATTTGTAGAAAGATTTAGTAAAGTAGGCAGTCTGAAGGATGCAGAGAAACTTGCAAGACATGGAGATCATCTTGTTATGCCCCAAATTCTCTACCCGTGGGAGCTGATGTCTGAATCCAAAGTTCCAACTGTTAGAGCCTCCTAGAGCCTTTGCATGTAGCCACTTTTGGTCAGCATTACTGTAGCAACTGGAGCATCTTGACCTGCACTTTGTACAGGCAGCTCCCAGTGCAAACACAGCCATGAAAGAATCAGAGACCAGGGATCAACTCACTGCTCTTTAACATCTCCTCTTAACTCTCTTTGCTTCCTGGCCATGCTGAGATGAAAGGTTTCTTTGCCATGTACTCCCACCATGATAAACTGTGCTGCCACAGGCCCAAAGCAACAGCGCAAGTGACAGAGAAATTGTATCTATGAAATTGTGAGCCGGGGTCGGTGGCGCACGCCTGTAATCCCAGAACTTTGGGAGGCTGAGACGGGAGAACCACGAGTTGAAAGCCAGCCTCAGCAACAGCAAGGTGCTAAGCAACTCAGTGAGACCCTGTCTCTACATAAAACAAAAAGTAGGGATGGGGATGTGGCTCAGTGGTCGAGTGCCCCTGAGTTCAATCTCCAGTACCAAAAAAAAGAAAAAGAAAAAGAAAAAGAGGGGCTGAGGTTATGGCGCAGTGGTAGCGTGCTCGCCTAGCATGCGTGAGGCACTGGGTTCGATCCTCAGTACCACATAAAAGTAAAAAAAAAAGATATTCTGTCCACCTACAACTAAAAAATAAATATTAAAAAAAAGAAAAGAAATTGTAAGCCAAAACAAATTTTTTTTTTCCTTTTAAATTGATTATCTTAGACATTTTGTCATAGCAAAAGAAAGATCATTAACACAAACTTATTAGTTTAAAACTACTTAAAGCAATAGGATATTTTTGTGTAGGGCTATAAACATATGTGATGAATTAAAGGAAATGCATGATAAATGATAAATATCACCTGAAGTGAGGCTCTGGAGGAAAAAAGAGAAATGAATGAGTTTCAGAGCAACCCTATAGGAGGCTTCAATCATTTTACTGTTTATTAATAAAAAGTTGATATTTATTTTATTATTTTTATCTTTTGTCTGCTTTTTCAAAAAGTTAAGAACCCTCTGTCCTTACCTATAGAGTATAGTAACTATTATTGCATATTTTCTGCTTAAAATTTTAGAGTTTTAAATGCCTATTTTAATACATAGTACACCAAAAATTTATGAATTTAATTAGTGAACCAGTAATATTATTTTACATATGGGTAGGCACTAGCTCCAACATTGCTATTAAATAGTTTATTCTGCTTTCAATAATTTTCAAAGTTACCTTTGTAATATTCAGCTTTCAAACACAGATGTGGATTCCAAGCATAAAAGCATTTCAGTGCAGGGACTTCAGTTTGTGCCCTGCCTTCTCACTTTTAATAATTGTATTGACTTGGGCAAGTCACTTAAATTCTAAGCCTTTGTTTCATTTTCTCTAATATAAGGCCACTAGTACTATATTGCTGTGATGGTAGGGAATAAACCATCAGGCAGAATTCCTGGAAAATAGATTCTCGTTGTTATTGTCGTTGTAGACAAGAAAAGAGAATGATTGAAAAATGCTTCTTACTTGTCTGTGACTTTGTTTCAGCTGCTGATAATAATAGAATATATCTTTATGAGTTTTAAGATTTCCCATAGCTCTGTACCTTTAAAAAGAATGGATCCGAAAATTTGGAAATTGGCCCTGTGTAAAAGTCGACAATAATATATGCATAAGATAAATAAAAATTATGGTGAATTCTCTCCCATTCAGGTGAAATGATAGGTTTGCTGTGCTGGATATTAAGGATCACTTAGTGTTCGGGGATGACTAATAATCAGGTTTGGAGAACAGAGATGAAAATATTTTGGTTAGGAGTTTCTAATAGAGCAAGGGCATACAAGAAACTTCATAACGACCCTTTGAGCAACACAGCTTGCTGGTTGATTTTGTGATTTGTTGACCTTCCTTTTTTTCTAGATAAAAAAGTACATTCTAACAAGAATATAGCAATTTTTCAACGTATTTTATATGATGAAGATTTAGAGTAAACGGGGAAAATCTATGTGTTTGTGAATGGTTGAGCCTGAGGTTTCCAAAATACCTGCGCCAACTATTGTATGTGTAACAAATGTTAAATTACAAAATCAGGTGCTCAGTGTAAGTTTTATTTAGTGCAATTAAAATGTGTATTTGGAAATTAAAACATTATTGCTAATTGTTTTCTTCTGTATCCTTAGAGATTTGGCTATTTGTACTCTAATTTCAAACACAGGCAGTCAATTATATTTCTGTTGGGGATAAAAACAGCTGTGGTATTTTTCTTCTCTGATTTCAGCAAATCATGTCCAGGAAATTAAGGCAAAAGGAATGATTTCAGGACCAAGAGCAGTCCTGGAGGACAACTTCCCACAGAAGACCCTCTCAACATCACAGAAATAAGTGTGACTTCAAATGAGATTTCGTGTTAAATACCAAAAATCCAAGAAGGAACTCTGAGGTGATCATTGTGTTCCAGATAGGAATTCTCTGTCATTTTACACAGAAGGAAATGGGACATCAGTACTTCTTTCTTGCCTCTTTTTCAAGCCCTGTATCTACCTCAGCTTTGGGTCCTCCTCCCACATTAACTTAACTGTGGGGAAAACCATGGCATACTGCTTCTGTGAGCTGAATTTCTGCCTCCGCCTCCCCCTCCCTGTCCCCTTCCCCTTCCCCTCCCTCTCCCTCTTCCTTCTCCCCACCCTCCCTGTATTCCTGGTTCTTTCTTTCTGTCCTAAAATGTTTGGGAAGAGAAACACATCAGTCTTGGGCTGAACAAAATCAAGGTTTCTCATAGTAGCTTGATTTTGGAAACCATGATGTTGAAGGGAGGGAAAGTCAGGGAACAGTCTCCTAAATGGAAAGGGGCAGGGTTGATAATGAAGAAAATGTCTCTGGTGCGACCCTCAGGAACCACTGACTTAATATTCAGACTGTTTCTCATTCTTTACCCCTGATTTCAGTTATACAACTATTTGTTTGACTGACATTGAATTTGCACACTCCAACTAGGAAAATGAACCATGATGGTTAATATTTCCTAGTAGCCTACTAATTTGGAATTAAATAATAGGATAATTCAATTAATTATTTTCATGATTTATGGGTTAGAATTAAATCATTTACTTTTACATCACTGTGTGTGTGTGTTTGTGTGTTGAGGGGAGTTTACAAAATTTGAACAGAGTCACTCTGGATTCTACAATCATAAAAACTGTGTACTGTTCCAGGAAGACATAATCCCTGCAATAATGTTCCTAAATGAAACAACAGGAATTTAGCAAACTCAATATACAATGATGTTTTTACTTAAAATGTCAACATATGGATGGCTTTACAAACAACTAAATGGAGTTACCAAAAAATCGCTAAATATAGAAATGCTTTCCCAAATAAATTTATTTTCTTCCACTCCCTTCATGCATACCCACTAGCAAACCATGAAAACCATAAATATACCACTTTAAAAATGGTTATTAATGATTACATGCTGCAAAACTAGGATTCATGAGGATCAGGAAGATTAAAGTCCTAATAAAGTGAACATAAAACAGTCAAATGTTCCGTTTATTTAACTAAGAGGGAAAAAAAGGCAAATGAGGAAGAAAAACAGCTAAAAGTTTGGACTCAAAAATGAGAGTCACAAATCATTAGTTTGTTTCTATTAACTTCATCATATTCATATAATTCAATGTGTTATGTATGCCTAAACTTACTTCTTGCCTAGTCTGGTGTTTTGTTTTTACTCTAATAGTGATAAAAATATACTAGAAATATATAAACACATACATAGACACACACACATACTTTTTCTATTAAATGCTAGCTTTTCAGTTGCATTACTACCACTTAGCCCAATTTCCTACCATTTATTTGAGGGGCAGGGACAGTTAAGATCATATGTCTTGGGCTGAGGATATAGCTCAGTTGGTAGAGTGCTTGCCTTGCATACACAAATCCCTGGGTTCAATCCCCAGCACCAAACACACGCAAAAAAATAGATCATATGTCTTAGAACCAGGCAAGTAGTACACTCTTGTAATCTTAGATTCTCGAGAGACTAAGGCAGAAAGATTACAAATTTGAGGACAATCTGGCAATTTAGCCAAACCCTGTCTCAAAATAAAAAAAGGATCAGAGTTGTTGCTCAGTGGTCAATCAGCCCTGAGTTGAATTCAATCCCCAGTCCTGAAAAAAAGAAATAAAGAGAGAGAGATCATAAGTCTTGGGAAAATTGGTCCTTACCCATTTCATGGTGTGAACTGAAGGCTGTTAGCAAAGGAACTCTAAGAAATATACCTAAACCTTGTGATGTTAAAGTGCCTAACGTCTCCATATAGACTACATAAATATATGGCCAGGAATTTGAAGACTTCAGACTGCTAAGGTCAGTAAATTAATCCATGAGTATCCAGAACTGATTTAACTTAGAATCAAGCAGGTTTATACAAGATTTTTTTTTCCTTAACTGACAAGTAGTTTCCAAAGTTAGAGGCAACTTTAAAAACATTCAATCTTTCAACCTACCCTTCATGGGAGGATCCTCCTTTACTGAATGACAGTCATTTGACTTTTCCTATAATAGCCCCAGATGGACAAATCATTACTTCAAAAAGCAGCTGCATATGTGCAGATGCCTAGCAGTGGAAGGAGCTCTTCACTGCCATCTTCAGTTCTGTCAGAGTAACTTTAAGCCTGTATCTCGAAGTATCAGTTTGCTTACCTATTTTAACGGACATATATGAAATGCCTTTCAAATTCTTCCTTAAGTTAAACATTCAGAATTTATTCATTGACTCCATATAAATTATTTTTTATGGGACAGTTTTAGAGGGTTCCTTTTATTCCTCTTTGTTTTGTTTTGGCTTTTAGTATAATGGAGCTTCCACACCATTGTGCGTATTATTGATTTGGATAGGGAACTTACCGGTGGACTTTCCTAGTTATTGTTCTTTTGTATATTTACCATGTGAAAAAATGAACAAAAATTATAAGAGTTATCAGTCTCAGCTGAATACAGGAAAGTCTGAAAGTCTGAAGGCCCAAGCAATCTTTAAAAAAAAAATATATATATATATATATATATATTTTTTTTTTTGGTACTGGAGATTGAACTCAGGGGCACTCGACCACTGAGCCACATCCCCAGCCCTATTTTGTGTTTTATGTAGAGACAGGGTCTCACTGAGTTGCTTAGCGCCTCGCCATTGCTGAGGCTGGCTTTGAACTCGCGATTCTACTGTCTCAGCCTCCCTAAGTGCTGGGATTACAGGCTTGCGCCACCACGCCCAGCTTAATTTTTTTTATTTGTTCTTTTTAGTTATACATGACATGTACTTTGACATATTATACATATATGGAGTCTAAATTTCCATTTTTGTGGTTATATGAGATATAGAGTTACACTGGTCAAAACTCACTTATAAACATAGGAAAGTTATATTCAATTCCTTCTACTGTCTTTCTCATTTCCATTCTCTTTCTCTTCCCCCTACCTCCCCTTGTCCAGTGCACCTCTCTTCCTCCCTCCTCTCTGTCTATTGTGAGTCAGCATCCACATATCAGAGAGAACATTTGGCTTTTGGTTTTGTGGGATTGGCTTATTTCACTTAGCATGATAGTCTCCAGTTCCATCCATGTACTGGCAAATGCTATAATTTCATTCTTCTTTATGGCAGAGTAATATTGCGTTGTGTATATGTACCACATTTTCTTTATCCATTCGTCTGTTGAAGGGCACCTAGTTTGGTTGTATAGCTTAGCTATTGTGAATTGAGCTGTCAAGCAATATTTTTAATGTTATTGTAAAATTTACTAAATATAAGTGCTTTTACCTAATTGTTTAGCAAACACTAAGTTCAAAGAATTTATTCTTTGAAAATATTAACTAATTTGGGTCTTATAATATCCTTATGAGTTTCTTATTCATCAGCATATTCACAGAATTGTACTCAAATCATTGTGCAAATCTTTACTGAAGTTTTAATGTTTACTTGGTAGTATGCAATGAAAGGAGTTGTTTTTGTTTGCTTGTTTACTGCTTTTTTTTTAAGTTTTAAATTTGGCACTCCAAACTTTTCTGTGGCTTCCAGAAAATGATAATCATGTTTTGTCAGTAATTAGCATTCTAAAGAAAGGTACTCAACCTTTTCTGGACACTTTCTACATGCCGAGTTGTATGTTACTCAAACATCACAGCTGCAGAGACATATGTGGATTATGTACACAATGTATCACTCATATGCACACACACACACTCACACACACACACACACACAGATTTTTTTTGGCAGTTGCTCTTGTTGTATTTCTACATAACAGATTTATGATTTCCAAGAGTGGTGATCAAGGAATTTTGCTGAATAGGAACAATTTTCTCCTTATTATACTACAAAGATAGACATAAACTATTGGAACTATTGATCTGATATATGAATGTATTTACACAGATGTAAATGTGTGACAACACAGCTTGAATTACTATTGTCTCTCTAGACTCTCAGTGGTAGAATAGAGTAGAAGCACTACAATGTTTGGAACGATTCAGGTGCCTGAGCTCGTATGGACACCTGAAGTCCACGAGCCGCCTGAAGTTAGTTCCTGATCAGTAAATTAGCTAATTGAAACTAACTTGATAACCTTATTCTCAACCTTATATAAAATTGTCTTTACAGAAGGTGTTAATATGCCAAAGAGTGACAAAATCAGCCATTAGTCTTGAGAATAAAAAATTATCACAATTTTCCTCTACTAGTTTTATCTTTTCTTTTGCTCACTGAGCACTATATTGGATATGTGACAATAAAGGTCAAAAGTCATGAAGTCTGAGAGACTTTGAAAGACAAATAATACCATCTTCTGAGTCTCATATTCCATCTTCCTCAATACCTATACATTTGTGGAAAGATGTAATAAAGTATATGAAGTGCCCACAGGATTACTGGACATAAGAAACAATAAATATTTCTTATGCTTCTCATTTTCCAAATAGCTCCAATCATATGAAAGCAACAGAAAGCATAAAAATACATTTAAAAATTAAATTAAAAGAAGTCCACTTATCCTTTTTAAGATTGACACATTATAATTGAACATCTTTATGGGATACAGACTTGTGGTTGTTCTGGTACATTTATACATTGTGTATTGAATAACTCAGAACACTTAGACCATCTATCATATTAACATGTATCATTTCTTTTTGATGAGAGCATTCAAAGCCCTCTCTTCTAGCTATGTTGAATTACATGATGTTAACTATAATCCCTCTCTTATAGAACACATATATTCCACCTATTGGCTGTGGTGTTGAACCCTTAACAATCTCTTCCCATTCCCTCTTTTCCTCCCATCCTGGGTCTCCGGCATCTGAAATTAGATCTCTAGTTAAACCAGTTAAACTTTCTTTAGATTTCACATGAGTGAAATCATGTAGCATTTGTCTTTCTTTGCCTTGTTATTTCAACCAATATTATGATCTCCAGGTCCATCCATGTTGCTGCAAATGACAGTATAGTGTCTTTTTAATGACTGAATATTATTCCTTTGAAGTTATAGAATATCCAAATATTACCCTACAATACTTTTATGCTGTTATCCTTTATATTTGAAGATAATGACTGTTCTTTTAATTTTTGGCTTATGTGACTGAAGAGCTAAATACTGTTAATATTCCACTATTCTTTCTTGTTAGCATAGACCTACTTTTCTTGAAGTAGAAAATGGTTCCATCCATTTTCCATCCATGTGCTGCAAATTCACACTTGCAGCAATGATTGACTAATAATTATAGTGAGTACTGCAAGATGAGAATAAAAGTGTGCTGGGGATTTCTGGTAACTTTTTTATTGTTTTATTTTCTTGTTTAAGGTTAATTGTTTTTTCCCCTTTTTTCTCTTTCTTCCTCCTACTGTGAATGCAAGCACAGCATTTCATATATTGTGTGTAATAGTGATAAACTGACATTAAGGAAAATAACTGGTTTAAGCATAGCATATGATAAAACAGGATCATAGAAGATTGAGTCCCTGTGGCATCACAACGATGTACCATGATGATTATACTACACTTTGACCTCTTGTTATGTCAAGCAAATGGACCTTTTTCATTCAAGCCAGTATTAGTGTTTCTGTTATGTTCAGCCAAAGGCACTGCTAAGTGATAAATCTCACTCTGTACCTATCAACATGTTCTTTTCCCAAGGTGCACATATAAAGTATTAACATACTAGAATTGTATGCATTTTATAAAATCAAAGAGTCACTGTGAACACTGACAATAACAAAATTTTTAACAATTGGTAAAAAAAAAGGCCTTTTTTAAATGAATTTATGCTTGGCGTAAAGGAAGACAAAACAGTGAAGAATGCCAGGCTCCAAACCTCCAAACCTTCTGCATAGCATCCCTTTTGTCAAATTGTTGGGAAGAATTTCCTTCTGCTGGATACCTAAGGTCTTTATAGAGCATGGAATCTGGCACAAAGTATTCAGCACTGACAGCGATATGGTGAAATGAAGTCATTATTTGACTCCCCTGATGTGAACCATGCACTCCAGGGATTTATTCCATAAAGCTGATCTTGTGACTCTTCCATTTCTTAAATGTCTTCTTTGTGTTTAGCCACAATAAAAAGATGATCAAAGAATGAGGTCATGAATTACATGGTTTATTGTCATACAAGAGATTTTTACTTTCCTTTTAGTTCACAGTGTGTAAAGGGGAAAGGGATTACTGAGGAAAAAACTATACAGGAATACACTTGATAGATGAGATACACCATCCGTGTGGTGAGTTCTAAAATCGTTAGACTAGTTGCCCAATTAGGATGAGAGCAGGTCTTTCTGGAATGTGAAGCTTAAGTAATAGTTGAGGTGGATCTTTACAAGAACAGTTCTCCCTGGGAAGGATTGTCCGACCAATAGAGCAGAGATGTGTGGGAACTTGCAATGTCTCTTGATGGGACAGGGCAGCAGAAGGCAAGGCTTCGGATATTTAGCTCAAAGGCTACCAGGGTGTGGCCCTGCCAAAGCAGAACTCACTAGTGTTGGTCAGACTCCAGAGCTGATATATATTTTGAAGCCCGTTAGTTGAATCAATGGTTTGCCAATTGGTTTTGATTAGGTGTGAGGTCACATTATCCAGAAGAGGGAGAGTTCACTCCAGGTTCTATCCCAGCAAATGTGTCAGCCATGTAGCTAATGATGTAGTGTTTACAGTCATGTCAAAGGTGCACAACACTTTCTAACGTACATATCCTCATTCTTTCAAGAAATATCTCCTTATTGTCGAAGCTTATTTGCTTCAGCTTTGGTCAGTGGTTTTAACAAAGGCGTATTCAAAACTGATGTTCTTCTGTCTCTACATCCTAATATCATGTATCAATATCATATCCCAAGATTATCCCCCTGTATCAATTTAACCCCTACTTTACTAATTTCAATAAGAGGTAAATGAATTTTTGTCGTTTTAAATCACCTTTAAAGCATATTTTATTGTGTTAAACTTTTAACAGATCATTTGTAGTTTCATTGCAGATATCTTTAAATTTTATAATACCATTTCTGGTACGACATTTTATATCTTCAGCTCTAAACTTCTATCATGTCATTTTCTTTATCTTATCCTTTTCAAAGATCATATAGCTTATTACAGTTTTAAGAAAGCTTAATGATCATGGGTTAGAACTTTACCATTTATAGTCAAAAAGCATAAAAAGTTAAAAGAATTAAATGCTGCCAACTCTGCACAGATAGAAGTTAAATAATAGATAATTGATAGGCAGGCGAATAATTCTTTTGCTCAGTAATGCAAATTAATTTTGTCCAGCAGAGATATAATTGATTTTTATTCCAAACGAAAGATTACCTTAAACATTGTATTTTACTGTCTTATAGAATATTAATTAACTTGCTTCTATTCGTAAATTAATTTCAGCTTTACAAATTATCCATACTTGTCTGTTATTCAAATTCAACTTAATGTTTACTGATTTTCTTATTAAATTATAAAGTTAAATAAAATGCAAATATATAACCATGTAACAATTCATTTAACTTATTAAACATGTTTTTAATTTTTTGAAAAATTATGCTTTCGAGGCACTATTAATTCCATTTATAAATGGGGTAACTGTGATTCTGAATATTAGAGCTTTAATAAAAAGTAGACAAATTTGATTACTTGACTACTATCAAGTCAAAAACTAGATTCCTGTTCTTTCCTCTTGTCTGCTAATACTCAGTTAGTGATAAATCCTAAGGCTTTTTTTTTGCCTCTCTAATTCTGTTTTAACACCTGATTTCCTATACATCTATTTATCTTACTTATCTATATCAATACACACACATACACACTCAAACACACACACACACACACACACACAATCTAAAGAGGAGACCAGAAAGTAGTAAGAAGTCCAAGAAAAAAAATGACATTATGTTCTATTTCACTAAATTTCTTCATTATATTTATTTTCATTGGTGGCAAAATAAAGAACTACTAGGCAAACAGGGAAGGCC
The DNA here is from genome assembly GCA_004024805.1 of Geosciurus inauris. Taxonomy (NCBI): domain Eukaryota; kingdom Metazoa; phylum Chordata; class Mammalia; order Rodentia; family Sciuridae; genus Geosciurus; species Geosciurus inauris. The sequence continues at coordinate 289,906 of PVHX01000143.1, forward strand.
ACACATGTTAGTGACTAGAAATATACAACCTACATTTTTTTTTCTGGTCATGAAAATTGCTACAACACTTAGAAAACAGTGGTTATTGAACTGTGAAGAGCTGCTAAGTGTTAGAAATACTCTTCATTGTGTTTTGTTGTGGCACTTATGTATACAGGGTTTCCATATTTGTGACCTTCTGGCTATGTGTTTTTGTTGCAACTGTTAATCATAATGCTCCCCTTCTGGAGTGGATGATGTTTCCATTTAAAACAATGGTGGGCATGTTAAAGAAACAAGAAATTTTTTTCAAAGCAGCATATTTTCTATTTTAACAAAGAACAATTAAGAGAGAAAAGGGGATTTTGTTTAAGAACAGCACATGGATAGAGAATGTGTCTAATTAGATTTACTGGGTCAGAGACAGAGGGCTGTGCAGAAAAGAGAACAATGTTTTTTATTCCCTGAACAAAAATATATGCTCTCAGGTTTACTTTCCTCTTTGAATAGCATGATGAGTAATGAATGACAGAGCTCTGGTTTGGTAGGGACTTCAAATTATTCTTTGCAAAAGGGAAGGACAGCTTATACAAAAAATAACCCATTATCTCTTCTCAATACAGCCTAAACCCAGCTTTGATATCTCTTAGTATTCTTTATTCTCTTATGTAAACCCTCCTAAGTTTCTAAGGCCTCAGTTAAACTAATGTTTTCCAAATGGTACTATTTGTAATCTTTAGGTTAGAATGTGAAGAGGAAAGGGTGGGTAGTTTAGAATTAGTCTGGGCTAATTATTATTTTTTCTATATTTTAGAGGCATCTGTCTTGTTAATTTAACTTTTATAATTATTTTGGTTATTTAGCTTTTTGAGATTGTATTCAAAGGAGTACTATTGGGAATGTCTTAGCATCCTTCTGGGTGGAAAAGGCAGATCTCATTCAAAGTTCATCTTTAACATTAAATTGGAAACTTAGAGATGGAAATACAGTAGTTCCTCTATTTCTGTGATGAACTGATTCTAGGATACTTCTGATATACAAAACTGCCCAAATGTTCAAATTTCTTATATAAAATGGTATAATACTTGCATATAACACATATGCATCCTCCCATGCACACTAAAAAATTTATAGATTGCTTATGATACCTAATATAATGTAAATAGCATGTAAATAATTGATATGCTGAACTGTTTAGGGGATAATAACCAAAAGTAGTCTGTACATATTTAATACAGAAGCAATGCTTTTTCAAATAGTTTCTCATCAATGGTTGATAGAATCTCCAAATATAGATCCCAGATGTAAAAGGCTGACTGTACCATATCTCTTTTATTCAACACTGATTCAACATTGCATTCCTGTTAGCAAGCTGTTTTTGTCAGCTTTTTCACTGCTGTGACTAAAAGACCTGACAAGAACAATTAGGGGAGAAAACGTTTTTTTTGGGGGGGAGGTCCATAGATGACCAATTCAACTCCTTGGTACCCAAGGTAAGGCAGAAAGTCATTGTGAAAGAGTGTGGTGGAGAAAAGCAGCTCAAGACATGATCAGAAAGCAAAGAGAGAGAGCACTCCTCAGCAGGACAAAATTTTAGGATAGGCGCCATGGTGCATACCTGTAATACCAAGGCTTGGGAGGCAGGAGGATCGTGAGTTCAAAGCCAGCCTCAGCAAAACAGGGATGTAGATGTAGCTTAGTGGCCGAGTGACCGAGTTCAATCCCCAGTATCCCCCCCCCACCCAAATATATATATAAATTCCCAAAGAATGCCCCCAGGGATCCACCACCTCCAGCCATACCTTACTTGCCTACAGTTACCATCCAGTTAATTCCTATCAAGGTATTGATACATTGAATAGGTTATACCTCTTATAACCTAATCATTTAATATCTAAACTTTATGGCATTGTTTCACACTAGAGCTTTGGGAGGATACCTATTATCTAAACCATAATAAGTACTGTAAATATTCAACAAAAATTTTCTAAATACAATGATGTTCATTTAACCAACCCTACTATGTGCCTTCTACACTAAATAAGTCATTTAGTACTATTTCTGTCTAATAAATGGAATTGTTTTGAGGATCAGATTGCATCATGAAAATAAAACATCTTTGGTAGTTGTAAAGGCTATTCAAGTACAGCCTCATGGGATACTTGTGACTGGTAGAACTCTTGAAGATGATCTGGTTGGTTCAATAATTCAATTCACAAATTCATTAAATTCAACGGAATTCAAGAAAATTGAAGTTACTTGAACATGATCACCCAGCTCTTTATTGTCAAGCTTCATACAACTAGAACCCAGGTCTCATAATATCTAACTCAATGCCCTTGACACTATGATTATTATTCCTATTTGGTGTGGGTTTTAGGACATTTATTAAGCAATAAATTTGCTAGGAAAATTAAATCATATTTACTAGCTGTGTATTTGAGGCCAAATGGGAGAAAATAACTTAATAATTGTCAGATACAATAGTGAGCCTATATTAAAACTGTGCATGGTAATAAAAACTAACAGGCAAATAAAAATACAAAAGACAAATAACCTCTGAAAGAGTCCCTGAGCACAATTTTTTTTATACTTTTGAACTCACAGTCCTATGTCCTTAGCCAGAACATTTTTATGAAGAATTATGTAAAAGAGTAGATTAACCTAACTGCCAGAGAGATGAAGATGTGGACTGACAGTACTTGTGATGTCCATTGCTTTCTGTCTCGCTCTCTTTCCCTTAACATAATTGGCTTTGACTGGGCAAATCATGTTGTTTTCATTGTAATGTCATTGCAATTTATGATTCCATAAGGCACATGAATAGATTTTTTATTTCATTTGTTTTGCATTTCATTTTAATGCCACCCAAGAAAATTACCTACACAACTATGCATGCTACCTTTTATTAGCTTCACCATGTTTCCATTTTCATATTTTTGATTACCATCAAATTTTGCTGTAGCTGTACTATAAAATTAACTCTACTTCCACAATTAGATCATTTACCTTTAGATCCTTTTTTGGTGAATTCTTTTTCAGTTGCATTGCATTAAATTCAGGCGTATACCCAGTAAAACAAAACTATAACTATGATCTGCTTATTATTACACAACATTTATGATACAATTTTGTTTCCAAATAAGAACCTTGCTTTAGATTTTATTGTAGTCATTCTTTTAATAATCTTTAAGAAGCAAGCAAAGACATAAAGCCCTTATGTAAAGAATCTTATTATTATTAGTTATTGTTTGACAAATTAGTTGTATCAACTTTTTATTATATGTAAATGCACAGTTTCTATTCATAATACTAAACACAAACACAATGAGGATAATGCTATTTTCATACACTTTATGGCAGATGACAACTCAGTGATGGGATTGGCAAGTATTGGGACATCAATATGACCCTAGCAATTATGTTCTGCAAAGATAAACTATTTCTTTTGTGTTTTTTTAAAGTGGGAAGCAAATTATTTTCTCTCTACATTTTGCTATCTAGTCACAAGCTTCCATTTATACGTTTGTGTTTGGCATTCATTTACATTAGAAAATAGACGGTTTTTCTTTTTAGCTTCAGCCTTAAATCAATGTGTTTCACAAGATCCTTAGCATTCTAGTCTTCATTGGACATGTAATGGAAGATTCTGGGGGCATAGGAAAAACTTCCAAAGAGAATTGGTGTTATGAAAACTTGACACCATCTCACAAATGCCTCAGTAGAAATGTCAGTCAAATCTACACCTTAATGGTGTTAAGAGAGTTAGTTGTAAACAGGAATGAAGAAAGACTTTGCAATTCAAATTATTAAAAGTCTGCCATTCTTTTAGCAATTAACATTTTCTATCAGATGTGGCATTCTTTCAATGAATTTTATTCCTCCAATTACCAAAAATTTTTTTGAAGCTGATTCTATTGAGGAAGACATATGATACGGTTTGCCAAGGATTGGGTGAAATATTACATTTTTTAGGATTAACTAAGTCATCAATTAATGATCATCAATTTAATGAGAATCTACTGTGAATGTAGCACTCTGTTAATGTTAGGAAATCAAAAAAGAAAAGAGAATTCTTCTCCTATTGGAGGTCCCACAGACTGAGAAGATAAAACTTAAGGAGGTAAGACTAACCTGAATAAAATAACTTGAAATGAAGAAGGTGAGGTAGAAGGTGTTTTAGACTGAAGACACTCATAGATAATACACATCACTGAGTTGTCTAGAATGCTATGTTAAACACTATAAGCTCAGTTTAACAAAGAAAATGAAATTTGATTTTACCATATGAACAGAATGAGTTTTTCTTGGGAATTTCATTCAGAATATTTTTTGAAAATATCATTATTTTATTCAACATATATTTATTGCCCACTAATGTTAGGAACTCTCCTAAGGTAAATAGGTAGAGAAGTAAACAAAAAAAATTTAAGCAAAATAAAATGAAATAAACCACAAGTAAAAATACCTATTTTAATAGATCTTACATTCTAAGGTAGACAAGAAAAAAAGGTTAATATATGGCATGTCCAACAGTGACACTATTATTATGCTATTATTAATACTATTACTATATTATTATTAATAATATATTGTGGAGAAAAATCAAGGAGTTGAGGTGACAGATTAATTGTGGGTGTGCAATTTAAATGTACGCTCCTGACAGATCTCACTAAAAAGGTGCTTAGTGTCAAAGCGCATGAAGTGAAGGACAGGCCAGGAAGATGCATGAGGGATAAACCACGAAGAATACCCTGAAGGAGGAGCTCTGTTTTAGTCAGTTATTTTTCTTTTAATTGCTGTCAATAAAAGACCCAACAAGAACAACTTTAGAGGAAGAATAGTTTATTAGGGGGCTCATGACTTCAGAGGCCTCAGTCCAGTGAAGACTGGCTCCATTCCTTGGGGCTCAAGGTGAGGCAGGACATCATGGCAGAAGAGTGTGGCAAAGGAAAGCGCCATGGGACATGGCCACAAAGAAGCAGGAGAAAGAGCTCTGCTCAACAAGGACAAAATACATACCCCAAAGACACATCCCCAGTGACCCACCTCCTGCAGCTACACCCTACGTGACTTCAGTTACCATTCAGTTAATCCCTATCAGGGAATTAATGCACTGATCAGGTTATGGCTCTCATCACCCAGTCACTTCACCTCTAAGCCTTCTTGCATTGTCTCACACAGCTTTTGGGGGACACCATATATCTAAACCATCACAAGCTCTTTTGGAAGGTTTCAGAAAGGACAAAGGGAGTGAGACGAAGTACATGAACAAGAAGAGAAGAGGGAGATGAGAGCAACAGAAGCTTTGGGAGAGGCAGAGTCACATCAGCCACAGCAATGACTTCATTTTATTCTGCATGTGTCACAAAGCCATGTGGATTTTCTTCAGAACTGCAGTATGATTTAATAGAGTCTTGAAAAAAATAACATTTGCTACTCTGTTGACAATAGATCAAAAGGAAGTGGGCAATGGATTTAGTAGGTGGCTAATCCAATACTCCAGGAGGTGTCTAGTTCAGGCTTGCTGGGGCAGCATGATAGCTTAGCTGACTTCAGAGTGATGAGAGTGCAGAGATAATAACTAATGGGAGTTTAGATGTATCTTTCAGACAAAGCAAACAATTTCCTGACAAATTAGATCAAAGATATAAGAAAGAGAATTGAAAACAAACACTAAATGATATAGCTGAAAGGCCTTCAGGGATAAGAGGCCAGCTGTTTATTAAAATACTAGAATAGATGCATCTTAGAGAGTGTGATGATAGTGGAGAGCAGGGTGCAGAGCTAAAGCAATGACTAGGAGCAAAGAGATGGGATGAGCCTGGGCGGGGCCCAGAGCCTGGGAGTTCAAAGGCCTGCCTGTGGAGAGAGGGCCAGGCAGACTGTGTCCACTGATGCAGGAAGAAGAGAGGCTACTGTGGTGCCAGCAAGTCCCACAAATTCATACTCATGTCACCAAATTTCTGCCATTCATCTATGTCCTGAACTCCAGTTAGATATCACAGTCACTTTTCTCTTATCTGACATTCAATCTTAAACAACTTTTAATTAGGGAATGTGAGAGATGGAGAGGAAAGAAGAAGAGAGAGAATGGAAAGAGAATAAAGAGGAAGAAAAGTGCAAGAAGTGAAATGCACACCAAAAGATAAGTGAAAAAAAGAGATAAAGAATAACAGACAAATAAAGTAAAAAAAAAAAAAGTAAAAGTCAGTAGTTGAGCAAAGCCTTCCTATTTTAAGATCCAAGGTAAGGATCCAATATTTGATTGGAATTGATAAATTAAAAATTGATAGTGACAAAAATGATTATTTATATATTTTTAATCTAGCCTATGCTGAAATTTGCATAACTGTTACTCAAAAAATAACTGCATAGTTAATTAAGTGCTCAAAGTGGCAGCAGGATTTAAAGAGGGAGGGGTTGGTGAGTATTTATGTGTTTAAAGTTTAGCCTGAAAATGAAAAGACCTGGAGTTACAGAAAGGGTCTAATTCCAAAAGCACTCTCATGTACATTTTTAAAAATTGAAGCAGCATTTAAAACTTAAAAAATATCTGTCATTATTTGTTCTCAGGTATTTAGTTTGCTTTCAGGAAAGTTATTATCAAAAATTCACATAATAAATAATTCTTAAAATTCTAGTTAAATGTATAAAGTTACAAGACTTGTATCTCATGTACACAGGCCATTTAGAAAATTTAGTGAATTTAAGAGCAATAACTGAAGCAAGGAAATGTTCCATTCTTTAGCACAGAAAAGAACTTACAATAGTTTACTTTCTGAAAGATAAACAGATAATTCTATTAACACTACATTTTATGATTCACCTCTGAGAGGAAATTCAGAGACCATATATATGTATATGGCTAAATTATTTAGGTAGATACTTTATTCTTGTCATTTTCTGTTTTTACTTAAAAAAATGGGTATAAAATATGATTCACTAATTGGACATCTAATAACTTAATCCAGTACATTGTGTCCAGTGTAAAAGAAACCAGGAAACAGAAGGAAATCCAAAAAGAACACATGGTGGTCAAAAGCCATGTAAGATCTGTCCAGGCAGCGAGGCTCCCATCCAACTTGGGGACTCTAATCCATGTGGACAGAGAAGACTCATCTCAGAATATCCAAAATGTTCTGGTTCCATGTCCTTCATCAAACCTCCTGATTATATTTGGCATACCATTTAGGATATTGATATAAAGATAAGAGAGTGAAGGCCCGTCTCATTTCTCTGGTTTGTTTATTTCAGGTGGTACTTGGGATTAAACTCAGGTGTGCTCTATCATTTAGCGACATCCCCATATCTATGTATTTTAATTTGAGACAGAGTTTCACTAAGCTCCTCACACTGAACTCACACTTGAAATCCTCCTGACTGAGCCTCTTGAATTGCTGGGATTACAAGTCTGTGTCACTATATCTGCCACAGCACTCTGGTTCACATCACAGATAAATTCTCATTAGAAGTCTAAGAACTTACTTTCTAAGTTGTGCATCATGATGATATTGATGCCTAAATTCAAAACTATCTTTCTAATATTTGATTGATATCTCTGTGTGTCTCCCATGGATACATGAGGTATACATGTTATTAATGTTCCGTTTTTCGTCTGTCTTGTGTTACAAAGGTCTGTTCCCAAATAAGAACTATGATGGTTAGAAATAAAATTGTTTTTCTCTCCTCATGTATTTTTTACTTTGACAGAAAGGTAGCTACACAAATGAATGTAATAAAAGTTCAGAACAATTTGATATAAAATAATGTTTCTTCCTTCGGGCCTAAGCAGGGTCTAATGTTGCTGCCAATAAACTGTGTGAATTTAATTGCTGTCCTTGGTTATGGATCACTTGGAAAATATTAGTCACATAAAAGATGAAGGAAAATTACTCAAATCTTGATTTTGCAGAGAATAAGATGGGAAATTTAAATAAATAGAAAACTAGGATTGGGATCATTTATATGAGATGAGGTATTATGTGTACAACTTAACATTTTTAAAAGATTTTCTCAAGTAAACATACACAGTTACATTTCTTACTCTGGAATTTAATTTTGATATTTAAAAAAATCAAATGGGGGCACAACTAAGGAAAAATATTTCATACTCCCCAGTCTCTACCCCAAGCTAAGTGGTTAGAACATAGGAGAAAAATAATCCTTATTAAGACTCATATTATACTACAAAGTTTTCCAGGTAATTTTAGAGGTAAACATAAGCCTCACCAAGGCATTATTATTATTATATTATGTTATTATGTTATGTTACATCATTATGTTAAATCATATTATTATTATCATTATTGTATTAGGCATGTAATTCTAATTTGGTAGAAAATGGAACAGAGATACATGAAGGGAAATATCTTATCAAGCATGTTGAAAAGTCAAAATCTACATTAGAACTCTCACGAACAGTTACCTCTCAAGTGTATTTCCCCCACTTCCTCCCTTCCCTTAGAGACAGTGAGCATAGAACATTTAAAAGAGAAAACACTAAGGAGATTTTGGAACTCTCCAATCTATTCTGCTAAAAAGTCTTTTTCATAATAAACACTCAGTTTTTGTGCTCTAGTTTTATTTCTAATACTTACATCACTCATGGATGGAGAGAGATAAATGATGGTAAAGAAATTAATTCAATTTTAATATATTCATTGAGTACTTGCATATGCAAAACATCACCTTAAAGTTTCTGTGGCAAAAACAAAAAGAAGTTAGAAGGGAAAATACTTTTTTTCCACCCTTCTAGATGTTTTACACTTCTTTTATACAATTTTGCTAATCATAATGTATTTTGTTAATTTTTGCTAATCCTAATGTTATGTCCACACAACCAATGGGATCGAACAACAATCAAATTATTTCTAGTGGCTAATTACTAGCTGGAACCACTGAGGCCAGAAGTTTTTCCATTTTACCTGCTTGTTTAAACACCAATTTGGTTCCAAGTTTGACTAATTGCCTTAATGTTTTCACAATTGGTGTAATTTACAGTTCAGAATGCATCACAACGCCAAAACCCATTGAGAATCATGCCCATTGGTTCTTAGGACTAAAATTGTCATACAAGTCCACTTTATCAGAGAGAACCTCAAAGGAAGAAAGGTGATGTTGAAATTTTCAGCCTAAAGAAGCCTGCAATGCTTCTCTGCAGTCTTTTTCCTGACTAATGAATCTTCTGAAACTTACTGAACATTACAGAGGTCTCAGAAAATGTCTCAATGCAAGCAGACATAAGCCAGAAATATGTAGATTCTGTTTCTTCGAAGTGTCTTGTTTTCCCTGGAAATGAGTAGAGCACTTGTGTGTTAGTCAGCTTCCATTGCTATGACAAAATATCTAAACAATGTAAAAGAGAGAATTATTTATTTTGGTTCATCGTTCGAGAGGATTCATTCCATAGTCACTTGGTCTCATTGCTTTGGGCTTATTGTGAGGCCAAATATCATGGCAGAGGAGAGGAAAGTACATGGCGGATCAAAGCTGCTCATGCTGTGGCACCAAGAAGTGAAGGAAAGCTAGAGGAAGGAGCAGTTTCCAATTACTCTGCCTCAAAGGCATGCCTCCTAGATCTTTATCCTCCAACTAGATTCCACCTCCTCAAGTTCCCACCTCCTTCACAGTGACATCAATTGGCTCCCAAGCTTTCAACACACGAGCTTCTGAAGGACATTTAAGATGCAAACTGTAACCATTCTCTTTCATTTGAATATTATCTTTGCACCCCCCTACCACCACCTGCAAACACATTGGAAAAGTTCCTAACAAGCTTAATAAGCTTAAGAAAATAGGCTAGATGGAGAACAGGGATATATTAAGGCCAAAAGAATATGGTTTAAATGGGGCAGGGTGCTTACAGTATTTTTTCTCATAGTAATCGAAGATTCAGAAGTGCAAAATATTGCCCCTTGCTTCTGAAAAATGAATAAACTCATTAATGGGTCTAAACATTGTATTTTATTTTCAAGCTGTAACAAAATTAATCATTCACATTTATAGCAAAAGTGATAGTTACACATTTCTATCTGTGACTAATGACATCATTCACATTTTTAAATGACTATCAAATAAGTACTTATACCTGAATGTTCATAACAACACTAATCATGATAGCCAAAAAAATGTTCATAAATTGGTGAAAAAATAAATAACATTCCAGCAAAATGGAATATTGTTTATCTATGTACTTATCTATTCCTTCATATCCAAAGGAATTTAGTACTGATACATGCTACAACATGCATAAACTTTAAAAACATCGTAAATGAAATAATCCAGACACAAAAAATCACATATTATGTGATTCCAACAATACGAAATACCCTGAATAATTCCATTCATAGAGACACAAAACAGATAGTAGTTGCTTGTGGCCAGGAGCACTTAATGATAAGAAATAGGGAGTGACTGATAAATGAACATGAGATTTCTTTGGGGGTGATGGAAATTGTTTTAAGATTAGAAAGTGCTGATATTTGCACAGCATCATGAATGTCATACTTGCCTTGGAATTGTACACTTTGAAATGGTTAATGTTATGAGAAGTTTATATTTTATAAACAAATAATATATAACCCTTTAGACAACATGCTACACAGAGACACACACTCCTGTTTCTTATTTTATTATAATGTTACTTAATGAGCTTTAAACATAAAACTCAGAGTGCATACTTCTATACAACTATAAAACCAAAACAAATTTACGAATGAAGTATCAAGAAGCTCTACAAAACTAATAAAATACAAATTAGTAGCATAATTTAATGCTACAGATAATCTTGTGCTGAAACTAAATTATTAAATTGTCCCTCAAAAATGAGTAGGCTATTTACTATGGCACAGGTTCCACTGTCTACAGCATGGGGATACCACTGTACACATTGTGACAGATGAATGCTCTAACTATGCTCTGTTCTGCTTTGTTGTGAAGTTCCTGGAAACTTTATCTATACAGCATGGCATGTTATCAAATGGCCCATCAGTTAGGGGAATATTTGTGAAAAATAAAGAGATTTATACAATGAAATCATATAGCAGTTTCAATTATAAATAAGGATAATCTTTATTCACTTTCCAAATAGGAGAAAATTGAACATAAAAAGACAACTCTACCATTAATTCCTTGCAACAAGGTAAAAACAGCAGTATTTCAGGAAATCCAAGACATATGGTTCCTCTATCCACAAGCTGGTCGCTCTAAATTACAAAATTTGACTTTGTATTTATAAAATTAATTGTTAATTTAATCCTTAAATTTTTTTTCAAATATATTTTTAGTTATAGATGGACACAATGTCTTTATTTTATTGCTTTGTATGTGGTGCTGAGGATCGAACCCAGGGCCTCATGCACACGAGGCAAGCGCTCTACCGCTGAGCCATATCCCAGCCCTTAATCCTTAAATTGTAATTGTTGCTTTTTCTTGCCTTCTTGGAGGAATTCATTTTCATTCACTCTTAGTACTTTCAATTCTTCTCTATCTTCAAATTTGGTAAGGGCCCAAGCTTTTTTAAAGGATAGAAGAGCGTGGACTTGAGGAAAGCCTAATCCCCATTTTCAGAGTAAATTGATCATCACACATAGTTTGTTCTGGTGGGACTTTGGAAGCCTGGGCATCTATTGCTTTTACATCATTTCACATTCAGATTGTAAGAGGGCTCAGAAACATCCATTTGGACAGCTGCCACCCCAGGAATGTTTCTGCACACTCAAGTTATTCTCTCTGAGACCTGTTACACTGAAGTGATAATAGTTTCCACTAGTAACAGAACCTCAATGTCCCACCCCTTTTTTAATCTTGGAGGATGCTTCTCTTTCTTATATAATCACAAGACAAAAGGGAAGCTCATGAAAAGGACAGTCATGTTAGCATTTAAAGAAAAAAGAAATGATAAATCTACAGAGGGCATGTTAAAATTTTACTATTTGCTTAGAAAGTGTATGGGGATCCTTTATGCTATTTTGTCCACTTTTGTAAATCTGAAATTATCTCAAACTAAAACATTAAAAGGAAAATTAATTTTATTTCAAAAGAAGAAGAATTTAATTACATACTAGGCGCTGAAATATTATGTGCCAGATTTTAAGTTCATGAGCTGCAAAGGTAATTGAGACAGGTCTTGCAACTGTCAATCTCAAGTGAATTGTAGGTTAATTAAGATGGGTGCATAATTTTCTGTGTATCCAAAATAACAGGCATCATGAATAATATTATTTCACTCCCAAACCGGCCCAATAAAGTCTCCTACTCCTGCTCACTGAAGTCTGACAGCCTTTCTGATTTTCTTCCTTCAAGACTATTACAACCTACTAAAACTGAAAAAGCAGCTTGATAACCGTCTAAAGTAGATGTTGCAGGATAGATTCCCAGGACACACTCAAGAGACAGATTTGCACACAGGTTGTTTATTAGGAAGTGCTACAAAATTGACCCCTATAGGAAGAGAAGGAAAGCAGTTTGGGCAAAGGAAAAGAATGAGTCCTAATAAAGGACCATTTGGGATAATGTACTAAACTGGGATGGTCATTCATAGTTCCTGCAGAAAAAAGAGCACATATTTTTATTCTCTGCATCAACCAGTTATTGGTAGTGGGCTTCCCCTATAACTTTGGATGCGGCTGCTTTCCTCAATCAAGGGCACTCATGGAGAGACAAAGCTGAGAACTTCCATCTCTGGCTACTGCCAGCATGTGGGGATATGAGCACTGCAGCCAGGTAAGGTGGGGTCTGGGCTGTTTGTTTTCATTTATGCCATCTTCAAGCTCTTGGAATGTAAGCTGTAAGGCTAGGGATAAATAACAAAACATGTATGTTCAACAAAACAGTCACTGTAATACCTGCTTTTGAATTACTCTGGGAACAACAATTTGAAACACATCGGATTTGAATTTCTAGTGGAAAGAGCATATGCAAAACTGTAGCATTCTGTAGGAAAAGAAAGACACTGAAAAACAGAGATAAAACTTAGGAAAGTTGGTATCATGATGTTTTTGCCCTTGAAAGCCAAAGAAAAATAATACTATAAATGTTAGAAAAAATATTTTATTCCTCAACGAAAGAATGATTGAAGGACAAGGATACTTGAAGGTATTTATTTATAAAGGGAAACATGGGGGGATGATTATGATCTGAAGGACAAATGTAGGAAGTATTACAAGTAACCTTAAAATAAACTAAACGTGTGCTCGTCATGGAGACAGGAAGGCATGCAGAGGAAGAGGCAAATGTAAGTATATGTTGACCAGCAAATATCAGAGATGAAAGAGAAATAAAGGTCAGAGACCACCCAGACTTCATCACATAAAGTCTGGAAACTGGAAGTGAGGAAACAGGGGTTTGCAGGAGATAGTAAGTTCTATTTTAGATATACTAAGGCTGAGGTAAGACTAACTTCTCTTATTAAAACCTAAAATATGTCAGCATTATGAGAAAAGCCTCTAGGGGTTCTCAACTGGGTCTTGTCACTGCCACCATAAATGGATATGTCCCCATACAAAGTCATTCCTACCTTAATGAGGTTGCTACATGTAAGGGGAAAATGATCTCTTTTTGCTTTTGTCTCATCGTCTCTACCTACAATAAAGTCCAATTATAATGCCCTTAAGAGGAATTTAGTTCCAAGTTTTTATTGAGTTAGGCAGCATGCCTGGCTGACCAAGCTACAATCCTCACAGACTGGATGGCTACACTTCACTGAAGGGCAAAGTGATTAATGGATGGCCTTTGCCAAGCTTTTGGGGGATCAGACAAGAAAAAGAACCATTTATGTATTAAATAAATGATAAAGATATTATTTTTTGCCAGACATTAGATCCCCAAATAGAAATGCATTAAGCTTGATTGTGATTTCCAAATTGTTTTCCCTGGGGTGGGGAGATTCTGGGAAATAGCTATCAGGGTGCCTGGAAATAGACGTCCGAGGGACACGTCAGCTGAATGGACTGAATTTTTGTTGTTGGTCAGCCTGATTAGTCAGCATACCATGTTAATGAAGTCAAGGTCAGAGGCTCTGTCTTACTCTGAGCAAGTTAAATCTGCTTCTTCTCTTAAGCCAACTGTCTCTCAAATTGAGAAATCATACAATGAGAACATGTATGGTTGTTCCAGCAAAGCATATTTTTGCCACTAAGAAAGCAAGAAAGTGATTCATCATGTAAATAGTGGTCAGAAGTGTTATCATGACATACAAATGTATGTGCTGTATGTAATGAAAAATATGGATTCTAAGAGATTATGCTAATAATGCCACTTCATTCTGCACACCTGACCATGACTTAGCATCACTTATATACCTATGACATGCAAGACTTTTTATATACATATTCAGTTTGTCAAATGGCCCTTTATTTCTGTTACCAAGAATAAAACCTAGCCCAGCAATATTATTATATTGATATATAATATCAATATTGATATTATATGTCAATGATTATTTCTTGAGTATGTGAAAACACATACTTGAATGGTTTGCAACATCTTGATTAATTAAGGTATAGAAAGAATAAGTGTTTTGCACAAAGTTACACAATTGGAAAATAAAAGTACCATGATTCAGATCCAATTTTTTTTTTCTTTTTTTGGTACTGGGGATTGAACTCAGGGGCCCCTGACCACTGAGCCACATCCCCAGCCCTATTTTGTGTTTTATGTAGAGACAGGGTCTCACTGAGTTGCTTAGCACCTCGCTATTGCTGAGGCTGGCTTTGAACTCACGATTCTACTGTCTCAGCCTCCCTAAGTGCTGGGATTACAGGCTTGAGCTACCACACCCGGCTTCAGATCCAATTTTTAATCCAAAGCCAACGTACCGCATTGCCTATCTAGGAAAATAAAATAAATAATAGTATAAGGTATAATAATCACAATAATTATCAAAGAACACAATATGATAATTCCTAATTTGTCTGAAAAGGTTTGAATTTATAGAAATGTGATGGAAGGAGCTTTTCCTGAGCAAAAATTCACCAATAAAGATGAGTTTGAAAAGAGGAAACTCATCTGAATGCATAAGAGAAAATAAAATTTTAGGGTTAATAGAAGTGAGGAAAAAGAAAATAGCCAACACAAGGTCAAAATATGTAATTTTGTTAATGGTGAAGCCATGCACAGTAAAGTGGCAATAAGATTGCTTGCTTTTTTAATTTAGGCAATATTCATGAGAATCTACTATGGCTAGCTTTTCTTAGGGAGAATGGTGTGATGGGCACTTCAATATTCCATTCCCAGAGTTATACAATATTAATTTATTTGGAGGAAGCAAATTTGCTAAAGTATTTCAGTAACTGTTTAAGTCCATATTCTATTACTAAAGAGTCTTCCTTACTTCTTTCATTGGACTCTATTCGTAATAATAAAAAAAGTCACCCTGGCATGGTGGCACATACCTGTAATTCCAGCAGCTCAGGAGGCTGGAGGACTGTGAGTTCAAAACCAGCTGAGCAATCTAGTGAGACCATGTATCAAAGTAAAAAATAAAAAGGGCTAGAGATGTGGATCAGAGTGGGTTCAATCCCTGGTAACTAACGAATTAACTAACTAACTAACTAACTAAATAAATAAATAAAATCAATGATTGAGCAAATATTTATACACAAAGATATTTAGAGGAAAATTATTTTTGACACATCATAAATAAAGGGTCAGAGGTTGTAGCTCAGTGTTTGAATGCTTGCCTAGCATGTGTGAGGCATCGGATTCGATCTTCAGCACCACATCAAAATAAATAAATAAAATAAAAATATTTTCCCCTTGTACAACTAAAATTTTTAAGGAAAGATTATATATATATATATAATATATGTAAATACAATCTAGGTTATAAGACAGTCAGTTAACAAATCAAAATACAATCATATTAATACTTACACTGCCACTATTAAAATGCTATCTGAAATGCTTGTGATGCACAGATAAGTTTTTTAAAAAAGTAAGTGATGTGGGATAATACAAAGTGTCTTCACTTTGTAAACAAAAATATGTGTAGATATCTATGTCTTTGTATTTCATAATTGTGTAGCTGTTAATTTATTCACAGAATGGTATGCAAACAAAGGTAGTTACTTTGTTTCCTATAACAAATATAACAAGGTATATAGTGTATGCTCACCCCTACACTGGGAAATAAAAACCAATTTAAACTTCAAACATATTAGCATGTCAGTTGTCTGCCAGTTATAAATGCCAAATGCCTCTATTCCTCTAATACAGATGTGACTACCCAAGATGGTGCTGGATATCTAAGAAGAAATAGGCAAAACAGAGGCTTCAAATCATTGTAGACCTGACCTACTGATCATCACTCTGGCATGCTGTGAAAAGCTGGTTTTCTGGAAGAGTATCCCATAAGCTTGTATACTCACTCTTTTTTGCTTCTGGGGACAGCCTGCTGGTTATATCACTGGTGTCTGTGGTCCTAGCCCTTGTACTCGATACAAGTTCAACCAATTACTCTGGTTGGGTGTTCGTCTACCCTCCATCTTTCTGGACTCCACCCCTATATATCATCAAAAGAACAAATTGAACTTCTTGCTTCCTTAAATAATAACCAAAACCAAGGATGATAGGATGTGATTCATCCTCATTACTTAAATACCCATTGCTACCAATTCCTACTTCATACTGATCTAGATGCAGCTCTAATCAAAATCCCTGTTCTTGATGTTTTGTCATATAATCCACGGTAAGTGTGCTATTTACACTAACATTCTCTGGTCCTCTCATACCTTGTTAGCTGTTTTAAGCTTGCCTTTCTCCAGTCCCTTGAGGTTGGTCCTGCGATGGGAATGGAGAAGGTCTAAAACTCTTGTTCTTCACCTTCTGGATCTATCTCCTTGTCTCTTCTTCCCTTGGCCAACCAATTCAGATGAAATGACAGGTCCATGATTCCAATCCATACCCTCAGTTCTCCTGGATCATATTAGAAGTCGTTCTTCTAGATCACCAGGACTGACAGGATAAGTTAAATATGTTCTTTCCATTTTTGATTGCTACCTTCTAAAGTTCATAAAATTGACTTTCAAGTTGACATTTTAAAGATGATATTTTTTCATTTTTAAAATTTGTTTTATTAGTTCATTACAGCTTTACATAAATGTGAGATTCATGCTGACATATTAATAAATGCATGTAACATAATTTGCTCCATTTCAATCCTAGCACTATCCTCCCTTCCTTTCTCTGTCTCCTGATCCCCTTTCTCTACTCTATTGATCTTCATTCTTTATTAACTTTTAGAGATTGGTTCATTATAATCATATGTAGAAGTGGAATTCATTGTGATACAGTCATACATGCATATACCATAATTTGGTCAATTTCATTCTACAGTTCCTCCTTTTTCCCATCCCTCCTCCATCCCCCTTAATCCCCTTTCTTTATTCCATTGATCTCTTTTCATGAGATCTCCACCATTTTAAAAATCTTTATTTCTGTCTAGTTTCCACATATGAGAGAAAACATTCTACCTTTGACTTTTTGAGTCTGGCCTATTTCACTTAGCTTGATGTTCTCCAGTTCCACTCATTTACCAGCAAATGACATAATTTCATTTTTTTATGGCTGGGTAAAACTCCACTGTGTCTATATATCTCATTTTTTAAAGATATTTTTATGGAATCCAGCATTGAAAATAGATAAATGTTTTCATTTCGTTTTGCTTTTGCTTTTTCGTAGCAGAATCTAACCTTATTCCCTAGTACACTGAAATTCATGCCTCAGCTTTGGAGGTGGAAGACTACAAGAAACTATGATTTAAACACCAGGGGCTGGGGTTATGGCTCAGTGGTAGAGTACTTGCCTAGCATGGGTGAGGCACTGGGTTCAATCCTCAGCACCACATAAAAATAAAATGAAGATATTCTGTCCACCTACAACTAAAAAAGCATAAATATAAAATTTTTAAAAAATAAATAAACACCAAAGCCCACAGTTTTACATCTAAAAAATGGACTATTCTATTAGATACAAACAACTGACAAAAATAAAACATAAAAATATAAATGATGATTAATTTTGGTTAAGATTATAAGCAATTTTTATTTTCATTTTTATAGCTTTAAAGTTTTCAAATAATCTAAAACAAATATGTATAATTTTTATAAAGATAAAAATAATAGGAAAAGAATATTTCTTGATATACTCTCTTCTTTTAAAATTTTCCTCTCCCTAGGAGAAAGAAACCAAACCTAAAACCAAAAGGAAAAAATGGAATTATAATATTTCATCCACAACAATCTGAATTTTTAAACCACTGAGGAAAGAACTAACTGCCTTTTGAAAAGCCAGAACTTTAAAAATATATTTGTTTTTGTTTTTCATTTGCTTTTTCAAAATAAACATTTTTCAAGAAGACAAGTCTGACTTAGAGTACAGTTCTTCATTACTTAATGGTGGGCCTTGCATTGCACAACATCTGGTGATACATCACATTGCCAGTAATATTTCATCCAAGACATTTTGTTCCCATTAATTATCATACATAAGAAGGCATCTCTATGTTATTTTTATGGCTCTAAGGATCACACAAGGCAGGCGATGGGGTTTTTGTGTGGTGGGAATGGAGAGTGAATACAGACACATCCCAGTGGAATGGCATGCAAGCAGCCAAGAAGATGTTGCATCTTAGCAAGCAGATGTTAGGGACAAAGCACAGGTCAAGTGATTGAACCACTGTGCTTGCCCTGTGGATACTTTATTGATGGGGACTCTAGTAAGTCCGAACTGAAATTTTGTTTTCAATAAAAATGCATTCATTCATTACTTCATTTAACCATTCCATAGGAATTTATATAGGAGAAAGAAGTTCTGGTGTGCCATTGAATGGTGACTATATATTTCAAGAAGCTTGATGAAAATTTTAAGTCTTCATCAAACTGGATGCAATGATGCACACTTGTAATCTCATGACTGAGACAGAGGATCACCAGTTCAAGGCCAGCCTTAGCAACTTTGCCAGACTCTCAGCAACTTAGTGAGATCCTGTCTCAAAATTTAAAAAGAAATACATAAAATACAAAGGGCCAATGATGTGGCTCAGGGCTAAAGAACCCCTGAGTTACATCCCTAGTACCAAAAAAAAAGTTTTCTTCATAAAAAATTGAGAAAGATACATATTAACCTCATTGAAGAGATACATATATTTAACCTGATACATTACAAGATGTATACATGCTTCAAAAATCACCTGGTACCCCATTAATACATACAATTTTTATGCTTTAATGTATCAGTTGAAATTGATTTAAATTTTAAAATAAACAATAATTTGTAGGTGAAATTGAGAAAAATTCAGCAAGATAGCTGAATAAAGGTGACTGTTGTGTTTTTCTTTGCAAAACTGGAACTAAACAAAGAAAATAACAACAGCTATTCCACTGGAGTGTTTGAGGCAGAGTGCTGGAGCACAGTGGGGATGTGACAGATGTCACAGAGCATGCAGACACACTATGGCCTTATAAAGAAAAGAACTAGGCACACAACTTCTACTATCTCCTCTCTCCAGCTGATGTCTACCCTGAACAAAGATGGATTTGGCTATCAAAAACAGAAACAGAACCACTATATGATCCAGCAATCTCACTACAGAGTTTATGTCCAAAGGAGATAAAAAAGTAGCCATGTTAAAAGAGGCAGTTACTCCCATGTTTATTGCAGTATTAGTCATAATAGCTAAGATATGGAATCAACCAAGGGGTTCATTGATTGATAACTGGATTTAAAAAATGGAGTATACAATTGAATATCATTCAGCCATCAAAAAAAATGCTACTTTGTCATTGACAGCAATGTAGAACTGGAGGAAACTATACTAAGTGAAATAAGTTAGATGCAAAAAGCAATGCTGTACTTTATCACTTATATATGGAAGTCAAATGTTAATCTTACAAAATATAAAGTAGGATTGCTATTAGCAGAGGCTGGGAAGGGTGAGGTGGAGGTGAGGGTGATAAAAACAGTTGATTGGTACAGAGGAACTATTGAAGAGGAGAAATAACTTCTAATTGTTTATAACACAGCAAGATAACTATGACTGATAACATTTAATTGTACACTTCAAAAGAGCTAGTATCTGAATGTGCTAAACCCAAAGAAATGATACATATGTAAGGCAATGGATATGCCAATTACCTTGATCTGACCATTGTATGTTGTATACATATATTGAAATGTCACACTGTAAATATGTACAACCATTATGCATCAATTCAATATTTTTAAAATGTTAAAACATAATTTATAAAATATGTACAAGTCACTGTGCCAAATATAATGGGAATTCAATAACAAAACCAAGTGAACAGATAAGCAACAGCATACAATGATCTCTGCTCTCAAGGACTTTATAACACAAGGTTGAAAACAGAAGTGAAAGCAGCTACCTCTACTGCAGAGTAGCAGCAAAAAGAGTCAAAGTCTTAGGTTGTATTTAATGAAATGATTAACTTTGTTGAGGAATTTGAATGGCTGCTCAAAGGTGTTGGGTTAGAGCTTGTTTTTTTGTTGTTGTTTGCTTTTTTTTTTTAATTAGGATTTCTATAAGCGTAAGTGTAGGGGAGGATGTTCCAAATTGAAGGAACAATGGCACCACTATTATTAACATAGGCTTTAGTTACTAGGAGCTTCAAATTTTGCTTGCCAATTTCTTAATTGCATCTTTTCTCCAATCTTTTCTCCATTGCCGTCATTGTTTGCCACTTAATTTATGGTAATAATGTCTCTTTAAGAACTTATGATTAAATAAAATGTGAATATTTACTAGGTCTTTTGGCACTTATTAAGCGCCTTTTATGAAATCTCAATTAATTCTGAGATATTGTACATTCTCTTAACCACATTTTAAAGAACTTTTTGAAACTTGAAGAGGTTGCTGTAAGGAACAAAACTGGGATCCAAGTAATCATCAAGGGCCTCAATGACTCATCCACTCATTTTGCTTGGTAGTAGGGATAAATGTATTAAATTCCAAGGCCAAATCTAGTTGCTGCCTATTGTTGTAAATAAAATGAGTTCTTACCGTGATTATTCCCATACACTGACCTTTTGTCTATGGGTGCTGTTTGGTTACAGTGGCAGAACTGGTAAAAATTCAGTGGTTGTAAATGAGAGCATTGGTTCTCAAATCCTAAACTATGCTAAACTATGCATCATCTCAGACTTGGCAGAAAAATGTTTGTAACCACATGAAGGATCCTGTTAGTCTCCAAATTTGGAATTCCCTACTATATCTTTTTTTACTATTGCAAACAATTAATTCATTTTGAAAAATGGTTGGTTAAGCCATGCACATTGGTATGCACTTACAGTCTTATCAACTCAGAAGGCTGAGGCAGGAAGGAGGATTGGAAATTCTTGAGCAGCCAGGACAACTTAGTAAGTTAAAAATAAAAAGGACAGAGGATGGAATTCAGTGGTAGAGAACCCCTGAGTTCAATCTCAAGTGACTCCCCAAAAAAGTCATTGGTCAGAAATGTATTAGGTCCAGGCAGTGTTCTAGCTACTGTGGCAAAAGAGAGAACAAAATGGGTAATTCTGCTGCTTTGTAGAGCTTTCATCTTAGAATGTCAAGGGGAGGAAAGAGCACCAATGAGCAAGAGGAGCAAACCTTAATGTATGTGATGCTGTTAACTATTAGCAAATGCCATGGAGGCGATGACAATCAAGTGATCCAGTGTAGCAAGGCTGCTCTAGGTGGGCAGTCCTTGGGGTTGCTATGAATGAGCTGTTGATGAGTAAGGAAGTGGTAACTGGAGACACATGAAGGATTGAGTCGATCCATGTGGAGATTTGAGATTAGAATGTCCCACGCAGAACAGAAAAGGGAAAGTATTAGGGGTACAAATGAGCTTGGAATGTTCAAGGAACTTGAAACAAACACGTAAAATTTACAAAGCAAGAATTGAAGTCATAGATAGGGGTTAAAGCTAGAGTAGGCTGACTTTGTTAGCTGTGGTGAATCGGAATGACATTGCAGAGCTTCTGGAAAACTTTAAAGAATTTTAAAGTTAATGTGATTTGACTTGCATATGAGGGGATATGATTTTGAAATAAAGCCAAAAGATTTGTTGATGGGGTGGAGCTTTAACTGAGAGAGGGGAAGAAAGAATAAAGGAATAAATGCTAACCTGGTGCAGACATTAATAGTGTCTACCAACATTTGATTCTCTACTTCATTTAGGCAAATGAGACACTATATTTCCTTACTATATTTCAATTAGGCTTGGCTGTATGAGTTGCTTTAGCTAACTAGAATAAAATAAAATTCGAGTCAAAGCAATTACTGTCATTTCTCCCGAGAAACTCAAAATTGTAGATGGACAGTTTTCCAACACATTCTCTGCTGCCAATAATCAGGGAAGCACACATTTATAAAAAGGAGCAGAGCTCAAAATTGACATGCAAGCTGAGCTAACACACACAGGACAGGGTCACTTGGATCCCACATCAAACTTTATAGTGAGAGAGAGAAAAAGTACTTATTTTTAAATTGACAATAAACCACATAAATACTGGGGTTTGTTTTATAGCATATCCTAGCCTCTCCAGAGTAATGTGTAAACTTATTATCCTTTATTTTCTTCTACTTGAATGTCAAAACTCAATTTGAACATCGCCTGTTAATGGAAAATCTTGAACAATCCCTTACTGAGTACCTAATGTGTGCAAAGTAATATACTAGCAGTTATATGCCACAGGGATAAATAGATCATCCCCTGTACCATCCCCACCCCAAAATTCAAAGACTAAATATCCTGTACTATTGTCCTTAGTGCAATGTGGTGTTACATCTGCTGTTACACCATTGTGTCACGAATCAGAGCAACAAAGCTAAAAAGAAGTGGGAGTGTGTAATATAAGCCAGGCTCACCTGTCCACTTATAGCCCACTTTGAATTTCTTCATGTCACAGCTACAAAAATGCTATAAGGAAATAAAGCAAGTGTCATTATTGTCATTTTATAGATAAAAACAATGAAGCTTGGAGATTAGAAAGGGTTTTATCTGTGACGAATTGGGAGTGGGTACTAGAGAATTGAGCCTTGTCTTTGAAATCAAAATTCAGTCTGTATTTTCTTGCAACAACAACAACAAAAAAGATGAAAAGCTTTGAAAGCACAACTCAGCTTTACAAAGCTTTCCATTTAATAAAATCATTGATCCATATTGAACCACTTTGGAATCTTTGCCATTTTAATCAAAAGATTACTTGGTTAAATTGTTTCATTAAAAAAAAGGACTAATTAGTTGGCCTCACAGTGGGTATGTTTAACATATTATGAGAACAATCTTTTTTCAAATAAGATTCAAAAATTAGGTAGGATCTGATTATATTCAAATGATCTATAATCTTACCATGATCATAGCATCTTAAAGATGAAAGGGATCTTAACACATTATTTAGTAAATTCCTTTGCCCTATAATGGAGGCAATTGATACTCACGTGCAAAAAAATATATCAAATAACTCACTGTAAAGCCTATGTATGTTTTCTGTGGGAATCAAGAGTGGCAAAAGCAGTATTCTTTGCAACTTATGCATAGTTAGCACTGTTATTTACGCACATATTATTGACTTGGCAGTGCGATCAATCAGACTGGAGATGACCTAGAAACCAGATAGAATCACAGGGTCAGGATTGGGACATGCAGGAAAGAATGAAACACCCCTGAGTCACCAATGACTCACATTGGCTGCAGGGTAATCTCCAAGTGGTTCCAAAATAAGAAGCCAACAGTGAGGACATTGATACTGAGCTTTCGCGATAATAAGGAGTCAGTAAGTAAAAGTCCAGATGAGCAGGCTGAAAGGGTAGGAAAAAAAGACCCCATTTCCTCTGGTGGTGAAAGAACCAAATTGCAAGCACTACCTTTTGCCTGTCTTCACAAGGCCTTCTGTTCATATAACCAGCCAACGTTCTCCATTCTTTAGTGCATTTATTACACATCAGACACCCAGCACATATGCCCTTTTATTATTTATGGAATGTTCTCTGCATATATGAATTCTTTATACCAAGCTAATTGTTAATTATAGAACCTTAGAAGAAGCTATCTTATATTTATCCCACCATGTTTTTTGAGTAGTTTGTACTCATTAACACTAGTTTAATTGGTTAATTTATATTCAACTTCTTTATTGCTCCTTGGCCATTCTCTTGGACTCAAGGAATCATTTGATAGAGCCCCTTCATCACAGCATCTTCAGGATTGTAGTATCCAGGGTGAACAGGTAGGTAATCAGTAATCATTTCCAGTCCAAGGTTCTACCCAAAGGATAGACATTTGCCCCTTCCTCTATATACCCTGTATTCATGTGTCACTTTTGACATCTGGAGACAAAGGCAAAATATTTTCTAGGAAGAAATTCAGACTTCATCAGATTCTATTTCTGTCCCCAAATCAGCAGTTTCTGTGTTTAATTAAGAAGAAAATAAAGACACTGCACATACAAGTTAAGGCTGAGCTGACATATCCTGTTTATATTAAGAAACATTCATGGAACCTCGCTTCAAAATGACAAAGCTGCTCCCAGAATGTGGAATGAAACAAGCTGACTAATTCTTCATTTAGAGACATGAATTATTAATTGGTAATGCATAAAAGCCAAAATGTAATAATTAAATCTCTAGTTAATTCTGATACTTAAAATAAAAATTTAGATCCGAAAGCCCTCCTCTTAGGCACCTCACGCACCTTCTACACACCTTTGCAATTGTGCTTTGCACACACTGGCACAGATACACAGACATCTGGAAAACTTAGGCAGGAGTCCTAGATAGTAATTCACATTATTCTACTTAACAAGGTGTGTGGTTTCCACTCTGTCACGCAACTTTCCAGCCTCCATAGTTTATTCTAAGGGAGGAGGTGCTGGAAGATCTGAGCCCTTAAACTCATCAAGCTGTGGTGTTCTATGGGAAGATGTCAGAGCAGCACCTTGAAATAGCAATTTCTCTTTTTATTCCCTGAAACATGATCAACCATGACAAGCTCTCTATTCTTGTCCTCTTCTTCTCCTTCCTACTACTCAAGTTCAACCTCTTTCTGAAAAGTTACTGGCTTGATAAATGAAAGAAATAAGCAAAGCCTTTTATCCTGAAAACATCCAGCTGGTGTGAAATTTTGGCCTACAGTACATACTAATTAAATAGAGAAACATTTGAGACAAAAAAAAAACTTAATTTACTAATTAAATGACAAGTACTCTTCTCAGATTGTCCCTTTGGCTTACTGTGCATTTCGAGAATTAATTAACAATACAATCAGGCTACAGTTGTGAAATGCCAATATGGATGTGATTTGAAGATGCAGCTTCTGTTTTCCATGATGACTTCCTGGGTTTTGTTTTGTTTTTTAAATGGGAGCTACACCCTAATGAAGACACTGGGTCTTTCAATTTGTCTGTGTAAAATTAAAACGAGTTTGTGGAGTCTTGCAAGCTCTGCACACAACTCAATGATACATTTAATGGTGCATTGCGTAGCCCCTGACACAGGCGTGTGTCTTGATTAGATTTCTTTAATCGTTTACTAGAAATGAGGAACATAAAGTCAGTTTGGGTTTTGATGATGTCCATATGTTGAACACTTTTGAACTGGGTGATAACAATGCCTCTTGGGTGTAGAACCAGCTCATCTCATAGACTGAGTTCAAAGTAGGTTAATGCCCTGAGGTAATGAGGAGAGAAAAACAGCAAAAACACCTCAAAATTTGAGGTGGCCAAAAGAATAGTGTTAAAAAATAGAATGTGAATTTTATTATATTTGGATTTAGTAACTTATTCTTTATTAACCCCCCCCCGCCCCTCTTTGGAATGTTGATGCTAGTCGCAAGGCCTTCCTATTGAGTATGCGCTTGTCCTGCAGCGAAGTCAAGCTTTGGGTCCTGGAAAGGCTCTGTGCAAGTGCTCAGGATTTGCTCCTGTCTTCATTGACCTTTCTTTTCAGAACCATTTTGAAATTCTTTTATATTCTTCACTGTATTTCTCCCAGCCTCTGATTTATTTTTCCACACTTTTGTACTTTGAGCTGGATATTTGACCTACAATAAATGAGTTTTTTTGTTTGTTTGTTTGTCTTGTTTTGTTTTATTTTCTCTCTATGGAAAAGAATCTCCAATTTTAACCCACTTGGTTCCAGTTATCCCTTTGGAGAGGAAATAGAAAATGTTCCTGCTGGAAGTTCATGCGTTATCCTCCATGGGGATGTTAGATAAAGCTGATCACTCCTGTGATGCAGTATTTCCAAGTACATGTTTTTTACTTCACAGTGAAACACAAGCTCCAACCACCCAGTGACAGGCATCACTCCTTCTGACATCAGGTATGGGATCCTCTTGTTGATGCTAAACATAATTACTTAGACAATAACACCTTGGTTTTGTGACCATTGCAGAAAATATACGATCTATGAACTTAACCATCTTTCCAAAATAATAGCAATCAAACTTCCATAACATTATGAGCCAGAGAAATCTAAATTGTGAGGTCCAGTGAAAGTTGAAATAAATTTTATTCTCTCATATGCACTTTAGCCTAATGGTTTTTTAAATAATGCCTTGGTTATCTTTTCCACTTTTGGTAATTTTTCTGAACAATTTTATTTTATCTTCATACTTGGAGAACAGTTCTATGATGGAGGCATGACATGTATTTTGGTATCTATTATCTATTATTACATCCTGTTGTTATTTGTTTATTCATTTATTCATCTATCTATTTAAAAACATTTATCACAGCAATAATAATGGTAATCATAATAGGTACAATTTCTAAGTACCTAAATTCTATCACTGTGTTTGCAATTTGAGAAACAAAGAAGCATGATTCACAGTTTCTATCCTCAATAAACTAGAAGTCCAATGGAGGAGACAATTGCAAAAAAAACACAAAAACAAAAAAAACAAAACCAAAAAAACAAAAAAAAGCACTAAAATGTGTTCAGGGAAAGAGATACAACTGGAAAATATGGGAACACAGAGCAGAACACAGAACCCTGTCCCAGAAACTGGCAAGTTTCTCTAGGGTTAGTGACACTACTTTGTAACTTCTACAGAGCCCAGTTCAAAATTTTGATATTTGGGGCTACCCAGTGATTAAAAGCCCAATTTATTTTCATGGATTTTGCAGGTTGTTTAAAAAAAGCAAAATAGTAAGCAGGCAATAAAATCTGAGTTTATAGATGATATCCATATGGATTATCAGATCCTTCATTAAGCCCAACTTTAAAGGTCAAGGTCAAGAATGCTTTATCCAAAAAGGAGTATTTCAACATAGGCCCACAGAATTAGTAAGACTCTTAGGTGAATTGGGAGGGTGAGCAGAAGATCATGAAGGAAGAAAGTTCACTGGAGTTTCATGAAGCCCATGTGAGAGAGAGCATGTTGTTTTCAGGGAATACACAGCTGTGTTAGACACTCTACATGAACTCTGAAATAGAAGGGAATCCACAGGCTGAACTGGTAAACTGGTGTGATTATCAGGCAGATTACAAAAAGACTTGCACATTATTTTTAAGATTTTGTACTATGTCAGAAGGACAAAGATAGTTATAGAAGGGTTTTAAAGAAATGAGTAAAACATCTAGTGATGAATTCCTCATGTCACCTTCATAGAGGGGCTTCTTCAGGGAAAATACATGATTATGAAGGATTTTCTCCGTTCTCTAACTTTGGCAATGGGTTTTCTGATACACTTAAGATGGAATCTCTAGCTTCATTTTAGGATTTAGGTCCAAATAATTACTCTGTGACAGTTATCTTATCAATAGAAGGTGAATAATCTTTAAGAAAGTTATTAGAGAGCTAGAGATACCCTCCTCATATGTATGGACTAGAGTGGCATCATTCAAATATTCCCAACGACACAAGTAAGTTGAATGCTCTAGGAGGTTGTTATAGGAAGGATACATCAGTGATGCCAGTACTAAGTGTCTAGCATCTATAAACATTTGCCATACACATATATGCCAGGCACACCTTATTCTGGACAACCCAATAATACGCCTGAATCATCTGACCTTGCTTTCCTGCCTCCCTCATCATCCTGTTTCCTGGAAAGGAATCCTTTTTTTAGGAGTACACTTTTCAAGTACAAACTAATCAATCTAGAGTCTACATGCCAGTCATTTCTATTATCGGGCTCTCACAATCCAGACCACTGTAAAACTGCCCTGATCACCCCAGGAACATTCTCAATGCCCCAGATACTAATGGAATTACTTAAATCAGCCAACCCTAAGCCTGGTTAGTCCTTCTCACCTGTTTCTTCCCAAGGAAACCACAATAGAAGCATCTTCCCACAGTTCACCTCTCCCCCTCTGCTTTGTGGATGATCTTGACGGTTCCCAGTGTGGCCCTTCAAGTCATTATGTGTATTTTCCCTCCCTTGGGATCTGCGAATATAATAAACTATATATAATAAATAAATATAATTCCCTCCCTTGGGATCTGCGAATATAATCCTTTCAACAACATCCATCTCCTGGTCTATTGGCCTAACAAAACCTAAATAATACCAAAATAATGAAAACAATTAAACACGTTCTCACTATGAAGCTGTTAAAAGTGTTTGGGGCTTAGTCGTCAAGTGATTTTCTATATGGAATTTCCTTTGATCACGCCACTAATCCTCTGAGTGAAGTGGTTCAGCTGTGACTCCTCTTCATTTGCAGAGGAAGAAAAGCACAAAACCATCAGTTTTTCTAGAGTCATGTGGCTATTAGGTGGCAGAGCCAGACATGGGAACCAGATGCCCTGATCTCATACACAGCTCTGGGTAATGTGCCAGGCCTGGCTGTCTTCACAGGAGACAGATCAAAAAGGAATTTTCATACTATCAGCCCTTGAATATGAGAGCAGATTTCAGTGTGGGGCCATCTGAAATGGTGGCATGTCTGATTAATTAAAATATAGTCTAAATGTAATAAATCAAATTAATTGGATAACAAATGATGGTTTTGACTAATTTTTTTTCAGGAATGTATTAGTGAATAAAAATAATTTATGTGTAATTAATATTATCTAGACAATAAACTCATGATAAAAATCTTTTAAAATGATTATTTTTTGAAATCATTAAATTCGTCCAGGTTACTGTTATTAAATCGATTCACTTCATGTGTAAATCCTTATTGTTATATAAAAGAAAGTTTTATACAAATCACTAGAATGAATTTGTCATTTTTAAATTAATAAAGAATTGTACAGGAAATCAGATACTATCAAATCCAATAAATCCATTTTTTTTTTTCACAAAAAAAGAAGACTTGATTTTTCTGAAATACTACAGGCTAGTTAGTGATAGATTCAAAGCACACTGTGGTAGATATAAACTGTGTTCATGAGTCTTCACACCCTCCATCTGTTAAAATGGTACCTGCCTATCTTCTACTATGTCCATTTGGTGGAGTGGACAGAATGTGTAACCCTACTCCATTTATGCTAAGCTTGACCATGACTTCCATTGATCAATGTCACGTAAGCAAAAGAGTTAGGCTGAATACTCTTTGCTGAAATCCCAATATGCATCATGTGTTTCTGTTTTCCCTCTTGCACTCCCATCATTTTCTAAGAGAAAACACCAGAAATAGTCACTGGCCCAGAAAGAATCATAAGAAAACCCAATATTGGTTTTGAATCAATCTTTAGTCTGGAGTCAGATGCAGAAGACAGAGTTGCAGCCAACCTGCTGACTTGAGCTTAAGAAAAATGTAGATACTTGGTGTAAGCCACAGAATTTTGGAGAGCTTTCTTCCAAGGCATTATTGCAACATTAGCTGACTCATATACCAGGCCATCTATTTTCTGTCTTCTCTTCCAATGTTCTTTTGATTGCAAATATGCTAATCTTTATAAATTTGGTTTAACTCTATATGTTTTCTAAGGATGCATGAAAATTCCTCAGAAAATGGTATCTCATTTACTTTATTTTAAGATTTTGATATATTTTCCAGGAAAACAAAACCTGTCAAGTGCAAAGTGTACTAAGAATAACCAAGATTATTATGTTGAACTAAAAATGAATCTTTTCTGTGTCTTTTTAGTCAAGAGCAGGCTGTTTTTATGTTGAGTAGCTCACTTGTGTACTTTGAGTTACTTGAGGTCTAAACAAGCACTAAATATCTTCAAAATTGTTCTTAAAATACTCCACATCAGCCTGTATAGTTTTTTTTTCCTATTCTAGTTACTATCCTCACCTTTAGTATCCTTTAAGAGTTAGTCTCCTTAGAAAGAAGTATTACTTATTAAAACTTTCCTTGTAACCTGGGTGTGGTGACACATTCCTGTAATCCAGCAACTAGGGAAGCTGAGACAGAGACTGGGAGGAGGACCACAAGTTCAGTGCCAACCTCAGCATCTTAGTGAGGCCCTAAGCAACTTGGTGAGACTCTGCCTCAAAAAAAAAAAAAAAAAAAAAAATCAAAACCAAGGCTGGAATGTGGCGCAAAGGGTAAGTATCACTCCTGGATTCAATACCCAGTAACAACAACAACAACAACCAAAAAAAAATCTGATAAACTTATTAAAAGTTACCTAATGTACACATGTGGACAGATTTGTAAAACTCCTTATGTACCTTGCTATTAAATGGAGTTTATAATTTACAGTGACTGCATTTCTATTATCTCAATTGAGCTCATCAGGACAGATAATACTGTACATTTTTGACCACAGAAAAGTGAAATTTGGAGTAAAAAGTTCAGGTCATGCAACTAGGAAATGGTCTGCTCCAAATTTCATGAAATTTGAATGTGATACCTAAGTATCACATTCAAGTTGAATATTAAGCAAAAAAGCCATGTAGAATGGGAATAGAAAAATCAGGGTCTTGTCGTTATTAAGGAGCACCAAGAGTAGGCAGAGTTAGCAGTCCCATTTCCCTCAGGAATGAACTGACTCCCTGTACTCCTACTATTCCACACACTTTTCTTTGTGTCACTCAGGTCTGGCAAAAGAACAGGATGGAATCTATTTCAGGTAGTTAGACTGGGAAACTAAAATGAGCTCTTAGCTGTAGGGATGTTATAATAGTTGAAAGAGTAAATGGAGAATAGTATCACTAAGAACTTTGCAAGGTCAGGATAACACTACCTCCTTCCCCAGGGCTGGTGAGACAATAGAGGAAGAAAAGTTACCAGAGCCAAGAGCTGGAGCCATTTGCAAAGAGTATATGTCAAGAAAGAAAACATTACACCGAGAGATCTGGGACCAGAAAGAACACAACCAACAGACAAAAGGAAGAAAGAAAAATCTTTCTTTTTCTTTTTTTATTCTATAGTCGTCACTAGCACTATAAGGGAACAAAGATACCTTCAAACAAGTGCAAAGGGAGTCTAGGAAACAATTTGCAAATCTTACAGAGAGAAATAGAGTAGGACAAAGTCAAAAATCCAAGATCTGAAAACATGGAGTCAAGTAGAAAATACATACCCTCTCCTAGATAGTAAATCCTTAGAGAAACAAGTTCAAAAGATGCCCTAAGTGAGAGCAGGATCTGGGGCTTTCAGTCAGATTAGCCTGAAAGATGCAGAGTGACTCTGGGAGGTGGATAGCAGAAGGGAGAAGAGCCCCTGAAACAAATGGATAGTCTGTCTATCCAAAGACAAACTCTGAGTCAATAGGTGTCTGCCTTGTTCATAAACCTTATACTTAAGCCTTGTTTCATTGATTCAAGGTAGTTTACTTTTTGAAATTCCTCATAGCCTGTTTTCTCCCTTATAGAAAGCATGTGGACTTGTGTGTGAGAGAGAGTGTGTGTGTGTATGAGTGGGAGAGAGAGAGAAAGAAAGAGAGAGAGATAATATATAGATACTCAAACTCATTAGAACCAGTGTCTCACATAATCATAGCAGGGAAGCTTTGCCTAAGTCGCTTCCAAGCTGTATCTGATCAATGAAGACCCATGCATTGGTCCACGTGTCTGGCAGCTTCTCCAAAGCTGGAATTCAGTGTACAAAGAACATGCTAGCCAGGGGCACAGTGATGGAGTGGAAAAGTACTCCTGAAAATGTGTCTAATTTCTTTCAGATGTCTACCATCAGCTGGTTGTTGGCATGCTTTCCTGTTTTCCATTTAGTACCTTTTATAGTCACATCTTTAAAGATGAGATGAGTGAGAATAGAGTGTTTTAAAATGAATGCTGTATATCCATATTCATATAGACCCATATAGAACACAAAAACATAAACACACTTAGAAAAATAAAAAAGTATATAAAACATATATACATATATGTTTTAAAGATGAAAGTAATTACTTTTTGCTTAATCAACTTTGATTTTTCTGTCCATCTACTTGTGCTTATAGAGGAAAGCAATAATAAATCGTTTATAAAAAATGGATCACTCTGTTCTACTGAAAAATACAGTCAGACAGATATTCACATAAATTGTTTACAGTAATGCAAATCTCTAGCGATTTTTCTCTGATATGTATATAAAAGAAGAAAATAATCACAAGTTTTGAGAAATGATTTTATTGGGTGTTAGGGAGTGGAATTCTTCAGGAAAGAAGATGAGGGATGTTGGGAGACTGCTGCATTTCAACAAATAGTTAGATAAAGTGCTTCCTCATCTCCTTGCTAAAGAACACAGACCCTATCACTTTTAGTAAAACAAAACAAAAGCAAAAAGGAAATACAAGACCAGAGGCTAAAAACCATAAACAAAATACTGATGGTTGTAGTAAATAAATAAATAGATCAATGAATAGATACACGAATAAATAAATTTTCTTCCCTCTCCCTGGGCTTTTTGGAAATTTCCCTTTGGTGGGGAATGACTCAGGGTGTTTTAATCCTGATTCTCCCAAGCCAAACATTCTGAAGCACTTCCTTGCTCATCATCCACTGAAAAACAAGCAACTTTCTATCCTTGGCGCTTGTGGAGTGGCTTCCTCTTGGACAAGATTTACCCCAAACTCATTAATTAAGTATGAGTTGTGTTTTCCTTGTCAGCAAATCAATTGTTCAAATTAAAAATTTAAGGAGCATGCTTAACTTACCTAAGAGTAACAACTGTCCTAAAGCATATAAAATATTCATTTAAAAAATGCAAACAAGTAATGTGCCAATTCAGTGTCATCCATTTCTATTCAGGAGGTTAAGTCTCTTCTGTTTCTTACTTTTATGTTCATATCAGACAATTTGCAAAAAAAAAAATTGTCATTACAGTAAAATAATGCATTTCTGCTGAACAGTGAAGTTTGGCCCATTATATGCTATCATCTACCATTTAAAAATTAGTATGAAAATATTACATGGCACTAAATAGTCTACAAATTCCTAGAGAAAGCTGAGTATTCTGTTATATTAATATACCTCATTTGGAGGCTGGACATATGGCTCAGTGGTAGAACACTTGTCTAGTATGCAGGAGGTCCTCAGTTTGTGCAAAGAAATACACACACACACACACACACACATACACAATTTTATTTAGCCAATAATCTATGGTTGAACATGTAAATTATTTTCAGATTTTTATCATTACAAAGAAAGCTGTGATAACGTAAACATCCTCATAGGAGGATCTCAATTATTATCATGATTAGTTACTTCAAAGACATACCCCCAAGGACAATTACAGGGTCAAAGACTATGAACAAAGATTATAAACATGAGCCTGACATCTATAAAAGTTGCACCAAATTTTGCTCCCATTAATGGTAAGAAAGTCTTCATCTATTTTTCTATATTTGCCAACTATGAGCATTGGCACTTATCATTTTTATTTTATTTTTAATATGCATTTTGATTACCAGAAAATGCAACATTTTCATTCATTTAATCATTGTATTTATGTGGTGATTCATACATTCTCCAAAGCAACACAGAAATTTTAAAATTTATATCTATATAAGGCTTTATGCTAAAGATTTGCAATCCAGAGGTGAAAGACAAGAGAACAGATGACCACACCAGGCAATCTGCAAACATTTCCATTATTTCAGCAAAGTTGTTTCTACAACTTCGAGAATGCCATCTTACAGATGTTGATGGATCTGAAAGCCTAGGATGCTTCAGAGGGTCTAGTCTCATCTGTCTAGTCTCCAGTAAGAAAGAATGGTCAAGTCCTTTTTTGTTCTTTTTTTTTTTACTTATGATTTTTAAGTGCAGTTAATTTATTAGGAATATTATATTTCCCGGGGATATAAGTAAGACCTATTCCTAATTTGCTACCAATTTCTTTTAACTCATGTTATTTATTCTCCTATCAAATTTAGCAATTAATTCCCTAACAATTTAGCTCTTGTTCATACTCCAAAATGTCTCTACCACATGATAATAGATATCCTTACGTTTTCCCAATCATGTTTATGTATTTTTATATATTTAAGCCTTCATACATAAATGTATTTTATAATACAGTATGAGAAAATACTACAATGTTTTCTGGAATGTTTGTTTTTGTTTTAAAGACTCTTTTTTGACTGCAGATGCTTGACAGTTGACCCATATTTGACTTTCATAGTCCCTTTTTTTTCAATAAATTGAGGTACCTTTACACTATATCAAATTGTTAGTATGCTTTTGTTACACTTAAAAAATGTTTTGCATTTGCCAATAAATGGATGGAGATGGAGAATATCTTGCTAAATGAAATAAGCCAATCCCTAAAAACCAAAGGTTGAAGAATGTTTTCTCTGATATGCAGATGCTAATTCAAAATAAAAGGGGGAGGTGGCTAGGGAAGAATAGAGTTACTTTGGATTAGGCAGAAGAGAATGAAGGGAGGGGAGGGGATATGGGGGCAGGAAAGATAGTAGAATGAATCGGATATTATTACCCCACATGCATATGACTACACGACTGGTGTGATTCTACATCATGTGCAACCAGAGAATGAGAAGTTATACTCCATCTATTTATGATGTGTCAAAGTGCATTCTACTGTCTTGTACAACCAATTAGAACAAATGAAACAAATTATTTTGCATTTATGTGTCCCAGAGCCAATCAGTTTTAATTATCATAGTTTTATTTTTTCTTGTAATGTTTCTAAAGATATGCTCTTCCTCAATACATTCATGTTTCAAAAACTACTTGCATGTTCTCAGAATAGGTATTTTGATTTGAATTGCCTTAATATTCTATATCTACTAGAGAACTGCCATGTTCTCAATATGTAGCACCACAGATTATCCTCAATCTGATATTCTACATTTAAGGAACTCAGAAGTAACTGTCATACTTCTATGTCTTTTTCTTCTTATCATACCACTTGTTCATATTATGTGAGATCTCAAACCTAAAATAAGTGTTATATATAAGGCATTTGATTTTTAGAACTAATTTTTTGTCACTTAAAGATTCCTATTTATTGTCAACTCTACATTTGATATGTAATGACTCTCCATTCATGACTTTTTTATTTTTCTTTATTTCAGTGTTAGAGTATGTCTTCCCATAATTTATTCCATATTATATGGTTTATAATCTTGAATGTTTATCTGTTGTCAGATAAGACAACATGTCTGAGTTTGAAATATTTAGGTTATCATCAATTTCCTACTAAATCTATGCTTATTTTTTATTCTCTAGTGATGTAGAAAAAATCTCAAGTACCCTTCATTAGTTGTTGTTATTATCATCATCGTCTTTTGCCTTAAGTAACTCATTTTTGGCTTCATGTGATTTTTTTTTTCACTTTGAAATGAAAAATTAAGCTTCCATCTTGATATGGGTCTCTTTATTTTTTTCAATACTCATTGGTGTATGGTAATTTGCAGATTCAGACAGGAGCATTTCTCACTGCACAGGCTAGCTTGTGCAGTTCTGTAAGCATTGTTAACTTTATTTATATGTGCCTTGCTGGAGTCTTATAAAGGAGATCTTGTATCTGTTCTTTATACTTCTCACCTCTTCTCCAATCATGTCCATTGATGTCACATGACTGAACTTTAAGAACTCTAAGTTGTTCTATATTACCTATTTATTTCTGATTACTTCTTACTTTGTCAGGTAAGATTTCCTACCTATGCAAGTTTTTGTGTTCTCATGTTGTTCCTTCTTTATGATTGCTTACTCTACCTTCTTGAAACTCTTTATAGACAGAAATATTCTAAATTGTTCTTCTATTTTATTTAGGAACTACTTGTTAAAATGACTTTCCTCCCTACCCACTCCCCATCCCTGTCAAATATTTATAGGAATGATTCCTAGGAATGTAGCATCTTTTCAAAGACATTTTGTGTTTTTTTTTTCTGTATTTTACTTTTTTCAAAAAATTTTCTTTATTTTCCTAAAAGAAGCAGTTCCTGCTCTTACAGCCCTGTCACCATGCCAGCTAACTCTGCTGTACCCATGTGCTCTGAGGGTCCCTTCTATGGCAGTTACTCTACACTTGTCTACGGTATCTGGACAGAAGCTGTCTGCTAAATGGAAAGGATTTCTGAGAAATATGCATTCCAGCCCTAGCTTCTTAGCCAATGAAAACATCAGCTCTTGGCAGAAAAGTGTTTGTCATATTGGTTTGGTTTTCTCTCTTCCATCTGTTTCATGGTTATCCCCTCTGGTAAGAAGCTCTTCCATAAAGGTAGGACCTTCTGTTCTTTGCAAGCACCATTTCCAAGGAGTCTGGCTTTCTAGCTAGTTTTCTGCCAGCTGATAGATATCCTTAATGTCTGCTTTCTCCTTTCCAAGTTAAGGGTATCAGTGGAGTTTTAACATGGTCTTTCTAAATTATTTCTAAGAAAACTGCTTTTAAATAAGAGTAGAAATTTGAAGCTCTCTGGCACTTATATCAAGCAGAAATTCATTGATGGTGTTTGCATATAAATGACACTACCTTCCAGGGCTAACGCCAGCCCCCCAAACATTTTCCCAATATTTCGGGTAAATTTCATGGAAATTATAAGAACAATTATTTAGTTGCTTTTGTTAATATTGCCAGAATATTATAGAGGTCTATAATCTACTGAGTTAGACAACTGCATTTCTGAAAAGGAAAGCAAACATCAAATATTTCAATAATTCCAACACGATATGCCCTGAAATAATCTGAATTTATGAAGGTTGACAGTAATATCTCATTATGGTTAGCAATGCCTGGACAGTAATCACTATGTAGATGAAATAATAATATGTTCCATCAGCCCATATTTATTAAATAGCTATGATGTGTCTTAGTCATGCCAAATTGTGAGTAGAATCCAAATATGTATAATAAAAAGTTGTATTCCTTGTCTGCACTTCATTAATTATCTAGTTTTAGCAAAGCAGTACATTTAGTAAAATAGGTTATGGGCAACAAAATCATATCAAATTATTAAAAGTATTTAGATTCATAAAATGTGTAAGTTATATAGTAAGTGGTGAAGTTGTTGGAGGAAATAGGACTTTAGTTAGACCTTAAAGGACAATAAAGTTACACAGAGAACAGAATAAAAGCAAAATTCTTCCTGGCAGTAAGAGTATTTATAGTAATAATTGGGCTGGGGATGTGTCTCCATGATAGAGTATTTACCTAGCATGTGTAAGGCCCTGGATTGTTTGCCCAGGACCTTTCACATCCACGCATACACATATACACAGCAATCATCATCACAGCTTAAAATTTCCCAAGCATTTTACTGGCATTCTTTCATTTCAACTTCTTAGATGTCGTTTGAGTAAGAAACAGCTTCAACATATAGGAGGAGAAAGATACGCTTAGTGAATAACACATCCTGCGTTTGAATACAGACTAACTAGATTCCAAGACATAATAATCTAATCACTAAATGTGATCCATAGGACCAAAGGATAACTGTTAAGAATGACTGTAGGATGTGTGGGGACAGTAATGGGTTCAGTAAAAGATAAAAATACTAAACATTCTTGGGAGGATCTTTTAAAACATGATCAAAACCACAGCATTTGAATTTAAGACCAAAATGTCAGTCACATTCATGGAATGCAGTTGATTGAACTGTTTATCAAGTATTTTTAATAATTAATGCAACATTTCCTTTATATATTACCTCTCAGAGGATTTCTATTGTTTTTCTTGTATAGAGTCAATGTATGGACACCGAAAAGACTTAAAAATGCAGCCCGCAATATTGTTTTTCACTGTAGTGACATCACGGAGAGGAGGTGACTTGAGTTTCCCTCAGGGCACAATATTGGCCTGGATAGAAAGAACTGGAAAGAAGGAGAAACTGTGATTGAAAAAATTCTCCCCACATTTGAACTGAGCTTTCTTGAAATTTAGTGTCTTTACAGGGAAATCAAAGGGAATTGGGAAGAATTTATCTTTATAGCTCTTTTTCTCCCAATTGTTTAGAATTAACTCAAAATTTGATAATTGAGTTCTTGAATGCTACTTGGAGGGACTGAGTCATGTCTCTGCTCTGGAAGAATGCTTTAATTTATGCCACTAGTGAAAAAGAGAGTCAAATTTCTTACAAATGGAACTCAGGACTCTTGTATGATTTTTGTGTACCTTCCTCCTCCTACTCCTGGCTTTAATATGGCTGATTTAGTTTTTCCCTCTGATTAGTGCTTCTATGTGTTTATAGTTGATCAACACATCCTCTAATGTAGCATGTTCACTTCTGTGCATATCTTGGAGCATGTTCAATCTCCATGATTTTGACAGAATTTTTTGTGAGAGATACTCCTAAAAATTTATCAAACATAAAGAGATGAAATCTACTAAATGTTGCTATGAATTCTAAATAGTTAATATACGTGGAACATAAATTTTGCTATTTAGACCTTTTCTTAGATATTCCATGTAAGTTTCCTAAATTCAGTGTTTTTTGAATGTATCTACATGGGATACTAGGCTAAGACACTCAGATTGTAACACAAGGTCATTTTACTTGGCGCTAACAGTAACTTGAGTAAGATCCTTATTTCCTTCCAAAATGTCTTCAAGACTTCATTTGGTTATGATGCCCTAGATCAATCTCTCAGCTCTAGGATTTTTGTCACTTCTTTTCTATGGCCACCATAATACTTGTCAATCATAATACTTGTCAATACTTGTTCTCTTCATTCCTGAGCAAAAACCGCATATTTTTCTTCCCTTGCCTTTCTAGTACACTACCCTGACCTTCAGTTTCTTCCCATGTTGGAGATCTCTCTATCCTTGATTCCTGAATTTTTCTTCTCTGCTTATCCTCCTTTTTTTCCCCTATGTGGCTTGCCTTTTACCTACTGCACAGTACAGTTGTGAAGGCTTACCCTGGAGAAGTTAGCTTTAAAAGCTCTACCTTAGTCTCACTGAAGGCCATGTAACTTTCAGAGCAGGTGGCATCTTCCTGACATCCTGCCCATATTCCATTATTTATTTTTGATATTTAAAACTAGATGACTTTTTCTTTCCATTTCAAAGTTCAGAGCTCATTGAATCATTAGCATACAATGCTTGTTTCTGGTCTCAGGGTTACCCCTAGCTTTCAGCTGTCATCAGAATAGAGGTATCTGCCCTGTTCTGGAACTATGTCTGATCATTCTCTTGTAGATTTATCATGCTGCCTGATATTCAGGGTTCTCCTTAGGACATTTTGTGACTTGGTTTTATGGCAAATTATTTTCCAGAATTCTAACAGTACAGGACAAGAGTACAAAAGTAGTATAAATTTAGAATGAGAGACAATTTTACCTGACAGCAAGAGGATGGCTCTTCTCTTAACTTTCCTAAAAGTCCAGCAATTTCACTTTCATCAAGTAAACCTTTCTATATTCTGATGAGATTCTATATTCTAAACAATATTTTCATTATTTTCCCAAGTTCTTTTACACTTGCCTTATCACTCTTACAGTACTTGTAATGCATTTTTGTATCATCTTTATATTTTTCTCCTAGAATAAGAGGTTCTTCAGGCCATGAATTATATCATACCCTTTTATACTATACATATCTTCTTTCCTTAGGCTAAACTCCTGGTTAGATAGAGGCATCCTCAATTCTTTTCCTACCTGGGTCAAATCAATTGTTTATTTTTCT
Source organism: Geosciurus inauris (assembly GCA_004024805.1). Lineage (NCBI taxonomy): Eukaryota > Metazoa > Chordata > Mammalia > Rodentia > Sciuridae > Geosciurus > Geosciurus inauris. The sequence continues at coordinate 329,825 of PVHX01000143.1, forward strand.
CTCTTTGTGAATGAGTCTCCTACATTTATAGAGAAAGCCATTCTAAAGGACTCAATTTTTTATTAATACTTACCAACATCTTATTATCTTCTGTAAATGCCATGCAAAATGTTGACCGGTTTCTAACTCACAACTTTGGTTCACGCAGTTCCCAACCTTTCAATTCTCTTGAAAATTCCTGTCAATAACCCTCTAATTTTAATGCACTTGGACTTCAATTCTTAGGAGCTGTTAGGAATAAATGTTATAGTTTGAATCTAGAATGTCTTCCAGATGATCATCTGTCAAAAGTTTGGTTCCCAATCAATGTTCAGGGGTGGAGTTCTTGGGAAGTGATTGGATCATAAGGACTCCAATCTCATCAGTGGATTAACACTTTGAAAGCATTAGGAGCTGCAGGAGGTGGGACTTAATTCAATTTCTCATATCATGACCTGGCCCCTTCCTCTCACTCTCTCTTCTTCGAGTGTGCCATATGCTGAGCAGCTTTCCTCTGCCACACCCTTCCAACTTGATGGTCTTCCTCATCTCAGACCTAAAGCAATGGAGCCAGCCAACTATGGACTTAAACCTCCAAAAAATGAGCAAATTTTCCTTCTCTATGATGTTTTTCTCAGGTGTTTTGGCCACAGGGACAAAAAGTTGACTAACACAGTAAAGTTCTCACAAGGCTTCTACTATCTCCAGTTTATATTTCTATCCATGTTTTCTTGTCTTAATCAGAGTCTTCCCTATTTTCCCCTCACCACAGATAATTTCTCTGCTTGTGCGTTTGATCCTATTTCTTGAAATCTTCTTTTGGGTATTTTCCATATAATCCCACATTTTTCCCTTATGAATTTCTTGTCATCCATGGATGTCATTTATTTTGCTTCACAATGTGTTTAAGACCTCCACATCTAATGAAACCCTCTCTTCTATCCCACTCTTTATTTAAGCTACAGTCTAGATCCCTTCAATAAAAGAATATTATATTTTCATTCCATCATCCTCTGATTGATCTCCAAGTCTATATATCAAACTCTTACCCACAGCCCCAAATCCAGCTGGAACTGTTACCTGACATATCTTATGGCATTCTTTACAGGCCTCGTTCATCTGGGTCTGTGGGAAATTTTGGCAGAATTTGACTCTCTTGCCCTTCCATATTTTGAAACTCTTTATTCCATGGAGCTTTATAAAATCACTCATCCATTGACTTTTTCTTATTCTTTGATTACTTTTTATCTTAATCTTTTCCTGATTATTTCATTGAAGTTAATAAATTTTAAGGTTCTGTCTTTAGTCTTCTTCAATGACATGAATAACTGAAATCTTATGTGTTCTACTCTATGCTAGCAGCTGCTTTATTGCTTATGAAATGAGTATATCACAGGTAGCCAGCACAATAAACTAATGTAGTGGATAATTCTTTCTTGTTCATTTATGAAAGTACAACTTGATATTCAGAGACTTAAGTAAATTGCCCACAAAGCTAATATACAGCAGAACTAGCATTAGTGTTTAGGCACGCTTCTTTTCCTGATGGTTCAAAGCTTTTCATGAATAATTTTATCCACATCAGTGATGCTAATTATTGCCCGTATGTTCTTGATCCTAAGATCTATATTTCCAGCCCTGAACTTGTCTATTCCTTCTGATCTATGCTTCTACCTGCACTACAAATCTTGAGTCCTACCCAGTTTCCTTTACTCATCTTTATCACACAGTAGTGCCTGGCCAAATTGTGGAAGTGATTGGATACTAGGGCAACCTGATGTTCACGCTGCCATGCCTTCCTCCTTCTTTACTCTGTAGTAGAGTGTCCCAATCTGTGTGGTCCACAAGGCAATCTCTTAAACTAGTCCTCTTTTTTAAGGTCTTATTCAACCTTGTTTCTAGCTTCTCCTGACTCTCACATGCAAAATTAATGTCGTCCACATCTGTATGCCAAAACATATTCACTGAACATCTCTCTATTTTAATACTTAGCACATAATATTTGATTTGCTTGCCATATGTAACTTTTTTAGTAAATATATGATAAAATATATTAATTTATGATTGTCTTTCTATGTATAGTAGAAATCAGTATGCCTTCCACATAATATGAGATCAGCAGTCAGTTCTATAATGAAAAAATATGAATATTTCACTAAAATTACATTAAAATAATTTTAGACGTGCCTTGTGATCTGTATGCATTTTTAGCTGGTATTGACACCTTATCACAGCCTCTAGTACATAACTGTTAGGATGTTTGAACTGTGCCCTACACTATTTCTGCCGTGTCAGGAACCATTTGATGGAGATAAGCACAAGCATCATCTAAATAACAGGGTAGAAATTGAACAAGTGCATGATGTGAATAAATTATTAAATCAATAAGGGTTTTTTTCTTAAAACTCTTCTCCACCATTTCTGCATATTCAATTTCTAGTAGCTTTTAAAAACCCTGTTCACAGTTCATCCCTTCAAGGAATTTATCCAAGAATGTGCTGTTGCAAAGAATATTTTTCCCTACACTCTTTTAGCTCTGTGTCTCTATCTCTCCCATGATGTGTCCTCTTGTCTTGCATCTGATTACCTCTACTGTTAAGACCTTGAGCACAAGTTCTCTTTCTTCATCTGATTTGGCTTGCCTTGTGCCTAGCACAGTTTTTCTCATAGTAGGCACACAGCAAGGATGATGCACATGTGACTAATCATAAATTCATCTTTAAATAATTAATATTAAAATATAATTTAAAAACTAAGGCATGTTAATTCAAACCACTAAACATAAGCTAACGGTTAACATTATATCCAGCCCTGTACATAGGATCTCTGAGTAATATAGAAGAAAAACACATGATTTTGCCTTTTGTAGCATTTACAAAGTAGTTGAAGAGACAGACTTTTACAAATGAGACTAGAGATCTGTATGTAATCAAATGAGTGATTTTTTCCAATTACATCATCACCATTTATGTGATGGAAGAAGATTTCTTCTTTAGTTCTTAATTGTGTCCAATGATTCTGAACTTTAACAGCTGGAAGTGAACAGTTTGACTGACAATAGTCAGTGGAAACTCATGTCTGGGAATGAGTTCAAAGCACTGTGATTACCAAGAGTGGGATTGTCAAAATCAAGTTCAGTCCATGGGGGAAAGCTCTCATCATGAGGACTATCTAGACAGGGGATAGAGATGAATCAATGCAATTGGAGATTCAAGCTGTGAAACTGGAAGCTATTTGGGTGAGGTTTGACGCTGAGGTCACTATTGAATTTAATGGCTTTGTATTGTTAACAGTAACCACCAGGCAAGAGTTAGGAACAATTTGTCCCACTGTAGAAAGAGTGCCAATCTAAAGTGCATATGTGTCCTGAATCCATCCACCAATCTCATCCCTGACTTCAATATCATTTAGCTCTTGATCCTGGTGGTTTTCTTAAGCATATCCTGTTGGAACCAAAAATTCAGAAAACATTTATTGACCTTTGAGATATTGGCTAGATTATTATTTATTTATATTTAAGTTAAAAGTATGTGAATATGCAACTGTTTGTTTAAAATGGCATCTGTCCATGGACGTTGCCTCATACAGTTTTATTTTAAATAATCTGTGAAAATACAAAAGGTTTGAAACTTAAAAATAAGTAAAAGTATTGTCTAAATGCTGAACTTTCATTTCCCAAATCTGGAAATTATTAACTTTTTATGAGGCTGATGGCTATGATTATTACTACAAAATTAATGTTTTTCTTTGTTAAAAGAAGGTTGCATGCTGTTATATCCTTAGCTCTTGGACTGTCCCTGCTTTAGAGTCATAGTCTGTGCAGGCCAGAGGATAGAATGGGTACCCTGTCCCTGCTTCTGTATAGGGGCTACTGTTCAATATAGCCTAGAAACTCTCTTGTACCAAATTAAAGCACCAGATCAAAATGTTTAATTGTCTTATTGCCTCAAAAAATCCAGGAGACTTCAGAAAATATGTGTGCTATTACTATCCCATAAACATATATGTTTGTATTTTTTTAAAAAGTTCTTTTCATTTTAAAACACTTTCTTTCCATGTTCTGGAAAGCTCTAATAACAATTCTGTTAAAGTAGGACATTTCACTGTCATTTGCCAACATCATCTTAAACAATAAGCAAGGCTATTATGTCTGTGCTGTGAGAATATCCCTTAGACATGTGTGAAGTGCAGTCTGCATAGACCCTCCTGGCAACTCTCCCTGGTATATGCAACACAGCCCTCTTAAGTAAATGCTAGTCACTAAAATACAAAAATAACCATGTGAGTCATGTGTGAGTTGCTAGTAAGAATACTATCAACAAAGGCCTCTTATTCACTCCTTTCTCTAATTTTGGGTTACTCTCATCTTAGTAATGATATCCTAGTATTTTTTTTTTTTTTTGGTACTGAGCCACATCCCCAGCCCTATTTTGTATTTTATTTAGAAACAGGGTCTCAATGAGTTGCTTAGCATCTCGCTGTTGCTGAAGCTGGCTTTGAACTCGCAAAGCTCCTGCCTCAGAATCCTAAGCCACTGGGATTACAGGCATGTGCTACCACATCCAGTTCCTAGTATATTTTTAATACCACATAGAGAATGACTTTCTTATAAAAGTGTCATTTTTACTAATCAAAAGCTTGAATACCAAAAATTCCACATGTTTCAATCCAGCACAGTGATTATATATTTTTAAAATATACGGGCCTTTAAAATGTTTTTTACAAAAATTTTGTTTTGCGTATGTATTTTTTTTAGATCATTGCGTAAATGGTATATGTTGGTGAACACAGAGTGGATGAATTTTTTCTTCTTTTTCTCCCTAAGTACAAATAAAAGCCTTGCACAATTTATATAAACAAATTAAAGAAAACTCTGAAGACAGAGAAACAAGGAATACCAACTGATGACGACAAATTCCTGGATGATTATTATTTTTTGCTTCATCTATCCTGAACCAATAGCATTCTATAAACACCACAAGATAGAGAACAAAACAAATAAACAAAAAGAAAATAAACAAATGAAATCAAAACAATAGCAAAATCCCAACCTTGACAAAAATGGCTGCATACTTAACTTCGGGACCAGGAAAAGGGCACATAAAAATTTTAACCATAATCACTCTATTCTAGTCAAACACCTTAGAAAAAACTGTGGCCTCTGGTCACCTACTTTGATGCAAAGTGAAGAACCTGGAATTCCACACTCACTAGGCCATAAAGAAGCACTCGAAACCTCATGCTACAGGACTTGTATCTGAAAAGACCAGCAGACAAGTGGGAGCTAGGACTTTCATTCCCACCTTGCCTGCCCTGTACTATCAGAAGAAATTATGGGGAGATGACCCAAAGCAGCACTGCTACTCTGAGCCAGGGTAGTTGTCAGTGTTGTCTTCATAGGGACTCCTGCCCTGCAGAAATAAGGAGGTGCCACCTCCTCACTCTCTCTTGACAATAGGGAAACCACACTTCTCTGCTCTTTACCTTGCAAAAGCAATTTCAGAAAAAAATCAGTTACAACAGATTTATATAAGATTCAGAGTCTAACATAATGCCCAGTATGTTCTGATTCCAACTGAAAATCAATTGTTTTCCTGAACCAGGAAAATCTCAATATAAGTTTTTTTTTTTTTTTTTTTTAAATATTTTTTTAGCTGTAGATGGACATAATGTCTCCATTTTATTGCTTTGTATGTGGTGCTGAGGATCGAACCCAGGGCCTCACGCATGTGAGGCAAGCGGTCTACCGCTGAGCTACAATCCCAGCCCCCTCAATATAAGTTTTAAAAGACTATCAGTAGAGAACAATGAGATGACAATGATATTAGAATTATCGAAGAAAGACTTTTGAGAATTCACACCTGGAACGAAGAAAGTAGAAGGTCTTTCCAATGACATAGAAATAATAAGGAAGGAGTAAGTAATAATTTTATAACTTAAAAATTCAATAGCTAAAATAAAATACCATGTAGATTTAATAGGATAATATACATGTTCAAGGAAAAACTTAGTGAACTTGAAAAAAAATAGAAATTACTCAATGTGAACATGAGAGAAAACAGACTAAAAAATATTAACAATGACTTCATTGTATGACTGTAACAAAATATAACCATTCATGTCACCAGAGTCTCAGGAGAGAAGAAAAAGAGCACAGCCAAAAAAGTTACTTGAAGAAATAATAATGGATAATTTCCCAAATTTGACAAAAGATATAAACGTACAGATTCAAAAAGATGAATGACTTCAAACAAGATAAACTCAAAGAAACCCATGCCAAGACACATCGTATACAAACTTCTAAGACCAATCAAAGAATATACTAGAAAGCAGAGAGAGAGAAGGAGAAAGGACACACATAAGGGAAAAACAATTTGGATGACAACAGCTTTCTGTTTAGAAATCACAGATGCCAGAAGAAGTGGCACATTTTTCAATGGTAAAAGAAAAACCCCAGACCTCTGAATTCCAAAACCATTGAGAATGTCCCATTGAGATTAAGGTAGAAATCAAGACATGCTTAGATAAAGTTGAGCTAATGTAAATAAATGACTCTGGAAATATCCCTAAACAGGAAAAAAAAGGATAAAATACGAAATCTTGATCTCAGAGGGGAGCAGTTGCGGTGCTCTGTTTGCGGATCTGTCTTAGAAGGCATCTATGACATCTTGCTGCCATAGACTGGTCTACTTGTAGGGGCCCTATCTGTGCAATTAGAACTGGGAAGGCCATGGCCTTTCTGCTGTCTGTTGTCACTGCTGTTCCTGCAGCAGAATGATCAACCTATAGGGCTAGATGTGGAGCAGGAGGAGATCTGACCAGGGCCCTATTGCTGCTGCTGAATCAGAATGTCCACAGGGTTTCAGTTTTGGAGCAGAACTGGGCCGCCATTCCAGGTCTTTGTTAAACTTCACCCGTCCCAGTTTTTGGTTGGAGAGAACAAGCTCTCCAGAGTCATTTTTATTTAAACCTGTTGTCAGTCCCAGCTTGCAGGGCTCTTCCAGGCTTGGTCAGGGAAGATGCTGGAAGTAAGAAGAAAACCCCGGCAAGCTATCACAGTGTTCTACCTCAGGTCCTCAGTTCTCAGCCAGTTCTTCTTTTATCTAGCTTGAATTTCTTTAATCAATGACTATTGACAATTTCTAGAGTATTTACTTGCATTTAGAATGAAGAGCAGGAAAGAGATTCTACAGCATTTAGTCCCATGAAAGAAGATCTCACTCAATCCTTGTTTTGATTTTTTTTTGTCATGCTTTAATTGTAGTTTTCATTCTAGCAACACTTTGTTTCAAAACACTGCCTTGATTCTCCACATTTAGTTTGGTTCCCTCCTATGAGCTCACATTGGACTGTACTTGAATAAAGAACTCATCTCCCAGGCGCCAAGATGCAAGGCTGTAATCCAGGGGTGGTGGCGCAAACATGTAATCCCAGCACTTTGGGAGGCTGAGACAGGAGAATCGCAAATCGCAAAAGTGCCTCAGCAATGGCAAGGCACTAAGCAACTCAGTGAGACCCTTTCTCTACATAAAATACTAAATAGGGCTGAGGATGTGAATCAGTGGTCAAGTACCGCTGAATTCAATCCTTGGTACTGAAACAAAAAAAATACCTAGACAAGCCAACACAATACTGTGAGGACATAACTCCACAACAGAAAGGACTTACTCTAGGTTCAATGTCTCATAGTAAGACATTGAATGTCTCATAGTAAGAGCTCAACAAATGCTATTCAACAAATGAATCCATGATGGAATGAATGAATGAAAAATTGTTATATTCAATTGTAAGCTGTGGAGAGACTATGTCTCCAATTTGGGGGTTTTGTTTATTACAGTAGCTGGAGAAATTATTTTTATTTTGTAATTTCTCAAATAGACATGGATGGGAGAGTTTGGTTAACATGATTTGACAATTTATTAACAAAGTTCTTTACAGCATTAATAGTACACTCGCACAGAAAATAAACACATGACATTAAGAAATGGCAACTTGTTACTACTTCACATTGTTGTTATATGTTTGAGCACATGTGAATATTTTAAAATTTATCATTGCCAATTTATGTCACTCTGGATAGAAACAAAAGTCACCTGAGACACCATTCCAAATGATGAAAAAATATCTTAACTATTGACATTGGGTACAAATTTTACTTGCCTTCATACCAAAGTCTAAGCTGCAGATTTCAGAGATCTATTAACACTGGTCATTACTTTTTTCTTGTTATTATTGTTCATGTGATATCATATTTTTAAATGGTTGATATAATTTGATGTGATGTAAATCATTAAATCGACAATGTGACATTATGTTAACAACATAGTTTATTACTTCAGTTATCTAAGAATACTTACATAAATGTTCTGCAAGTCATGTTTGTGACACCATCTGCCAGTTGTTTCTGAGAAGTTGATGACACCAGATGAAAAGTCCCTTGACTTCTTTGTGAACATCTCATGTCATTCTGTGTCATTAGTAATTAAAAGTTTATGTTACAACTCAGATTACTTAAGGTCTTTTGGTCTTCGACCTCTCAAAGTTACAGATTTTTAAATCAGAACCTCATTATCTAAATATTTCATAGAAAATATCAGAAATAATTTGACTTCACAAATTTCATGCTGCTAAAATCAACATGAAAAATTCAATTTATGTCATTACCTAGAACTCAGTGAACTTGATTATACCCCCTGTAGCTCGATATGAAGTATCTGTCTATAATCATCCAATGTTTGAGTGTTCAAATATTCCACGCTTGGCCTGAAGTGCGAGCATCCTTATTTAATCTAATTATTCATAGATGGCTTTATGGAAGAATTTGTATCTTTGCATAATATAGCTGCTCTGTGGGGAGTGATAGCATATGAGGTAAGTATCTCAGTCATGAAAAGCACTCCTAAACAAAGAGGCGATGTTTTGCTGGTGCACATTGGGTTAGGTTATCCAAAGAAAAAAACTGAAAAGTAGGCAGTCCAGAAAAGACAAGAAGAGCCTCTGAATTTAAAACTGGTTCCTAAGTTCTCATCATTGAATTGTGACTTTCTAGATAACACAATTTGGCTTCTGCCAGCTCCTCCAACCACCAAATCAGTTGTATTCTTCAGTTTTGTGCACTATCCGATACAGTCCCCTTATATAAGTAAAAAAAGGAAAGATGAAAATCTATTTTAAGAGGGCCAAGGTTTTAAAACGTACTTGGATAATAAGGAATCTCCATGAGTTTCTGCATGTCATTTTGTAATAAATATTAATTAAATTATTTGTAATAAATTATTAATTAAAATTGCATATAATGAATAGTAATTTGTACTTTAAATTAATATGGTATCATCTCATAGCAGAGCGTTATCATTTCTGTAGCAATGTTATTTCATCATAGACTTCATTGCTGATGACAATAATGATGATTCTCTGTCAAAAGCCATACTTATTTGTCATGTAATATGTAGACTATAAAATATTAATTATCAAATATGAATCCTGAGAATTATTTTGTCCTCGATCAAAAAGGAACGACTGAGCCACATACAAATAAACTTTTAAATAATATGATCAATATATGTCATCTTATACATCATATAACATTTTACTAAAGTTAATTTGTTCATAAACAATAAGACTTAAATAGCCTTGTCCCCAGCCCCAACTCATTTTACTGTACATTAAGATATGGCACTTTGTAAGTCACAAACTATAGCTTCATGAGGTCAGAAGAATAAGTATTCTCCTAGTCCCATGACTTCACAATAAGGAAAACTGAATAAAAGGGCCAGCGACAAGCCCTGTGTTATAAAATAGATTACATGTTCCTTTGTAGGAGAAGCCATTTCCTAAGTTCAGGAGAACTCAAAAAATACAAGCATCTCAACTAATATAAGATTCCTTCTCTTTACTTTTTTTTTTTTTTAAATCACATAAGGAAAACAACTTCTTAAATTTTTATACATAGTTTTCAAGTTCTCTTCATTTACAGCAGACTAGATGAATGTAATACATTACTAACAAATGGAGTAAGTGATTATTACTTTTGTCTTCTTTCTACAATGTGAACATGAATTATTCCTGTGGCATGTTACACACATAAAACAAGATCCTGGACATCAAGAAGTTTAGAACAAATTTTGAGGAGTAACAAGCAATACAGACATCAGAATATAACCTGGAGGACTGCAAAGATGTTGTTTCTCATTCACTGCTATATTTTCCCTACATCATGTTTTTCATTTCTGTAGCAATGTTACACGTTGGAAATGGTCCTCAGTCCAAGTTCAGTAGATGTGGGAATGCATGAATGAGAAAAAGAGTAGCTATCCTGTGGAAAAACGCAAACACTGAGGAGGTCAGAGGAGCTTGGGTGTGTTCGGGTTGCTAAGAGAAGCCTCACTGAGGAGGTGACTTAATTCAGGTATTGAAATTCAAATGGAAACAATACAATAGAAACCATGCTAGAGGGACATCACACTCCTGGCCCTGAGAAGGCAGGCAATGAGTTATGCAGAGGGCTGAATGATATGTGTTGACTCCAGTCCTAGGAGAAGCGGCTGGATCCAGAAGAGCAAAAGCAAGAGCATGTTAGAACTGGCTCTGTTCTTAACCAAATAGGCAATGCAGATGGGATGGTTTCAGTTTTCTGTTCATCAACAGCTTCATGTCTATAATTAGAAAACTGAAACTACTCTATAAATTTTTACAAGGAATGAATTAACTGAAATTTATATAGGACTAACACATGATCATCACTCCATCAAAGTTGGTAACTTTGACCAGCACTTTTTTTTTTTCGGTATGGGGATTGAACCCAGAGGGACTTTACCACTGAGCCACATCTCCAGCCCTTTATTATTTTTTATTTTGAGACATGGTTGCTTTAGTTTGCTTACATCCTTGCTAAGTTGCTGAGGCTGACTTAGAACTTGCAATCTTCCTGCCTCAGACTCTCAAGCTTTTGCTTGAGAGTGTGTGCCATCATGCCCAGCTCTTTTTTAAAATTCTTTAATGAATTTATTATGAAATATTTGATACATGACAAAACATATATATGTACATATATATATATATATACACACACACATATATGTGGTCTGTATGATCTATGAAGCAGGATAATAAATAGAATCCCTGTGAGCTGAACATCTGACATTAAAATAGAACCAATGTCATCAGAGCCTCTATGAACTACATGATCACCCAGTTAACCATTTTATTGAGTTTTAAATAAATTGTTCATTCACAATTTGCATATAAAGTACAGCCTTCTTAAGTAAGTAATTCAATGAGTTTTGACAAATACATACTGCACCCTAATGCAAAATGTTACAAGTGTGTAACCAGCACCTTCACAAAGATATGAAATAATTTTATTACCCTAAGAATTTCTCAGGTCTTCTTTTGCTGTCAATCTCAGTCATTTCATTTTGTCTCTGGCAACCACTGAGTTGACCTATTTCCATACATTTATTTTACCCATGTTAGAAATTCATGTAAATGGAATCATTTGTTGTGTCTGGCTTCTCTTACGCAACCCTATGTTTAGATTCCTCCACATTATGTGTATCAACAGTTCATTTCTATTTCCGAGCAGACTACGCCATCTAGAACATGCCATGGTAGAGGATATTTGGGTTGCTTCTAGTCTGGGCTATTATGAGTGAATTTGCAATGAATTTTCATGTGTGGTATTTTTGTAGGTATGTTTTCATTTCAGATAGATATCTAAAAGTGAATTATATGGGGATAGTGTAGATAAATATGTAATTTTGTAAGAAATTCCCATTGTTGTCTCACATATTAAGTTTTATTTTGTTTTTGCTTTGGTCCTTTTCTCTGCTTATGTTTACCATTATACTGTCATCTGAAATACATGAGTTCTGTAACTCTACATAACATTGGGTATTGAAATATTTTAAACATAATTGGCATAAAATAGGTATCTCATTGTGGTTTTAATTTTCATTTTCCCATGGCCAATCATGTTAAGTATCTTTTCATGTGCTTATTGGCCAGAAATACATCTTCTTTTCTGAAGTGTCTGCTACCAAATCCTTTGTTCATTTATTTTTAAAAGGCTTTTTGTTTTGTTATAATTGAGTTGTAGGGGTTATTTATAAATTCTGAATGTAAGTCTTTTGTCAGATATATGAATTACAAATATTTTCTCCTGGACTGTGACTCGCCTTTTTTAATTGTCTTTGAAAGAGCAGAGGGTTTAATTTTGCTGAAGTAGAGTTTATTAGTTGTTTTTCCTTTATGGTTTGCACTTTTTGTGACCTATTTTATTTTTGCTTATCTCAAAATTAAAAGAAAAAAAAAACAAGTTTCCTTGTTTTCTCTTAAAAGTTTGTGTATTTAACCAAACATTTAAGGGGTTAGGTATTATTTACTCCCATTTCAGAATTGTGGCAGAAGGCATATTTAGTCAAAGGTGGTATAGTGCCCATTAAAGCCAAGCAGGCCTGTCTAATTTCCTAATGCATTACAGATAGGGTGAAAAACAGTAGCAACAAAATAGGACTTACAGTTAAACCTTCTGAAATCAAAAACAGGATTGTAGTCACTTATACAAAGTCAAGACAACTCAGATACAGAAGATCCTGACTTAGAATGAAAAGCCTCTATGTTTGTTGCAACTCTATAAGTAAGCAAAGCCCAGTATCCTTCAATGTGGATGCTTGTTGGTCAATAATAGCTGCCTCTGAAAGCTTCTCATAAATATTGGAAATGATGTACAAACTCCTTCCACCCCTCCAAGCAGACAGATGCAGGAATTACTCGGCCATTTTACCTGAGCAGGATGCTCAAACTACAATGTGTGCAGTTACATTTACGAGCCCCTAGCCCACCTTCCCGGTAGTTTCAGTTTAGATGGAATACTCCAGGACCTTGCTCCCCAACTCACCCTGCCTACTCAGCTGTTGGGATCTATTTCCTTGTGCTATGATGCAAGAGTCAGGCCAGCCCTGAGGTGTCTTCTGTGTGTGTGACTCCAGCATGAAGACTCCAGGAGGATGCTTTAATGGGGGCAGGCTTGAAGTTAAAGACTTTGGATCAATGGACATGTTTCTTGTTGCCCTAAGCACTGAGAACCTAGAATCCAGCAACACCAAAAAAAAAAAAAAAAAAAAATGTAATATAGGTGAGAACACAATTTGGAAGGAAGATGATACTTTTTTCTTAATTGTTAAGGGAAATGAAAAAAAATATGGTCTAGGTAGAAAACAACTGCATGTCTCTGTTTATTTCCTTGGGGCTGATGCTCCAGAGGTAACCTCACTAAATTTTTTGTGATTTTGTTATTAAAATTTTGTTAATGAGGTTGGCCCAATACATCTTTCCTGCAGTGTCCTTGGGCTGCTCTGAAAGTCTGCAGATGGGAGCAGAGAAGTGCTTAAATGCGAGGTACAACTATGCATATAACCATACCTGATTTGATATTGGTCATTTCAAACACTCTGATAGCTGAAAGAGTCAGACAGTTTTGTACACCTTTGACTTATAGAAGAAACCAGAGCTCCATGCAGTTAAATGACAACATGGTTGAAGAGGAGGTATGGTTGGATAGCAAACTCTTACCTGTGAACTAATCTTGCTATGCCAGTAGTGATTCGCTGCTGACTTTTTTTTTTTTCCTAAGTGCTTCTCATCCCATCAGGTGATAAATTCACTGATTGGGTTAAGGTTCTCATCACTCAATCTTTTCTTCCTTGAAACTTCTTGCATTGTCTCCCACGTGAGTTTGTGGGGGACATCTCACATTCAAACCATAAGAGGAAAGCATTATTTGAGCCAGTTCTAAAAGCACAGTGGAGTGGGCTGTATTGTGCTTTAGCATTACTGTGGCCAAACAGTGCTTCAGGTGAATTGCTTTGGAAATAAAATGATAAAGGAAGTGAAAAAGGGAACAGATTGAATCAACTACAATATTTCTGAAAAGGTTTTATATTACTAAATATAAAACATTAATGGAAAACCTAAATAAAACATATGATGATTGCTATTAAAGAGTCAGTCAGATAGAAACATTGTCTTTGGAAAATAGGTAGGGAGGTAGAAAACTGAGGCTGAAGACAATCCTGAAGCTCTGGAATCATAAACAAAACATGCATCTCTTTTCATTCTCATTGGTGTGGTTGAGATTCTTAGGGCCTATCTCTACCTTTTGGTCAAGATTATTCAGATAGTTAAACTGACTTGAAAATTGCAGTGGGTCAAAAAATTTAGGAAATTATAATGGTGAAAAATATAATATTATAAGTGTTTAGAATGTGGGAAAGGAAAGCTCACCAGAGTTGTTTTGCAGGACTGTGGTCCAGAAAATGGTCCAGAAAAACTGGAAAGGCAGCAATATGTATATAAACTTGGTAATTTCCTTTTTATTACAAATATTTTTGATTTCTCAAAAGCCAACCCCTCTCCACACACACATCATCACCATTATTTTCATTTAATCCATTTAACCTATTTCCCCCCCTCAGTAAAATTTTTCCTACAAAAGAAACTCAAAAACCCAATCCTAAGGGTTGATGGAACATAATGTAAAACCAAATATTGAACCTCCCTTAAGGATATTTTCATTTCAAAATTGGGAATTCCTAAAAGAAATTAATTTTTAGTGCTACTCACTCACTCACTTCCTTCCTTCCTTCCTTCCTTCCTTCCTTCCTTCCTTCCTTCTTTGCTTTTTGTTTTTGTTTTTGTTTTTTCTCTCAGCATTGTGAGGTAGAAAGAAGGTGAAAACAGAGTCCAAAACAAAAATTTTCGTATTCCTTTCTAGTTTTTTCCAGGCTTGGGGGCTTTTGCTCATCATCTTCCACAGACCATGGTTCAAACTAATAAATAAAAGCACTTAAATATCACCTGAATTTCCTGGTAAAAGAACATTACTGAGTTAGCTTCCCAGAACTGTAATAACAAAGTACAACAAACTTAGTGGCTTCAAACAACAGAAATATTTATTCTTTCACAGTTCTGAAGGCCAAAAGTCCAAAATGAAACATCTGTAGGACCATACAGCCTCTGAAAGCTGGAGAAGGTAACATCTTGGACATTTATGAAAATCATTTGACTAATATACCCATTCAATAAATATTTGTCTAGCAAAAGTCAAAAGATCTTGTGAGATGTATTCAAAATGAAATATTTCAAATCTATGAAAAATAACACAGGTAATAACATAGCTAATTTCCAAATGTGTATTTTAAGTAAAACTGAAAAGATTGGCAATGTGTACAGTATGATTCCATTTGTGCACAAACATTGGAAATTCACTTTATGGGAAAATATTCTGAAAGCATACATGGAACTTCTGATTCTAATGCAGCTCAGGAAGGACCTAATGCCCTGGTACACAAAAGCTTTATTTTATATAGTTGTATAGTTTTGATTAGATATATTTTATAATATTGTAATGACTATCTCTTTAATATATAAATTTTCCATGTTTAGCAAGGAGGGTAAATTGCAGTGGGAGAGAAAGAAAGTACTAACTAATCTGTTGAAATAATCTAGTCTAAAGATATGCAAAAGTCTAAATTATGGTACAAGGATGGGGACTAGGAAGAGTAAACAGATTAAAGATGTTTAAGGGTCAAATTTGATAATTTGATAGGTGAATAGATCAAAGAGTGGAGGAGTGTTTAGAAAGTCTCAAAAATAAGCTTGAGTTTCTAGTGTGAATTTGTCACCTGATAGGCCATCAATATGATAGGAAACAGACAGATATAGGTGGTGGAAGTGTGAGGCTAAGGGAATAATTCTATAAACTGGGTACGCTGTGTTGACCCCCACATGCTTTCTTTTAAAAAGAGCAATTTAACTGCACTATTGCCTGCCCTAAGTCAATAAGACATGTTACATTCCACAGCAAACAACCTGTTATCTGCAGGAGAAATGCAGGCTCAAAATGCCAATAAATAAACACAGGGTACCGGGAAGAGTGTGTGTGTGTATGTGGAGGGGTGACCTTTGCACAGACCAGATTCCAGAACTCAAAGAGATAAGAGTAATTCCCTCTAACCATAAAATCTGTAAGAACAGGTTTCAATTAGAACTGGTCAGCATGGGCCAAAGTGATCTAGAGTTGTCACGTGCATTGGGGACTTGAAAGTCTGATATCATCCCACTGTCAGTCAAAAGGCAAGAGGTGGACCTGGGCAGGACTCTCTGGAAACTTCTCTGAGGCTCCCAATAAAACTAGAGGGCAGAAGGAGCACTCCATCCTTATTCTGCCTGAGAGGGCCCATTTTCTCCCTTATGAGTTTCTCCTTTTCCCTTTTGTCATCCCTTCTAATCAACTCATGTCTGCTACTCTGAGTGATACATCTGAAATCATTCGGAGGTGATTGCAAGAATCCATGCGAAGAGAGGGCCTCTGCTAATGCCTCAGCTTCATACCAAATGTCTGCCCTGTAACAAATAGATATATTTTTAAAAAGTATAAGAAAGGCCTGGATGAATAGATGTCATTTTGGGTGTCTTTGTTTTGAGATGTTTATAATGTATAAGATTAAACTTTCTCAACCAAAGATGGAAATAAGTGAAGCAGGACTACTGCTTTTTGGTTACTAAGTTCAGGGTTGCTCAGATAGTGTTACTTGTAGAGATGATATATTATTTAGTCAAAGTCACATATTCCCCAACCTTCCACTTTTACAATAATTATGGAACCATTTCATTTGTTGTCAATTTCCTCTATTTTGCTATCAGGATATCACATGAAGACCTTTAGCAGGTGAGTAGTAATATGTGCATGAGACTAGGAAACACTAATGTTTCCTTCTTGCTTATGAGTGTGAGGAAATTAAAACAAAAATTTTAAGTAAGTGGGCTTTGAACACAATATCTGGGCAAGGTGGAACTGACTTCTAAGGTAAATATTGATTCTATGATCACAGAAATCATAGAGGCAAATTTTACTTTGATATCAAATGGGTGAGATTTTGCTATTAAAATGTGCTTAATGAAGCAAACTCAGGCCCATAAAAAGTCAGCAACTATGAAGTACATGGATAACAGAATAACAAATTCCTTAGGATAGTTCAATGATCAGAGAGTGTTTCATTCCTTTAGAGTTTCCCAAATTTGGTTTTGAGAAGATGCAATATATGGCCTGTGTCTCAATGCATAAGCCAGATTTGAGTTGTTTTGTTTTGGAATGAGTAATTTTAGGTACTTATCAGATCAAGAATTAAGCAGCTTTAAGCACTTTTTTAACCAAATTTCTATTTAACAAAACTCAAAACATTCTTTTTTTGTTAAGCATTTTTCTTTAATTATTAAACACATGTGAATGTTAATGGGATCTTAATCCATGTGTTTCTCATTCACTTGCATTCGATTCATCAAGTGCTATTTTGTAAATGTCTTTGACGTTAAAGAAGCGTTCTGAGGTCTTTTCCTTAGAAACAGGAAGTGCTGTTTTGCCAAAAAGTAAAGGAACTCTAACCCCCAAAGATTCAAATTCCATTTGAAATGCTGAGCTTAAAAAGAAGCCCAGAAGTTAACTTGACAAAGTATGCCCCAAATCCTTCATTTTCTCAATGTTTTCTTTCTTTTTTTTTTTTTTTTTTGAAAATTACCTTGTGAATACTCAGCTGGGTTCATTTTCTCTTTGTTCCCAAATAGCTGACTGCCAAGTCACTTGGAGAGGGAGTTTTGTTTTGACTAAGGCTGATGTTCCTATGCCCACCAATGTTTTGTGGTCATTACTAAAATTCTCCTTTATATCAGGAAGAGTCTACAGATATGGAAAGACATGCTTTCTGATAGATCTTGCTGTAATTTGGATCTTGACTGTCCCTCAAAGGCCTGTATATTCAAGGCTGGGTTTCCAACCTATGACACTGTTGGGAGGTGGGCTTAGTGGAAGGAAGTTAGATCATTAAGGGTGGGCCCTTAAAGGGGATGTTGGATCCCCAGCCCCTTCTTCTTCCTTTCACCTCCACAAGGTGAACAGCTTTGTTCCACCATTTTTTCTATCATGATGTTCGGCATTGCTGTGACCCAGAAACAATGGATCGAACTGATTATGGACTGAAATTATGAGCCAAAATAAACCTTTCGTCCTTCTAAATTTATTATCTCAGGTATTTAGTCACAGAGTCAGAAAGTTGACAGAACCTTGTTCTGTTGCAACAAGAGGAGCAAAGGGAAAGGCTTTCCTCCACCTAGCTTATTCACTGGGATAAACTAACAAAGACAGATTAATTGGAGAGAAGACACACAAATTTATTACATGAACAGAGGTAATCCTAAAGAGTGATGACCCACTAGCCCAGCATAATTTAGAAGCTTATAGAGAAAGCAGCAAATGAGAAATGTAGACAATTTTTAGGGAAATAGTGAATGATTTTTAGGGACTTCAAAGGGCCTGAAGAAACATGCAATGAGATGGGGCAAAGTCTATTGGGACTGTGCAACAGACAAAGGATTGTAAAGGATTCTCTTCAGAATATCGAATCAGACAGAATAAGGGACAATGGTATGTAACAAATGTTGGTCCAGGTGTGTTGACAGACTTTAATCTTTCTTCCTGACAACATGAATTCATTTAATGAGAACTCAGGAAGGGACCAAAGATTTTCTTCCTTGATGGGTCTGAACTTTAAGCAAACAAGGAGATTTCAGAAAAAAAACAAAACAAAACAAACAAAACCTTTGTAGTATCAACTGCCCTTAAGCTTCTTTAATTTAAAATAATCAACACACCAGACTGTCATACTTTGGAGAAAGAGTCCTTGGGATGCTTCACTATGATGAGAGAATTGCATCTCTCTCCTCTGGACTGGAAAATCAGCTACAAGCAAGAAGGTAAATATGAGTCATATTAGTGTAATTTGCTGTTATTCTCTGGGAATGGAATCTGGGCAACTTTTTTCTAATTATTTGTGTTTCTTTTTTATTCTCCAGAGTGATTACAATGTGCAGCCAAGTTTAAGAATTAGACCATTTATACTGAAGGTCAAATTTCAGACCCCACCCTAAAACCACTAAATTGGAATCAGTTTTTAAGATCCCCAGGTGATTCATGTGCATATTCAAGTTTGAGAAGCTGTTTTAAAAGTGCAGTTATATGATTACCATCACTATAAATTCTGGCTTTTTCTATTCCCCAGAGGTGCAGAGAAGTTTGAGAATAACTGCTCTAGGCTACTTTGTGGAACCTCAGGCTCATTGAGTTTAAGAAATTAACTGTCAGAATGGGATAATAACCTATTTATGACCTAATAGAATAGAAAATGATGGTCAATTATCTCATCTTGTCTATTTCTAGGTTGAGTGGACCATCACCCACATTAAATGACTGCTCTAGAAAGTGTTCCCAATCTATCACCCCCCAAAAATTACATCATGTTGCTAGAAAATCTTCCATTAGCAGTTCATTGATTTTCTTTCTAGACTTTCTTTACTAAAATGCAAATCTTTCTATGAAGGTAAATATCCTCATCACTGCAGTATATGTAAGGATGCTCAATTACTTTCCTTTGATTCTTTGGAGTAATTACTCTGCACCTGTGAATCTAAGTAAACCTACATAGGAATGAACCACCAGGTTTGAGAAGAGGAAGAAATAGCAACCACTTACAGCATTCAAAGAGCTGGACTCTTTGAGAGATGGGACCCTTCAGCACACTACATTGGAGAATTAGGTGGGTAGGGCTTCAAGGTTTCATGTAAGGGTTGACGTGTAAGGGATGCTTACGGAGAGCAGTGGAAAGCAAAGGGCTGACATGAGCAAATTGGGATTTTTGAAATTAAGAAGATAAAAATGAATCTGGCAGATCTTGCAATGGAGTCTGGACTGCATGAGCAATTTTAATTTTAAATATATAAATGAAAGGAATAGTGATATTTAGAACCAAGACTATAAAGAAACAGAAAGAAAAGGTGGGTAAAAAATAAACAGTAAAACAATTGAATTCAGAAAGCATGAGTACAGAATCAAAAGAAATAAAATAAAACCAACATTGACTCAAAGAAACATATGCATGTTTATTAAAAAAGTGTGTGAGGCAAAATATTTTGCTTTTACTTGTTTTTTCCAAGTTGCCCTCTACATCTAATGAATCATCTGGTTCCTTTGAACTTCTTCCCTACAGGCTTTCAAATTCTCCCACTAGGGTAGCACACCTCCACTGCCACATCCCTTGCAGACTGTTCTCAACACTCCATTCTCCACAGAGCATCCAGAGTGACATATTTGAAAAATATAACCACTTAAAAGTCATCAGTAAAACCATCTGAGTCTTTCACAGCCCTGAAGATTTGGATCCTGCCTATTTCTCAAGATCTGTGGTGGCTTTCCATCTAGTCTTTAAGTGCTCTACCACAGGAGGCAGGCTGTTCTTTCTGTCTACATCTTCATTGTAACTACCCTTTCCTGCCTACATTTTATTGCTTATTTAATTCCTCCTTCCCCTCTTCCAGTGCTCAATAATATCATGTTCTAATACAAATGGACTAATAACATGAGATTAATGACATTATTGATACTTATGGACTCTGAGATTCCAGGCAAATTGTACTATCTCAGGTTCCTCATATAAAAATCAGACTAGTAGAAATAAGTATCAGCTGCAAACTGATTCACATGTTATTAGTATTATGAGTCATTGTGAATATGGACTGAGATTTCCCAGAGAGCATGGCCTTATGACACCCTGATTTTGAAAACTGGGAGAGTATAAATTTCTGTTGTTTTAAGTTACCCTAGTTTGTGGCAATTTGTTACAGAACTCCAGAAAAACAGATGCTCAGAACGAGACAGAGTCCGGGCAATTGCTCACCCATTGCGTGGATTAATGTCTCTGTCCAAGTGGAGATAGGTCAAGTAGTTAGCAATGACATTTATGTTGAAGATATAAAATCTTTGTCTGAGGTTTATGAAGATAGTTTGTCCACTTTATCTTTGTCCACCTTCTCCACCTGAGATATTATTCTGCTCTTTCTAGATCCAGCTGAATACAACTTAGTTCAAGTAATGTTGAAATTGCCTGGTAAAATTTAGCACTCCTTTTTCTGTATTGTCTCAATATCACTCTCAGAATTTTGTTCTATAAAATATCCTGCCTGAATTATTTGTATTTGCAAAATTACCTTTAAGTCTCTGTTTTACTCATTTTAGCATCTTTAGGGATACATATAATACCTGATTCATAGTACTAATTGTCAGTATCTGATTTAAGTTTAGTAAATGAATCAGTGTTTTACTTTTGTTCATTCTTCATTATCCCTCACTGACATGTTTTTTTAATTTGTAATTTAAGTAAGAAACTACATACTGAAGAAGATACGTGTGCTTGATCAGTGGTAGATAAAACTCATCAGATATAAATTCAGTCTGCCTAAAGTAGCTTGTCTCAATGAAGTGGACCCTGGACTTATGTTCATTTAATTTCACTTTCCTCTGTAAGTCCATTCTTGTTTTCTGGGTCTTTGTTTTAATATCTTCTGTTAAAATTAGAAATTGTTTTTTTCAGTCACTCCTGAATTTTATTCTTGCTTATTAATAGCCAGTTTTATCCTACTGATAAACCTACTAATAGGGTTATGTCATAGATTCGAGTTAAGATCTGCAGAGAAATTTCAGCCATTTATTTTTCTATTTACTGACAAATACAGAGATGGGCTTCTAATGTCTATTGAGTTCTATTTTTCATTCTATGTAGAAAATGGTACTACAATTTGGAAACAGGACTCTGTTTGAGCTGGCAACTGGCGGCTGTATAATTATCATTGCTCTTCTTTATTAACTGCTCGCCTTTGCCTTCCGTGGTGCTTTGTTGATAGAGGTAACCTCAATCTTGTTGCTATGGTGACAGTAACAGTAGCTGAGGAGATCTTGTTTGTGGTAAACAAATTCAGGCATATGCTCAAAACCTGGTGGAGCAGCTTCTCAGCTTCCCTTACACTGCTTTTCTTGCATAAAATCAAAGAACCCCAAATGAAAAACCCACCACCTGGATTTGATACAGAAAAATAGGAAACAATTCTAAGATTATTGTTTCTTATGTGTGTGGGGCTAGCCAAATACACACATCTATGTTATTGAGGCAAGGCCTCCTCTGCTGGAAGAGATTCTCTGCAGCACTGCCAGAGGACCTGTGTAGGGGAGAAAATTTCACATCCAAAGGACACTGGCTTCATCAGCAAGGCTGGAGGGACACATTAAGATAACAAAAAATATTACTTCTTACCAAATCCTCTTTGCTGGGGCAGTCTGAATTTTATATGTTGATGAAAAAAAATTTCTTTTAAATTCTGCTTTTGTAAGCACTGAAATCAGGTATCTTCCACCTTGTATCTTAAATCTTTGAGTTCTATGAAAGCAAGCCATCATTTGAAGAAGTTCAGTCACCATGTGGATAGATGGAATCTAGGGTCAAATTCTTTCTAGGGGGTGGTAGGATTGGTCTTGTTTCAGTGACCCAAGACACTCTGTCTCTCTCTCTCTTCCACCTCCCTTTTCAAAGGCTTTCTTTGCAACTGAACAGCTGGTGTCTATAAAGTTTATGCCCTCACTCTTTGTCTTTAAGATTTGGTGGCTCACTTCATAGTGAAAATTAGAAAAGCTTCAAGATATTTTCAGTTACTAATACCCAACAAAGTGCCTGAACTAGAGATCATGTTCGAACAAAGAGAGGAAGAAAGTAGATTATCTATGTTATGGTTTGTATATGAGGTATTCCTAAAAATCGTATGTGGGAGACAATACAGGAAGGTTCAGAGGTGAAATGATGAGATGATGAAAGTTGTAACATAATCAGTGGATTAATCCTTTTGATGAATTAATGATTTGAATGGATTAATTGGTGGTAACTGTAGTCAGGTAGGGAGTGACTGGAGGAAGTAGGTCACTAGAGGCATGCCCTTGGGGATTATATTGTCCTAGCTTCTTACATTCAAGCTCTCTGTTTGTTGGCTATCTGGAATGAGAAGCTTTCCTCCACCACTCCCTTCCACCATGATGTTCTACTTAACCTCAGGCTCAATGGGTAGAGTCGGCCAGTAACAACTGAATCCTCTGAACTGTGTGTCAAAACAAACTTTTTGCACTTCTTGGGTGTACTGGTCACAGTGATACAAAGCTGATTAAAACAACATAGTAGAACATGGGAAGTATGTCAGTAGAGAGAAGAATAATCAGAAAACTAAAGTACCAAGGATTTCTGGGCATTTTATTAGCCCCTGAGAATTAGCAGAATCCTGATGCGCTTGTATTTATTTTTGTGACTAGTCAAATAATTTGGCTAAACCCTGGATATTGGGTTCTAAAGTCCTCAGATGCCTTTCCCTACAGAAAGGCTGAGTCTTAACAGCAAGGTAGAAAGACAATTTCAATTCTTCAGGCTCAATTAAACTTGCTTCTAAATATTTTCTTGTGTTTTAACATTTTATTTGGGTGTTTGTTTCATAAAACCACACTGAGAATATAGTGCCACATTATTTGATGTAGGCCATTAATTCATGTCTTTTAGTAACTAATCTGAGTATGGTGGGGTGAGCAGTTCAAGCGAGTGTTAAAGTAATGTCTCTAAGCACATTAATTAATATATCACAGGTTGGAGTAGGTAAGGAATTTGTTGATTTACTTTTTTAAGTTAGCAAAAACAAAAAGATAACATTTTTTTGATCAAGATCCTTGAAATTAATTAAACAATATTAGTACTCATACTAATGATAATAATAAATGAAACGTAGTTTTATATATATAAATATATATAATATATAATAATTATATAATATATATAGAAATAAATAATATACATATAAATCAGTGATAGGGATTGAACCCAGAAGAGTTTTATCCCTGGACTATATCCTCAGCCCTTTTTAGTTTTTATTTTAGACAGGGTCTTTCTAAGTTGCTCAGGTGTGTGTCACTACACTTAGATTTTTAATTTGAAACAGAATTTTCTCTTTAGCAAAACCAAAATTATTCATGGAATAAGCAGTGCTCTTTACTCTCAAAATTGGTCTCCTTTTAGGTTATTCCTACTTCCATTTCTAAAAATTTCATCCAACACATTTAACATCTTAACTCTCAGTTGCCCAGTTCTTCTTATTACCCTATAAAATGTCATTTATTCTCTTTCTCTCAAACACACACACACACTTTCGTTAGCCCTTTCTCAAGTTGTTCCTTGATTTCTTTCCTAGATTCTTATAGGCTTCTTTGCTTTTTATCTTTTTTTTTTCTTTTTTTGCCACAACATTGCATTTAGCAATTCATCATTAGGATTCCTCATTATGAAATGGAAATTGCATCACTTTGGTGGGTGACTGAATAAAAATCTTGGCAACTCCATCTCATTTTGCAATTCACTACAGCCAATGAATATACAGGTATGATTGTGCATGTGCCTAATGGAGAAAGTGGGATATAGATGGGTAACAGATTCAAGAGGCAAATTTGAATTATGTTTATCTCACTAAAGAGCTCATGTTAATTATTATACCAAAAGATCATTCATCAAAACTATTTCTTTCTTACACAAAACTTTTGAGCATGAAGCCTATTTCCATGTTTTCCTTGCTAAGCCATGTACCTCTTCCTTTTGGGCCTGGAGACAAAACCTGGCCATAAACAATGCATCCCCAAGAATTTCTTTTCTTCCCCGTCATGAGCCTCTAGCTCTTCTAAGGACATCTCAGTCATGCCCTCCTTCCATGAAATAAACTTGCTAATGAATCTTCCCATCCTAAATTCCAAGCACAAAAGGAAGTTCTCAGTATTTCTTTGTACCAGGGAAATTATGATTTAGATTTAAAAATTACTTTGGTATTGGTGCTATGTCTTCATTTGAGTTGCTGGTGCGGCTGTTACTTTTAGGCCTGTGCTGAGAAACAGTGTCATGGTGGGGCAGGAATGAAGAGCACAGAAGTAGAGTCTCTGTTATAAAACTGACTGTGCAGGGTTGAGTTCGATTAATTATAAGCTCTAGCTCACTTGATAGTTCGCCAGATTTTCACATTTTGAAAAAGAAATTTGGGAGGATTGAGGGATAGATAAGTGGTGCATGGGATGTTGAGGCGACAAAACTCTTGTATATGACATTATGATGGTGGATACATGACATCATACACTTGCTGAAATCCAAAAACCTGTATAACACAAAACATGAGTGCTAATATAAACTGTCAACTGTAGTTAATAACAGCTTATCAATATCTGCTCATCAGTTATGACCCATATGCCACATTGATGCAAGATGTTAACAGGGAAAACTGTAAGAGTGGATGGGGGATATGTCAATCTGTACTATCTACTCCATTTTTTCTTAAAACTAAAATGTTCTAAAAAATAGAGTCTATTAATTAATTTAAAAGGAGAGCAAGATAAATGTGTGTACTCAGTTTCTAGCAAGGGGAAACAGAAACTAAAGAGTCTCAATAGTTGAATGAAGATGTTAAGTTTGTCCATGTCCCCTTAGTTATGCTTCTGCTGTCTGTGGAAGTACTTGGATTATGCCCAACCATACATACCAGCCATCTGGGCTATGAAGCAAATTGTATTAAGAGTCTGATGAAGGTAAAAAAGATTGGACATCCCTTTTCCCCAAAAAAGAAAACAGTTTGCCTATGCTTCAATTCCTATAAAATGCACAGATGTGCTAGAATTTAGCTACCTCCCTGGGGTGCAGTAAAGTGTTGTTCTGAAGTGTTTCAAGACTTGAGCATCCCAGGGCCTGGCACTGTGGTGGGACTCAAGGGAAGAGATAAAGCACAAATTGAAAGCTGTATTACTTGGGAAATTGTAGTTTAACACATGTGACAGGCCGTCTCTCCCTGACTGCTAAGATTTCTTCCCTATTGCGTTCAGACAAGGTCTTCATGATATAAGAGGCATACTATCCCCTTATTTTCTCTATATCTTAATTCACTATTCTACTAAAGCGTAAGAGGAAGATTACGGGAAGATCATAAGTGTATTCTTTGACAGAGTTTTCGCATGTCCTGTCTTCCAGCTCTGTAACTGTGGGGCCCAGCACCAGCCTCACTCTCCACGTAGTTCCCAAGCCTACACATCCTCAGAGTTTGCGCCAGTTGATTTTTATTTCTTCTCTCAGTTCTTCATGGGGCACTTCAGTTCAGCAATGCAGAAATCAGAAGTTGACCTCATGCTGCTAAATTGTTGTATTTTTACATTTACAATCTTGCCTAACTTAAAAGAAGTCTATCCATATCCACATCTGTACCTATATCTACATCTATATGTCTATCTAATACTGAAGACAGAATTTTCTCCTGTTACATCTGTTGAATCTCCTCTCCTGTCTATCCTCAACTCCTGTCTCTCTATGTTAGTTGACAAAACATTCATGTGTAACAATGCACCCTATTTTTCTTTCTACTCAGGCCCTGAAACCCAAGATTTTTGCCATTACCTTGGGTTTAGAGCAAAGAAGTCATCCTATTATATATTTACCAAGACAACTTTCATAGTCAATGAACATTTTTTCATCAATATACAGACTCTATTATGTTATGCTATGATTTTAGGACTAGTGTCTCATTTAAATAAAGAACTTTAGAGTAGACTTCTTCTTTGGGTAGTGAAGTGGGACAGGAGAACAAAGCTGTGGGACAAACTGTGTGCATGCAGTAATGTCAAATCACTTTGGAGCATCAACCACAGTGTTGGGCCCACAGAAAGAACAGGTCTTGAGAAAGAGATAAGAATTTGTACTTCAGCTCCCTGCTTAGCACTTCAAGGGTAAATTGTTTAACCTCCCTCCATCTCAATTTTTACATCTGTAAATGAGGTTTGTTTCTGTCTCTCACGTGCCTATGAAGGTCACATAAGATACCCAACAAAGTGGCTGCAAATTGCAATATACAGGTGTGGCTTTGTTAGTGATAAACCAAAACACAGCATGATAGCACTTCTGCCTTGGGAAAGTGGAGAGCAGGGTAGGATGGGGAAGTAACTTCTAGAACAATAGAAAGGAGCAGCCAATCACAAAGTTTCCTTGCTTCTGTCTTTGGAGATTAACTCTGTCTGAAGACAGAATTCAAAATGTCTAAACCTTTGTACTTGTCCAGTTGACCATCTTTGTCTTCTAGATAACGAAACTGAACCACAGGGAGAATAAGTGCAAGCCCACATTTCAGAGCATGAAAGCATGTTATTCATACTACTGGCCAAAACCTGCGAAGATTTTCAATAATTAGGCCTGATGTTGGGTAATTTTTGTTTTTGTTGATCACCTTAAACCCTGCTTTAATTCTTAATAGGAAAACTTTAAGGCCATCTGGAAAAGACCTGTCAATTTATGTTGTTTATTTCCATTATTTATTCTACCACTTTGCCTAATCTGGACACCACGTTAGACCAACAAGACGTGTAGGTCACTCATGCATGTTGCACTTGGCATTTATGAAGATTTTGTTTCTCCCACCTATGTATTACAGTGTAATTTTCTGCAAAGGAAAAGAAGGGGTTGCTTTCCTCATGAAGGAAACTTTTCTTATGAACTCTTCTCAATCACTCTAGTTCCCAAAGATTTAATTCATGTGTGTTTGTGTGAAATTCTATAACAAAGATATGCTAAAATCAAAGCTTGGGTTTTCGGTCACAGAACTGACAAATAATCAATTATCCAACATTTATTGAGGCCTTACACTGAGTAATATGAAAGATCCAAGAGAAGGCACAAGACCTTGCCCTATTCAGGCAGGCAAGCTTTATGTTGCCATGAAGAAAAATGGGGTAAGAGAAGATTATGATGAGAAGCAAACTGAATTCTAGAAATGACAAGTGGAGTTCAGAGAGAGAAACTGTACTGAATCTGAGAGCTCAGGAGGAAATGTGAACAGATGATCACATTGAAAATTCTCTGAAGAATGTCAAGGTTGACTTGAGCATAGTGGAGGAGAGGACAATGTCACAGGTGTGAAATCTAAAGAAAGGGAGAAAGGGGCTGGGTGCCTCATGTAACAAGGGCAATAAGGAGATCCTGCTGTCTGGCATAGGCTTGTTCTGGGGTGATAAAGAATAATGAAGCAGAAAAACATCTGAGAAAGACCATGGAGTGCTTCTTCTCCCCCACCACTTCTAGCACTGGGGATTGAAACTAGAGAATGCTCTACCACTGAGTTATATCCCCAACCATTTTATTTATTTTTTGAAACAGTGTCTCTTTCCCCAAGATGTGATCACTGGACATGTAAAGAGAGGATGGGTTTCAGAAGCAAAGAGCACAGAGCAAGAGACAACTGAGTTTGACTCTGAGCATACCAAGTCACTACCTGCAGGACCTGGGCACAATACCTGATTTCTCTGAGCCACAATTTCATCCAGTGTAAAAGGCTATTTATAAAACATCATAGATCTCTTGTAGAAGGTTAGTTGTCATTTAGAGTAGATGTTGAAAAAGAATTCTATTGATTTTTTATATTCATCATTTTTTGCTTGGTTTGGGATAGCATTCATGTTGATGGGTAATTGCATTTCTTCTTAACTTCATATTAATTTTCTAAATCAGAATACTCCTTGAAACAACACAGTTCAACCTTTACTTATCACCCCACTAATTCTTGGAGCCAACAATTTTTCTCTAATTATGGAATCATAGGCTCTGAATTTCAATTGATCTCTAGTCATTACTTCTTAAGAGTTTGGGAGTTACAAGCTTTTGCCATGATTTGACCTTCAAGATTTTTTAAGAAATTAAAAACTGTAAGATAAAACATTGCAATGAAAACTAGAGATATAGAAATAATTTTGTTTATATTCTTAATGTAAACAGTTGACTTGATGGGTAGATAAAATCAGAAACTTTAAGAGAGTTTCCCCTTCAACAAAAATATTCTCATTGACCTCCTATGGTGTCTGAAATTCCACCATATGCTCTCCTCCTTATGGAGCCATGGGCTCAGCAGGAGCATATTGATACAATGATGGTTTTCACAGCTCTGTGTTCCCTGAGAGGGGCAAGACATTTACCAGTGAACACACCAAAAGGATGCATATCATCTCATCTCATATTGATCACACAATCCACTACTCTAACATTATGAAGACCCTTCAAACATAACCAGTAAATAAATAAGAATGATAGCAAATACTTTTAAATACTTGTTACATGCCAGGCTTGTAACAACAGATTTGGAAGTGGGTGCTATCATTACTCTCATGTCAGAGTTGAGGAAACTGAAGGACAATGAGGTGTTGAAATAATGATGCTTAACAAGACAAGAGAGCCCAGAATATTTGAGATCATTTAAAACAGAAAATGTTCTAGAAGATAGATGGAGAGGCTATAAAATATGGAGGACTTGCAGGAATATGCGACCTGAAATTTTAGTAACCCAAAGATTTTATGTCAATAATTATAGAAGAATATGTTTTCCAGAGATGACCCAAGTAAAGTCCCTATTCCATATTTCTTTCTACAATGTGACATTGCTGCTCCTTTGAAGTCTGAAGGAGCTGAGATGGGGCCAGTGACTATACAGTTACATAAAATGTGGTGTAAGTGACACTAGGAATGCAATGTTAATCCAACATAGAGAAGTCTAAGGTACATGGAATAACTATATATGTGCTTCAATAAGTAGCTCCAGCTCCCAGCTAATAGTCACCCTCAACTCCCAGCCATGTAAGTCAGCTGTCTTGGACGTCGAGACCTTTCCATCTTTCTGGTGATGCCAGGTCCAGCAGTTGTTGAATGGCAACCACATTGCTGACCCCGAGTGAACTCAGTCAACCCTCAGAACCACAAAGATACAAACAAATAGTTATTTTAAGATACTAAGTTTGGGGTGGCTTGTTTCACAGGAATTGATATACAGAATGATAATGCAATTGAGCAGGATAGAACAGAATGCTACTCAAATTGTTCCTAATCTCTAAGAACTAAGCAGAAGTAATTCTGGGGCATTGATCCACTAGCATATGACATTTATTGGGCTACACGAGATACACCTTCCCCTTGATAGGGTTCCGGACCTTCCCTCTAGTGAGGACTACCATGTTCATTTTCTTTAGAAAAGGACTGAACTCCTTCCTAGGTTTTTAGCTTTGCTCTTTTGAACCAATGAAGATTCAGGTTAGAGGTATTCAAAGTATTGCCTCCTTTGAATCTACTTGATCCATCATCAAGATCTATCATGAAATGAGATGAGAAACAGACAGAAAAATATTTGAAACAACAAAGGGAACCAAGAACTTCTTTCCAACTCTAATTCTTCCAAAAATGGTGACCATTTTTCATGAAAAAAGATAAGAAATTAATCATCATTGACCAAACAAATACCCCTTTGTTAATGAATTATCTAGATAGGAAATTTCCTATTTCTGTCTTCATCTCCTAAATTTCTTTTCAAGTCTTCTGCAGATTGTATCATAAAAATTTACACTAGAAATATCTGAAATACAGTGGTCAGTTGCTACTGCCCTTTGCACTTATTATTTTCCGTGAAGTTTGGCTGCTTCTACTCTCTTCCCATTCTCCTCATCACTTGTTATCTGTGTTTTCATCTCCCAGTTGCCTTCTGAGTATGTCTAATAATTTCACTCATGTAGTTCAACTTATATGTATTTGATTGTTTCTTTTTTTGATTAAATGTTAGTGGCAATTCAGTATCATGAATACATTAGCACAATGACTAAGCTGAGGCCAATAGCATGTGTATTTTTTTCTTCCAGTTTTAAAATTTCTATTTATAGATATTATTTTGGAGAAAATCATAAGTCTAACACTCTCCTTCTTATTAGAATAAAGGCAAAAATGTGGCCTGTAAGGAAGGATAATGGAGTTTTTCTGGAACTCATCTATTACTGGAATTCAAAGTGTCCCTGGTGATGAGATCCCAAGGTGGCCAAATAAATCACATTATTTAGATAAGTAAGTGCCTTTAGAAATTGTCTACTTGAGCATATTCTCTTTCAAAATTCTGCCATGAATGGGCTCAGTGATTTAGAAATCCTTGAGTGGAGTCTTATTTATGCAAGGCTATTCAGAGTGGAGGTCATTGGAGATCAAGACTTAGAAGAGTGGCTATGGTGACAATCAAGCCTAGAAAGAATACAGTTTAGGAGGGAAGCAGGTTCCAGCAGGACCCTTTACTAGCAGACAAGACAGGCTTAGAGAGAGTGGGGTGGGTGCCGTTTTTCATCAGTATAATATATAGCTCCCTGTAGTCTCATTGCTGTGGTGAAGATGTGAACCTGTGCTCATGTCCTTACACAGAGATCAAGTTTTCTTAAAAGCTTACTCTAGCAAAGGGACTGAGTTTTCTCACACACAACACAACACGACTTGTTTGTATGCAACAAAAAAAAGCATCTGCTCCATGCAACTAAGAGACACAAGGTATGTTTCTGTTTTGGTCATAGGTGAGTTTTAAAATTTCTTCATGAGACCTGCTTTTGTTCATAAATATGTTCCTCTGAAAAACAAAAATAATATTCAAAATGAGGAAGCAAATTTTATGAAATTGATCCATATCAGTAGCTCTAAGATTTAAATCTAGAAATTAAACTGCCCACCTTTCAGTAAATGACTTTTCCCATTGAATATTTTAGATTTTGTTTTATTTTGTGTGCACGTGTTTATGTGTGTTAGAGAGCATGTGTATAATTATGTCATCATCATAATATTTTGTTTCACTCATACATTTACTTATTCTTCATAGTCATAGTTCAGCAAATATTCTAGAGTATTTACTATGCTCATAACCTGGTAAGGAAAACAAATAATAAGAACAGAGGGAAAGAACTGTGAGGAAATGCATGGGACTTTTGTTATTGTAGCACAAGGAAGGGGTTGCCTCATCCTCCTGAAGGGAGGACCAAAAACTAAGTAAGTAAATAAAAAGTAAAAATAGAGTGCTCTTGGGCTTGATATGACAAGGGGTAGGCCCACTAGCAAGATGAAGCTAATAGCTCCTATGAGGGAGGGAACCCTAGTTCTGCCCTTTGCTACAAAAACTCGCATAAGCTTCTGACCTCTCCACGTCACTTTCCAAATCTGATGATAAAATTGTCCTCATTAAGTTGTTCAGCAGATTAACAGATAGTCCACATCAAGTGCTTAGAGATGTGTACTACATGGTGACTGTACATGCACTAGCTGCTTTTATGGCTGAAGTTAAGGGGTTGACTGGGAAAGAGACAGGGAATAAAGTTGAAAGTTAGGCAGGAATAGAGAATTAACTTTGTAGACCATACTATGAAGTGTGGATTTTATTTGTATCTAAAAACATGCCATGAGAAGATTTTAAACAGAATGATGGCCTAATTAAATTCTCTTCTATAAAAAAAGATTCCTTGGTGGCTATATGTAGTCAGAAAGACCAATTATGAGATTCTTGTAAGTAATGCAAATGAGATAAGTACTTGCACTAGAGAAAAGGAGAGTGAAGAAGGGATGTGAATGGGAAGAAAAGATTATAAAGACAATCTAGAGAAACAGAGGGTAATAATTCGAATAACAACCTAAATACAATCGGTGTGCTTTTCTTTGCACAATTAGATGAACAGTAATGGTATTCATTGGGGGGAAAAGCAAGTTGAAAATAATGTAATGAACTTATTTTCAGATATTATGACCTTGAAGTACTTATTAGCTATCAAAGTTGGCAGCTATCAAGAGAAATCAAGGGTTGCATTTCATTCATCATGCACCTGGAAATACAGAATTAGTCATCCTGAATTTAAGTATATTTAAGCCATAGGAAGTGTGAGATAATAATAATGAAACTAAAATTTACTAAGTGCATACAAGTTAAGACATAAACCAATCACTTTGCATGGAGAATCCCCTATATTATACAAACACCTGAGACAGGTCTGATTTGGTTCCCATTCCACACATAGGACAAGTGTTTTTGAAAGCTTAAGTAAATTGACAAAGTTATGTTGCTAACATTTAACAGGAATGTATTGATTACTGTTAAGTTGTTTGCAGTAATACATCCTTCAACATACTATTGAGCTAAATCAAAATAATGCATTTCTTTTTCATTTCACATGAGTCTACAGGCACCTAAGTGCCTCCTAATATTTTCTCTGCAATATTTAGCATGGTGGTTTCCCTCCTCAAATCCCTTATATCTGATCAACCAAAAGAGAAAGTGGTAGAAGGAACTAAGAAAGTATGGCCTCTTATTTTAAGGATACTCCCTGGATATGGACACAATGTTTCTGCTTACATCTTATTGGCAGCACTTAGTAGCATGACATGCCTAGCTGCAAGGGAGGCTGGAGAATGTAGTAGCATTTTTTTCTCCCTCAGTGGGAAAAGATGGTCTGTTAAAAACTAGGATTTCTATTACAAGTAGAAGTGGAGAACATATAAGAAGACAGGAATGGCAGTTTCTACAATAAGGAATCCATTAGAAAACAAATATGTACAATATAAAGGCATCAATTGGATTCCTAAAGTATCTGAGCATTAAATGGAGAAGCTGGAGGAAATGAGTCCAAGAAGCATACTGACTAGAATAGGTGAGAGCAGAGTCATCCATTATTATCATTGCAAGAATCAATTCATTAGATAGATATATAGGTATAACAGTACACAGAGCACATTGTGAAATTACTATTCCTAGTATTACTTAAGGCACACAATGTAGGCAATTCTGTTGAAGCATGTAAAAATCTGGAGAGGAGTTTGAACAGGGAACATGTGAAAGCATCAGTTTAGTGAAACCTCTCTCTTTAAGAATAGGCTGCTAATAAGTTAAGCATAATGAAAGATTATTATTTCCTTATCAAAGGTTTGTTCAAAAGTCAAGGAGCTTACCTTCTGATTTCTGTAATAGTGAGCTCCCCTTTTGCTCTGCGCATGACTTGATCTCCTTCTGTGGTTGTCAATTTTGCTGAATTCTTGTCAAATCTGTTGCTAGAAGATGTGAAAAAGACCCTTCAACTACCTCTCCAAAACCCCATCCTTCATGTCTGCTTTTTCTAGTTTATTGAAACCTAAAATTTCACCTTTAGAAAATGATTGTTTTGTCTTAACTTCAACAGTACATTTTTGGCTCTATTATATAAAAGTTTCTAGTATTAGACAACAGAAATCTTTCTAACTATTTATATTGTAGGTCCCAAGGGAAGGATTCAAAATGTGAAGTTTGTGGATAAAGGATACAGAAATGCAAATTGTGCATATATTTCTACATTCTCAATTGCCTACTGTACATGTTATTCACAGAGTAAGCCAAAAATTGTTCAAGATCCTCCTCAGTAGAGCTTTCTCCAAGCAATTTCTTATCAGGAAAATGAAATAATTTTTAAGGAGCACTTTACAGGTTTTCTTCTGTGGTAATAATGCAAGTTAAAAATCTTTGGCTTTGATCAAACCATTCTCACTATTTCTATGTCCAGCTGGTGCTCTTTTGTCCCTTGTCTTCACTAGTGATTTTTCCTAACTGGAAGTCCCTTGATATTTTTCTCTTTTCATGTTTCCGTTGTGCTTGTATTAAAGTGAACCACACATAAAGTCATTTATATACACCTCTGTGAATTTCCACTAAATGAGTATACTATGTATCCACCTCCCAGATCAAAATACCTGATCATTAAGGCATCCTAGAGAACCTTCTTTGGCTCTTACAAGGGGTGGAGGAGGGGACTTTTCCTCCATTCTCTTATTTTTTGTATGTGAGACATGCTAATTATACTGACAAAAGACAGACTATCAGAATTGAAAAACACAGCTTATTCACATGTGCAATGCATAGGCACATGGGAAAAAAATTCAGTGATGAGTGCTGTGGTATTAATGCTGGTTTCCCTCCAAAATTCATGTATTGGAACCCAAGTCCCAATGTGATGGTTTTAAGAGATGGGGGCCTTTGAGGAAGTGATTAAATTACTAGGGCTCTGCCCTTATGAATAAGATAGTGCCACTACAAAAGAGGATGAAGGGACCCGTTTTGTCCCTTCAGCTATGTGAGGGCACATAGATGGTGTCATCTATGAAGAAAGTCCTTCACTAGTCACTGAATCTGACAATATATTGACATTGGATGTCCCAGGCCCCAGAACTGTGAGCATCGCATTTCTCTTATTCATAAATTACTCAGTCTATGGTATTTTGTTATAGTAGTATGGGTGAGCTTACACAATGAGCAATACAGAGGGTGGTTCGAATTTGAGGCTTACCTACTTACTATCTTAGTAAAGTGAATACATTGTGGCAATATTACTAAACCAAGGAAGAAGAGGTGAGCTCCTAGGGGTGGTAAGTTGTGAAAAGGTAACTGGGAAATGTATGATCCACACAGTTTGTTTAATAGAATTGTTATGCAGGCAAATCACACTCTTCCTTACACAGGAGACAGGAACATCTTGTCAAAGGAAGAAACATTATCTTTACAAAGAGAAATTCATGCCTGATTTTCATAAGAATGGGTGAGACCAGAAAATTTATCCTGTGTTTTCTGTTTTTCAGTTGTCTTCAGCTAAAAGTCATCCTTCTGCTAAACTGGCATACATCTGATTCCCTTCACCCTCTTTCAGTTTTTAGCACACCCTTCTCTGCATCTCTCTCACAAGTAATCACTACCTAGACTTCTATCACAATTGTTTCAACTGGTCTTGAAATTTATTCAATGGAAACATACAGAGTATGCTTTTGTACCTGAATTTTTATTTCAAGATAAATTTTATTACGTTTGAAATGTTCATCCTTGTTAATAGATATAGTTGTAGATCATCCATTCTCATGGCTTTATGGTAGTTTGTTTTGTATGAATACAAAATCTATCAAGTCTGCATTTAATAGATGGTAGGTGGCTTCCAGTATTTGAACAGTATAAACTGTGCTAATATGAATATTATTACATGCTATTTGGTAAGTGACTATATATTTTGTTGAGTATATACCCAGGTGTGGATTGGTTGGGTCACAGGGTATGGATATGTTATGGTATAGATATTAAGTGTCCCCCAAAGACTCATGTGTCCTCATTGCAGCAATGTTCAGAGGTGAGGCTTTTAAGAAATTATTGGCTCATGAAAGCTCTAATCTCATCATAGAATTAATTATGTGATAAGTTAGTAATACGAATGGACTGTTGGGAGGTGATGAAAACTGTAGGAAATGGGACCTCGTTGGAGGAAGTAGGCCACTGGTGGTTTGCCCTGGGTGGATATTTCTTGTCCCACACCCCCTCACCTCTTTGTCTCTCTGCTTCCCAGATGTCTTGAATTGAGCAGCTTTCTCCTATATACCCTTCTACCATGATGTTCTGCCTCACCTCAGGCCCAAAGCAATGGAGCCAGCTGACCATGAACTGAAGCCTCTGAAAGCAACTGTGAGCCAAAATAAATCTTTCCTCCTCTGAGTTGTTTTTTTCAAGTATTTGTCACAGCAACAAAAATCTGACTAACACGGGATATAAATAATTTTAGCAGATTTTGCTACACAAATGTAATATATAACAGTTCTGAATGTCCCATATATCAAAAATGCTTGGTATATTTTTAAATGTATCCACTCCGGTAAGTGTATAGTGGTACTCTCATTACTCTTTGATTTGAATTTCCTGTATCACTAATGATGATGATAATCTTTTCAGATTTATTAGCTATTTTAATATCCTCTTTGGTAAAGATCTACCCTTTGGCCCACTTTCTTGTTAGACTGCCTTTGGTTTTGAGGGGTTTTTGTATATTATGAGTATGATTATTTTATGTATATGCATATTACAAATTTTTATTCTCTTAATGACATATGTTGATTTAATTTTAATTTTAAAATAGTCCTATTTATCATTTTTCTTTATGCTTCATGTGTTTTCTGTCCTGTCTGTAAAATCTTTGATTATATCTGAAATCATAATTTTTAAAAATCTTTGTTTATTGCTCTTTAAAATTTTTATCTTTTTTTTCTAATAGTGGCTATACTGAGATATAATTCTTATCTATACAATCCATGCATTTAATGGTTTAAGGTAAAATTAAGCCTTCTTTACACTTAAGAGTCTAATACATAAGATGTTTGAATATTCACAGATATAGGTAATTTTAGAATACTTTTATCACCTCAAAAGGAAAGAAAAATATTTCTTTTAGTTCTCACTCTTCTTACACCCTATACCTCCAAGCCCCATGTAACCACTTTCCTATGTAACCAAATTAATTTCCCTATGTAACCAAATTATATTTTGGCAAATATAATTTGCCAAATCTGTATGTTTGCCTAATCTGGAAATAAATAAAATGGAATAAAATAGTCTGTATAATATTTTACTGCCTTCTTCTACCAGAGATATGGGCAAGAAGTCCAACTCTTGGGGTCCCCAATAGACCAGCTCTGGCCATTCATTCAAAAAAAACCAGAAAAACTAATGGTGAAGTAGGAGACCAATTTGGTCATTACAGCCATACTAGAAAGGACCAAGAGAACCAAGTATCTTCTTAACCCTTTCTTCTGGGAGCTGACAAGAGCATTGGGAATGGATAGGGGAAGAAACAAAAGCAGAAGACAAGAAACATGCGGAGTGCAGCAGTCTTGGTCAAGCCGTTTTCTGGTTGATCATCATTTCAGGATGGCCACAGAATGCCCTTTTATTGATATGAAATTTGCAGCTGCCTGAGAGTAATTTTCACTCTTATCACAGAATGTTTATCAATCAGACTTGTGATCCTGGAATCGAAGGTATCTGCAAGGGAGAAGGAGAAAAGAACATATTGTACAGGCAAGTATGAGTTCATACCTTCAAGTTTAGAGCAATGACTGGAGACTTTTAGGTGACTCTCCTGTGGTCTGGAATAGGGCATTATAAAAATCAGTGGTGGATAATGTGTTGATTATTATGTCCCTGTAAATCTTGAAAATATCTTTGTTGTTCTGATCTTGATGCCTTCAGCCTTGAAAGGTGGGATATTACTTTAAAAAAGTTGAAAATGACTACTTTTCAAATGATTAACATACAGACATGTAGATTTAAGCAGGAATCTATCTTAAAATTTAAGGTAACAAAGAAAACAGAAGGAAAATAAAGCTGGATGTGGCAGACTTTTATCTTACTTTTAGTTAGCCACTGGACATCTATAACCCCAAGAAGAGTCAGTGTTTCCTAGCAAAAGCATTCTCAAAATACATGTTACACTTCCACTTAGCACCAGGCTCTCGAGGCTAACAGAAGTCTTACAGTATGCACCATTATTTCATTTCATTTTATGATCAGTGGTATTCAGTTTTTTAAATACATCACATTTTCTTTATCAATTCATTATTTGGTGGATATTTAGAAGTCTTTTTTTTTTTTTTAGTTGTAGATGATACAAAACCTTTATTTATTTATGTATTTATTTACTTCACTAAAACAATTTTGAACATAATGTGTAATCTTTTTTGAAATTTATTCTAATTAGGTAGACAACAGAATGCATTTTGATTCATTGTACAGAAATGGAATGCAATGTTTTATTTATCTGGTTGTACATGATGTGGAGTCACACCATATGTGCAGTCATACATGAACCTAGAGCAATGATGTCCATCTCATTCCATCATCTTTCCTGCCCCCATGTCCCCTCCCCACCCCTCCTTCCCCTTTGACCAAAATTTCTCCATTCTTCTCATGCCCCTTCCCCTATTATGGATCAGCATCTACTTATCAGAGAGAACTTTTGGCCTTCGGTTTTGGTGGATTGGTTTACTTTGCTTAGCATGATATTCTTCAACTCCATCCATTTACCTGCAAATGCCATAATTTTATTCTCTTTTAATGCTTCATAGTATTCCATCGTATATATATACCACAGTTTCTTTATTCATTAATCTATTGAAGGGCATCTAGGTTGGTTCCACAGTTTAGCTATTGTGAATTGAGCTGCTATAAACATTGAAGTGGCTGCATGATGGTAGTATGCTGTTTTTAAATCCTTTGGGTATAGACCAAGGAGTGGAATAGATGGGTAAAATGGTGGTTCCATTTTAAGTTTTCTAAGGAATCTCCGTACTACTTTCTAGATTGGTTGCACCAGTTTGCTTTCTCACCAGCAATATGAGTGTGCCTATTCCCCTACATCATCACCAACACTTATTGTTGTTTGTATTCTTGGTAAATGCCATTCTGACTGCAGTGAGATGAAATTTTACAGTAGTTTTGATTTGCATTTCTCTGATTGCTAGAGATGTTGAACATTTTTTCATATTTTTTGATTGATTGTATATCTTCTTCTGAGAAGTGTCTGTTCAGTTACTTAGCTCATTTATTGATTGGGTTGTTTGTTTTTTTGGTGGTAAGCTTTTTGAGTTCTTTATATATCCTGGAGATTAGTGCTCTAATGTGTGTGTGGCAAAATTTGCTCCCAGAATGCAAGCTTTCTCTTCACTTCATTGATTGTTTCTTTTGCTGAGAAGAAGTTTTATAATTTGAATCCATCCCATGCATTGATTCTTGCTTTTATTTCTTGCACTTTAGGAATCTTGTTAAGGAAATTGAGGCCTAATCCGACTTGATGAAGGGTTGGCCCTACTTTTTCTTCTGTTGGGTGCAGAGTCTCTGGTCTAATTCCTAGGTCCTTAATCCACTTTGAGTTGATTTTTGTGCATGATGAGAGATAGGAGTTAGTTTTATTTTGCTGCATATGGATTTCCAGCACCATTTGTTGAAGAGGCTATCTTGTCTCCAATCTATGTTTTTGGCACCTTTGTCTAGTATAAGATAACCGTATTTATGTGAGTTTGTTTCTGTGTCTTCTATTATGTACCATTCTTCTACATGTCTATTTTGGTGCCACTACCATGCCATTTTTGTTACTATAGCTTTGTAGTATAGTTTAAGTTCTGGTATTGTCATGCCTCCTGCTTCACTCTTCTTGCTAAGGATTGCTTTGGCTATTCTGGGTCTCTTATTCTTCCAAATGAATTTCATGATTTCTTTTTATATTTCTATAAGGAATGAAGTTGGGATATTTTTTTTGTACCAGGGATTGAACTCAGTGGTGCTCAACCACTGAGCCACATCCTTAGCTCTATTTTGTGTTGTATGTAGAGACAAGGTCTCACTGAGTTGCTTAGCACCTCTCCCTTGCTGAGTATGGCTTTGAACTTGTGATTGTCCTGTCTCAGCTTTCCAAAGTGCTGGGATTACAAGTGTGAGCCACCGTGCCCGGCTGCAAAGTTGGGATTTTAATTGGAATCACATTGTATCTATATAGTACTTTGGGCAATATGGCCATTTCGACAATATTGATTCTGCCTATCTAAGAGCATGGGAGATCTTTCCATCTTCTAAGATCTTCTTCAATTTCTTTCTTTAGTGTCCTGTAGTTTTCATTTTTTTTTTTTTTTGTTGTTAAATTGATTTTTGTTAAATTGATTCTTGATTCCCAAGTTTTTTTTTTTTTTTTTTTTTTGAGGCTATTGTGAATGGGGTAATTTTCCTAATTTCTTTTTCAGAAGAGTCATTGCTGATGTATAGAAATGCATTTGATTTATGGATGTTGATTTTATATCTTGCTACTTTGCTGAATTCATTTATTAATTCTAGCAGCCTTCTGGTGAAATTTTTTGGATCCTCTAAGTATAGAATCATGTCCTTGGCAAATAATAATAGTTTGAGTTCTTCTTTTCTTATTCATACTCCTTTAATTTCTTTCATCTTTCTAATTGCTCTGGCTAGAGT
This sequence comes from Geosciurus inauris, assembly GCA_004024805.1. Taxonomy (NCBI): domain Eukaryota; kingdom Metazoa; phylum Chordata; class Mammalia; order Rodentia; family Sciuridae; genus Geosciurus; species Geosciurus inauris. Next base: position 370,397 of record PVHX01000143.1, read on the forward strand.
TTCAAGGACTATGTTGAATAGCAGTGATGACAGAGGCTATCCCTGTATTGTTTCCGTTTTTAGAGGGAATGCTTCTAATTATTTTCCATTTAGGATGATGTTAGCCTTCTGGTTAGCATAGATAGCTTTTATAATGTTGAGGTATGTTCCTACTATTCCTTGTTTTTCTAGTGCTTTGAACATGAAAGGGTGCTGTATTTTGTCAAATGTTTTCTCTGAATCAATTGATATAATCATGTGATTCTTATCTTTAATTCTATTGATGTAATGTATTATGTTAATTGATTTCCATATGTTGAACCAACCTTGCATTACTGGAATGAACCCCACTTGATCATAGTGCACTAATTTTTAATATGTTTTTGTATGTGGTTTGCCAAAATGTTTTGAAGAATTTTTGCATCTATATTCATCAGGGATATTGGTCTGAAGATTTCTTTCTTTGATGTGTCTCTATCTGGTTTTGTTATCAGGGTGATACTATAGTGCCTCATAGAATAAGTTTTGAAGGATTCCCTCCATTTCTATTCTATGGAGTAATTTGAGGAGTATTGGTATTAATTCTTCTTTGTAGTTCTTGTAGAACTTGGCTGAGAATCCATCTGGTCCTGGGCTTTTCTTGGCTGGTAGATTTTTGATGGTGTCTTCTATTTCCTTACTTGAAATTCATCTGTTTAAGTATGTCCTCCTGGTTCAATTTGGTAGGTCATGGGCTTTTAGAAATTTGTCAGTGTCTTTGAGTTTTTCAATTTTACTGGGGTATAAATTTTCAAAATAGTTTCTAATTATCCACTATATTTCAGTAGTCTCTGTCATGATATTTCCTTTTTTATCACATATTTTAGTAATTTGGGTTTTCTTTCACCTTCTTTTCATTAGGGTAGCTAAGGGTTTTCAATGTTATTTATTTTTTCAAAGAACCAGATTTTTGTTTTGTTAATGTTTTGAATTGTTTCTTTTGTTTCAATTTCATTGATTTCAGCACTGATTTTAATTATTTCCTGTCTTCTACTTCTTTTGGTGTTGGTTTGTTCCTCTTTTTCTAGGGCTTCAAGATGTAGTATCAGGTTATTTATTTGTTGACTTTTTCTTCTTTTAATGAATGAGCTTAATGCTATAAACTTTGTTCTTAGCAGTACCTTCATAGCATTCCAGACATTTTGATATGTTGTATTAGAGTTCTCATTTACCTCTAAGTATTTTTTTTAATCTCCTCCATTATGTCTTCTGTTATTCCTGCATCATTCAATAGCATATTATTTAGTCTCCAGGTGTTAGAGTAGTTTTTAGTTTTTAATATGTCATTGACTTCTAATTTTATTCTATTCTGGTCAGATAGAATGCAGGGTAGCATCTCTAATTTTTTGTATTTGCTAAGACTTGGTTTGTGACATAACATATGATCTATTTGGAAGAAGAATCCATGTGCTGTTGAGAAAAAAAGTGTATGTATTCATTGATGGAAAGAATATTCTGTTTATGTCTGCTAAGTCTAAATTATTGATTGTTTTATTGAGTTCTATGGTTTCTTTGTTTAGTTTTTGTTGGGAAGATCTATCTAGTGGTGAGAGAGGTATGTTAAAATCCCCCAGTATTATTATGTTGTGGTATATTTGATTTTTGTAGCTGAGAAAGGTTTGTTTCAAATACATAGATCCCCATTGTTTGGGGCATACATATTTACGATTGTTATGTCTTCTTGATTTATGACTCCCTTAAGCAGTATGAAATGTCCTTCTTTATCCCTTTTCACTAACTTTGGTTTGAAGTCCACTTTTTCTCTTATGAGGAGGATGGAAACCCCTGATTCTTTATGTGGACCATGTGAATGATACGTTTCTTCCCACTCTTTCACCTTTAATCTGTGGATGTCTTTTCCTGTGAGATGAGTCTCTTGAGGACAGCATATTGTTGGGTCTTTTCTTTTGGATCCAATCTGTCAGTCTCTATCTTTTTTTTTTTTTTTTTAAATATTTTTTAGTTATACATGGACACAGTGTCTTTATTTTGTTTACTTATTTTTATGTGGTGCTGAGGATTGAACCCAGTGCCTCACACATGAGAGGCAAGCACTCTACCACTGAACCACAACCTCAGCCCCCAGTCTCTATCTTTTAATTGATAAGTTTGGCTATTCACATTCAGGGTTATTATTGAAATATGATTTGTAATCCTGGTGATTTTGGTTTATTTTTGTTTTTTAACTTGACTTGGTTTCTCCTTTGATTGGCCTCGTTTTTAGTGTAGCTCCTCTCTTTACAGATTTTCATGGTTGGTTATCATTTTCTCCTCATGGAATATTTTGCCAAGAATGCTGTATTATAGTACAGGTTTCTTGCTTTAAATTCTTTTAACTTTTGTTTATCATGTAAGGTTTTTATTTCATTATCAAATCTGAAGCTTAATTTTGCTGGATATAAATTTCTTGGTTGGCATCCATTGTTTTTCAGAGCTTGGTATATGTTGTTGCAGGATTTCCTGGCTTTGAGGGTCGGGTTGAAAAATCTGATGAGATTAGGATTGGTCTCCTCCCATATGTAATCTCATTCCTCTCTCTTGTGGCCTTTAAAATTCTATGCTTATTCTGTATGCTAGGCATTTTCATTATAATGTGATTTGGTGTAGATCTGTTGTAATTTTGTACATTTGGTGTACTGTAAGCCTCTTGTATTTGATTTTCCAAATCATTCTTCATGTTTGAGAGATTTTCTGATATCATTTCTTTGAAGAGAGTATGTATTCCTTTGGTATGAAACTGTGCCTTCTTCTATCCTGATAAATCTTAGATTTGGTCTTTTGATGCTGACCCATAATTCTTGGATGTTGTGTTCATGGTTTCTTACCATTTTTACTGTATGGTCAATTTTATTTTGAAGATTGTATATTTTGTCTTCATTATTTGAAGGTCTGTCTTCCAAATAATCTAGTCTTCTAATGATGCTTTCTGTTGAGTTTTTTTATTTGGTATATTATTTCCTTCATTTCAAGGATTTCTGATTTTTTTTCACAATCTCTAGCTGTTTCTTTAATCTTTTGCTACCTATATTTTCTCCCTTATCTCTTTATTGGAGTGATCAATTTTGCCTGTATTTGCTCACTTAAGTCATTCTTTAATTCACACATCATTTTAATTACATACATTCTGAATTCTTTCTCTGACATTTCATCAACTGTGATGTCAATGGATTCTATTATTGTAGTATCTTGGTTTGTTTGGGGCACTTTTTTCCCTTGTTTTTTCACATTGATTTTGTGTCTTCCTTTCTTGCAGTGCTGATCTGAGGTATTGCAGTTTCTATCCAATAATCTCATAGTGACCCTATAGATTACCTATACCTCACCTTGGAGTTCACTTCCATTCCCCAGCAGTTGGGTCCAGATGGTTGCTATGGCACCTAAAGTTGGTGGCAGCAGTAAAGGAGGTAACTCAAGAGAGCAGTGGGGATGGCCCAGTATGGATGCAAACACTTTCAGAGATGGGGCTGAAAGGGTAGAATTTATGATGGCTTTGGGCTGAACGATTTGATATGTATTGCTGTGGCATGCTGAGCTGTGGCAGGCCACTGCCTCCAGGCCCTATCTGTCGTCCCAAGGTGGAAGCTATTACATGTGGACGGCTATGGCAGTGGCTTCAGTGTCCCAAGATGGATTCGGGAAGAGAGCTACAGCATGGACCTCTACTCTGTGCAGGGGTGATCCTGGGCCTGGGCTCTCACACGGGCCTGCAAGTGGCGGTCTTAGGCCTGACCTTGGCCTGGGCTCCTGTAGGGTCCCTGGCAGTCTGGGCCTGGGCCTGGGATCCTGGGGGTCTTCAGGGGTTCTGGAGCAGAATGGCTGGGGTGGTCCCAGGCCTGACTTTGGCCTGGCTTCCACCTTATTTGTGTATTTTTATGTGGTGCTGAGGATTGAACCCAGTGCCTCACACGTGTCACACAAGTACTCTACCACTGATCCACAACCCTTGCCCTAGAGTCTCTGCTTTTTATCTTGCCTTTCATAATTCCATCCATCTTAAATTGAATTAGTTTTGTGATATATGATAGAAATTCAGTATTCATTTTTTTTCCTTTTGGATATTTAATTGCCACAGTGCTATTTATTAAAAATTGCATCAAGGTGTTTTATCATACCTCAGGTTGCCATATACATGTGAGTTTTTGACCTCTTCATTCTGTTGCATTTCTATATATGTATATCTTTGTACCTAATCCAAAAAGTCTTAATCAGAATGATGGAGTAATTACAACATCTGATATGGTCGAACACTCCATTTAAAAATATATTTCAAGATTGCCTAAGTATTCATGCCCCTTTTAATTTCCATGTAAGTTTTTTGGATAGGATTGCCAATTTCTTTTTAATGTGGCTGAGATTGTATTGGAATTACAATAGATACATAGATCACTCTGTGGTATCTTTATATTGACTCTTCCATTCCATAAAGTCTACAGTGCATATTCATTTTTATTTAGATTTTCTTAGTGTTTTTCAATAATGATTTATGTTTTTCTTTGATGAAATCTTGTACATCTTTAAAAATTATTCAATTTTTCAATATATTTGAAATTAGTATGAATACCTTTGTATTGTTATTTCTTTTCAGTTGGGACACATCTAAATCATGAAGTGTGACATGTTTTTGTAAATTTCTGTTCCTTGTATACTTGGTAATGATTCAATTTATGAAATGAACAAATAGATGAATGAATGCCTAATATTTATGAAGACATAAATCCTTACTCAAGCCCATATCTGTCTATAAATTGACTCAATTCTTTTCTAGTACTATCAAATATCATGCTACCTTTGGATATTTTTTATTCCCAAATATCATTAAATAGTCCACCAAACCAAGTGTAGTTTTCTTTGATGTTGGTCTTGTATATTGTCATAACCCATTAGGGATGATCCTCTACTTAGAAAGATTCACCAGGAGTTTAATTGTCCAAAAATTAAATGAGAGGCCAAAAATGAAAAGAAATCACTGAAATTGGCATAGAAATTATTTGCATGCATACTTTCTCTTCCTCTATCTAGTCTCCACTCTCTTACTTTGCCTCCCAGATAAACTATGTACCTGAGGAGACTAGTCCTTCTCACATAAACCCCTTAGCAGGAACCCAAGCTCCAAATAGACCCTACCATCTTGTTAACATCTTTACCTGCTGAGGGACAGCAAGGTATGGTAGAAAAATAGTTTTGATGGGGAGCAGAGCATTTTCCATGCAAAGCACTTACCAGCTGGAGACTCAGTTTCCTCATCTGGAAAATGTAAAGCACTTATAAAATGCACTGAATTAATTTGAGTTCCTTCATATTAATAATAAAAATATTCCAAGATATTTTATAAGCTAATGCTTATATTGTGCTTCTTAAACTAGTATTAAACATTTTCTGACACAGAATCAGACACTATAAATATACAACATAAAATTATATATATTTATGTATGTATATATACAATTTTTTGTTACCAGGCATTGAACTCAGGGGTACTCGACCACATCCACAGCCCTATATTTTGTTTTATTTAAAGACAGGGTCTCATTGAGTTGCTTAGCGCCTCTCCATTGCTAAGGATGGCTTTGAACTCATGATTCTCCAGTCTCAGTCTCCCAAAGTGCTGGGATTACAGGAGTGTACCACTGTGCCTGGCTAATATATTTTATAATCTATATTTTATAGGTAACCTTTATTTCTGTCTTTTTGTATCATGTCTCAAACATATGAGAAAGTCAAACTCAAATATTTTTCCACTCCCATCTCCCACACAAAAAGTTGTATACAACCTGATAATAACCAAGAGTCTTCTAAAAAAGTATAATTTGTTTGCCAAGGTTTGTTTCACATACTTTTTAGTGGACCGTGTATAGGTTGCCAGATTTAATAAATAAAAATACAAAATGCCTGCCAATTTCAAGTCACAGGTAAGATGATTGCATCATACCACATTTACTTATACTAAACAATTAGCTCGTTATATCTGAGGCATTGTTAAAAATTCTTCATGATATTCAAATTTAACAGAGCATTTCTTATTATATTGACAACCCTAACTGCTCCTTTGGAAACTCTTTTTTTTTAAATGTTTAGTTTTTAGTTGTACGTGACAGAATATCTTTATTTTATTTTTATGTGGTGCTGAGGATCGAACCCAGTGCCTTATGCGCGCTAGGCGAGCACGCTACCACTGCGCCATAATCCCAGCCCCTGGAAACTCTTTTTGGAGAATCTCCTGCCTTGTTTGTGCAGATCATCTCCTGGAAGATGTTCATGGCATTGAACAGAAATCTTAAAAGCAATCAAAAGGGAAATGCCACATCCCTACCCCATGTCATCCTCTAAGTCTACATACAAACAATCTGATTCTGAACTCAAGTACTTTATCTTGCCTCTGGTTACTATGATACCTCAGCTGCTAACCTAAGCCCATCATTATACCAGGACACTTGGTCCTACACCTCCTCTTAATTCAGAATTTACTCTCATTTGTATTCTTTGTCCTGCATTGTGAGTTCTTCCTTTGCTTCTGGATTATTTCCATCATAAAAATAATTTCTCATGCTAAGCAAAGTAAGCCAATCTCAAAAACTAAAGGCCAAATGTGCTCTCCCATAAGTGGATGCTGATCCATAATGGGGGAGGGAGCATGGGAAGAATGGAGGAACTTTGATCAAAGGGGAGGATGGGGATGGAAGGGAACATGGGGGCAGGAAAGATGGTGGAATGAGATGGACATCATTGCCCTAGGTTCATGTATGACTACACATATGGTGTGACTCTACATCATGTACAACCAGAGAAATGAAAAATTGTGCTCCATTTGTGTACAATGAATGAAAATGCATTCTGCTGTCATGTATACCTAAGTAGAATAAATTTTAAAAAGGAAAAAATTCTCTTGATCTCATATTTTCTTCATTTACAAAAAAAACAGTAACTATTAAAGTAGCAAACCTAATAGAAGCCTCCTCTTGCTTACCTTGTGTTCTTTCTCCAGCTACCTCTAGTAAGGATCATCCCTTCTATTACAGTGCCATTCCTTTACCAACCGGAAAATTGTCAGACTTTGTCAGTGGACGTCATGGGTGGGACAGCATAGAACATAAAGTCTTCTTCCTTGGTCTAACATGTTTTTTTCTATCAGCCTAATAATTTCAGATAGCTATAGATACCCTTTGTGTCAATTTTATAAAAAAAAAACTTTCTGAAGTGACATTATATTTTTGAAAAGAAAAATTCAAAAAAAAGAGCAAATAGAATAAAAAATGTAAACAAACTACCTAATGCCATAATGTACAAATGATTTTAACATTTAGGTAAATAAATAAACATTACCAAAAACCTTGAAGCATAAATAATATATGATGATAAAATATAGGATATTTTATGCTATTTTATAACATGGTGATTTTTTTTACTTGCTGTCTCACAAAATAAATTAATTGGATAACTAATTTTGTCAATCTTTCAGAAAAATTATCCATTTATACAGTTAGTTTCATGATTTTCTTAAGTGATTCCAAAGATTGGAAATTTTAGACAATATGGCAAATTGACCCAAATTGACACTGACTGCTTTTTTTCTTGCCTCACACCATGGAATCCACTGAGTAGCTACCTAGTCTGATTTCTTATCATTCAGTTCATCTTTTTAAAACATAGGATTATCTAACATCTTAACTCAGGGGCATTCAGCCACTGAGCCATATCTCCAGCCCTATTTTGTATTTTATTTAGAGATAGGGTCTCACTGAGTTGCTGGATTTGAACTCAAGATCCTCCTGCCTCAGCCTCCCAAGCTGCTGGGATTACAGAAGTGCACCACTGCACCCAGCAAGACCCTGTTTATAGAAAGTTCTGTTGGAACACAGACACTCTTATTAGTTTTCCTACTATTTGACACTGCTTTTGCCATAAAATGGCAGAGTTGAGGAGTTGCCACAGATGTCTAGCCCACAAAGCCTAACATGTTTACTATCTGGCCCTTATAGAAAAGTGACTTTGCTGGTCTAAGGTGAAAACTTGATGATTCTTATAAAACCACGTGAAACAAATTTCAGTGAGGCACTTTGTTTATCTACATCCATCACTAAATATGTCCCAACTCAGATGTCAGCATTATTAGTTATAAAATCAAGGAATAAGATACATGAGCACTATCCTCAAGAGATTTATGATAAAATCAGGAATACAGAATATTCACACAAATAAAATAATATGGAAATATATAGTTGAAGGCTTAGTGCAAGATATGGATACTTTTGAAACTCCTATGATTTGTATATGACACTGTATCTCTCCCACAAGTCTTTGCACACTTCTCATCAAAGTTTGTTGTCTAACTCATTGAGACCATCTAAAAGCATATTTAGGTGCCTCCTTCAGTTATACTTCCTCTAACCAACATAGCTTATCAGTTTTGATTTTGGAAGACATCCCAAAAATAGTTCCTTAAACTAGTAGGCTCTTGATAAATGACATACACACTAAATTGTGTCAAACCAAGATGTTCCTACAGTGCAATGAATTTTGCTAACTCTGAACAATGGATAAGTGACTCATCTGGACTGTTTAAATGACCTGTTTGCTGTTATCTGCACACAGTAATTTACTGGAGGAAATTGGATTTTGCAGGCCTATACTTCCTGCTTTGTTCATTTGGTACTTCTTTCTCTTCTATTCTTACTCGTAAATGAGTCAATCTTACTTCAACATAATGCTTTTAAAGTGTAATACTTCATGAAGAACTTTTAAAAAATGGATACTCATGAAATTAAAATGAATAACTTACTTTTGAGAATATTTTTCTCAGTCTATAAAAATGAAGATGGATAAAATATTAAGAAAGTATTTCTAGAAATATTTTACAACTCAAGAGTTGCCTCATACAATGTCACTATTAATTGATTTAATTTTGTCTTAGAACTCTCAATAGGGTGAAATGCATTGGTGTGAGCACTGGAAGTATGTTTCAGGTGAACAAAACATTTATAGCTGTGAAATGCTGAACAGATATTTATGTTAACTTGCTGCCTGTTGTTGCTAAAGATGTGAACAAACGTGGTTCTTCCAATTAAACTCTGGCATTGGATTTAATGAAGCAATCAATCAGCCAACCAGGAAGTATCTGCAGAGCATGTATTTAGTGCAAAGCATTGTCCTGCAAACTCAAATATTCAGGGGACCATCATCATTCTAATTTTTAAAGAAATTACAATTAATTTTTGGAAAGAGCTTTAATATAGATGGAAATTTGTGAAATACTGAAGAACATAAAATTAAGTAAAATCAGATATCACATCTAATATAGTTTTGATCTTCCAAGATTCTAGACCAATACTAAATACGTGTGAAAAGTTAATTTGTAAATTAAGTATTTGATGAATAAAAATTTATGACTTGTAATCTTTAAGTGTAACTAAATTCAGAGAATTGTAGATTGATTTTTGATATAATTTAGGGACTCATTAATGAGACTATGGAATTTCAGCTTACAGTTTCAGGATGGGAAAATTCAGATAAGCAAAATATTGAGGGAGACATTTCAAAGTATAGGAAAGACATAACCAAATACATGGAAATAGAAAATTGGTATAGTATATGAGAGAAATTGGTATAGTATATGAGAGAAAACAGACCTGATTTTTATGTTTATCAGTAGGAAAGTTGAACTCAGATTTTTATGCACACTTGAAAACCAGAGGAAAAAGGGTTTACATAATGAGTAACAATGAGCTTTTCCAAGTTTTTAAAGAGGTGAGATAGATCTGAAAAGGGTATTTTGTTTACAGTGAAAATAATCCCAACCAAGCATCACTTTATAATAGGCTTTTTAATTCTGGGCCAGTATTTATACTGTTTGATAACAGACTAGCATGTACTGTACTTGGGTTCATCTTTTGGAATTATAATTCAGTGGCAACTGTTAAATTTCTTATTAAGATTTGAATATATTCATATTAGACCTGTGCAAATTGTATTCATTAAACCTGACTATAATAACCTTTTGTGACCCTCTCTTTACCATTTTTCTCTTAAAGCCCAAAGCACCACTGATAACTGTAATAAAAGTCAGCCTTTAATATCTAAATTTCCTGCAATTCCATCCTCTTCTATGTGCATTAGAATCCCAAAAAAGAGTTCATAGAAATGATGATCTTGTTCACAATGAAATATGTACCAACCTGATTATCATTCACTCTTTGACACAAATAAAGTGTTGTTTGTTGTTTTCTCTATTAAAAACAGAGTCATCTTTATAACTTCCTTTTAGGCTTCTCAACATTTGAAATTGTTGCATTAAAGCACAGCTATGTACTGCTTCTACTTCTGGCAAAAACAAAAATTAACAAGAAAAACAAAGCTAAGTATGTTAACTATGTATTCCATAGATTTAAAAAATACTGACAGTGATCTAAAATCCATCTGGAGGTGCTTTGCAACTAAGGCAAAGAATATTCGGAGGTAAGCTAGTGAAGTTGTAGGAGAAAGATGCCTAAGAACTAACTGAAATTTTTAAGGAAATAAGGAAGCAAAGCTCCTTTGTTGAGATGCTACTGCAAGGGAATGTCAGAAGATCCAGCTGGGATTAAGGGTAGGTAAAATGTAGACAAGAATTAGACTACTGAAAGTGGAAGGTTAGAAGTAGAGACAGCAAATACCAATTTATTTAATCAAGAAAACTTCATGTAGAACTGCAGTACAGGATCTTTAATAACCTGAGAAGCTTCAAGTCAACTCTCTCCCTTTTCTTTAAGCAAATAATCTGAATTTATTCCAGAAAATTTTTAGTATGAATGATCTCCTCTCTGTCTCTCTCTCTCTCTCTCTCTGTCTCTGTCTCTCTCTCTCTCACACACACACACACCTCTCTCTCTCTCTCTCTCTCTCTCTCTCACACACACACACACACACACACACACACACACACAGAGATAAATCATTTCCTTGACTATGAGAAATTTAGGTGCAAAATCAATTCATGTGCAACATTCCCAACTTTGTCCTTAAATTCATCCCTTATAGGTTTTCTAGTACCTTATCCATGAGTAAGTCCCTCTCCCCTTTACTTGGTACTCTTACTGTTGAGACTGCTTCAATTCTGAAAATCATTTCAAGACCAGAGTGCCCTCCAGGTCCCTTCATACTTCAATGGTTTCCTGTTATACTTCCTGAAAGACTAACATGTCCTGCCTCTAAATCCTCAGCTAGGATTCCCTTCTTACCTTCTTAACTACGGGGGTCTGGCCTCTGTAGGGTGTCAGGTCCTGAGGTGGGATGAGTGGTGTCGGCAAAAGTAGCACCAATGAGACACAGATACCAGGTTTGGTGCAGCTGTGTCTGTCCAAGTTCAGACCAGTGCTTTATTTATAGTGATTTACAGCCATTGATTAAAAAAAAAAAGAAAAGGAGGTTAAAATTCACCATGAGTTAATCATAAACACAGAGTGGTCATCTATAATTGTCCCAGATAACTACGTCAGCATCAAAGGATTTTTAAATCTTAACTAGAAACTGAAACTATAAGGGTCCACATGTCCTGTTTTTTAAGATTAATATCAAACTAGAAGTTACTAAACTTCCTATTGTATCCCCTCAATAAAACAGGATGAAGCTAACAAAAATTTATTCAACTATGAGGGTAACATAAGGTGATAGATTAATAGACCATTATAGTAACTATACCTAAAAACATGAGGTGACATATAGCATAGCTGTTGGCACACATGTGGTTAATGGTTTCTACTAGTGTCTTATATTTTTAAGCTAGAATTGCCCAAAGCTGTAGGTTAACTATTACATACATCATCAAAATATCATTCCCTGAACCTGCCCCGAGCCCTGTTTTGTAGCAACCATTGTTTACATAATTTGAGTTCAGTTTCTCTGGGCAGGCACCAAGGCCTTTGTTTCTTAAGACTTTCCCATGTAAACAAGGAACTAAAATTAACATGTTTTCTATTAATCCAAACCATTCTTTCTCCATTAATGCAGGCTCCTGAGTATGGTGGGGGAGGGTCCAGTTCTAAGTTAGATTTTGTTTATACCTGGACACCTGCTGTCTTTTGCCTTTACAGTTGTCAAATATCACTGGATTTTACTATAGGGGGAATCCAATTTTGTCAGGGCCTGTGAGAGGGCTTGACCAGCATTTGAGCTTTAGGCGTGGGACTAGTTCGAGCCACAATTTCCCATAGCTTACTTTATTGAAATTGCCAAAGCAACCTTCTACAGCCAGGCCTGAGAGTACTTCCAAATGTAATTGGGGAAACTGTGAGCCTAAATGTTCTGGATAACATATCTAAAGTGAAACTATCATCAGGGGAATTTCTAGAATTACTTCTAAGAAACATCATATCAGTAGTACTATCCTGATGGGGATTTTCTTGTTTGTTCTCCTGGATGGTCAAATGCTTCTCCTTAATTACAAGAGATTTTAGGGGACCAGGACTGACTGATCTTGTCTTTCTAGGAATTGGAATAGTGACACAAGCAAGCACAATTAATTCTGTCAAACTAAGAAGGGGCATCCCAACAAGAAATACATTGAGGAGTGCATCTCTTCACCCTGATCCATTGCAGGCACCAGAACTTTGTCAAACAGTGTCTTGAGGATTTGGGGCTACAGCACTTAACCTTGAAATTTGATTTAAATTACCCATGCTCTAGAGAAACTCTGCTCACCAAAGCTGCCTACATACATCTGATCACCCAATTAGGCAATCCTTTATTTGTTTGGAACTTTAGTACATCTGAAACTACTTGCTATTTCACCTCAAGATTCTTAAATTCTAGGATTTCCCATTTTCTCACACATTTTATTTTCTCTGAGAGTTCAATATTGGTCTCCTTTATCAAATCTCTAATTAGGCCAGGTATTCTTCCTTGTGCTCTTCTCTATAAGCCTCTTTGTGTTCTTTAATGAGCATGTTAGAGGCAGGTATCATGGTTTCACAAACGTTTACAAAACATAGATGAATAGTTTGACAGACATTGATAGAGTGAATGCACTTACCTGACCACTACTCATATAATAGAATATGACTTGAACAACAACCAGAAATGCCTTTGGAGCACCTGTCCAGGATACACACAACACTCACCATAAGAATAACTACTACACTGACTTCTAATCAGACTAGTTTTGCCTTCATATTGATGAGATCACTCATTATGCATTCTTTTGTGTCTGGTTTCTTCTGTACAATGTTAGCTTTGTGTAATTTATTTATACTTACATATAGAACAGTATTTTGCTAGTTCTTCCACAAATTATTTTTTCATTCTTCTGTTGATGAATATTGATGTTTCCAATTTTGGAAAAATACAACTTGTACTGCCATGAACATTTTTATATCTATCTTTCAATGTTCATATGTATGCATATCTGCTAGATATATTTCCAAGAGTAAAGTTTATGAATGATAGAAAATGCATACAGTCAGTTTACATAAACACTAGCTGATTAAATGAATTTCCACTCCCAAGTTCTAGCTGTTTCCCATCCTTCTAATACTTGGTAAAGTTTCTTTTTTTCATTTTAGCCATTTGGTATATATGAAGTGGTATGTCACTGAGGTTTTAGGTTACATTTCCCTAATGATCCAAGATAGCAAACACTATTTCTTTGTTTATCAGCCTTTATATAGTCTTCTGTGAAGTGTTGTTTAAGTCTTTTGTTTACTTTTGATTTGAATTTCTTATCATTTGATGATTTCTATAAGTCCTTTATATTAAAGAACTGGTATCTGGGATGTAAAAACGAATATATACATATATATCTCTATCTCTATATTTATACTCTTGTCTACACATAGGAAATATTCTATTCCAAAATACATTTTCACTGTCCTAATGATGTTTTTTTGATAAACAGAAAAATTTTAATGTGATTCAGCCCAATTTACCCATCTTTGCTTTGCAGAGAGAATTTTAGTGTCCTGTGTGCTGTTGATCAGTTGTCCTCTTTGTCACATTCTGATTCTGAAGTTAATGTTTCCCAAAATGTCACCATTAGGCATTATGCCATTAGTTTTTACAGATGCTGATTATTGTATGTATTCCTACTGTGCTAAGAGTATTGTGTGTTTTCAAAAGCTCTCTATGCAATGTTAATATAATTGTATAATTTTTCTCAGTTTTTCTAACATGTTCACTATATTAATTGTTTTTAAAATTCAAACTAAACATTTTGATAAACTTGGGTATCAAAACATTATTCCTTTTTATATATTACTAGGTTTTATTTGAAATGTATACTTTTATCCTTGATTTTTAACTTCTTTTATTATTCATTGAAGATCATAAATTTTCTTCAAAGCACTGCTATGTGTATTAGTTTTGATCAGAAACTTTACTATACAATTATTAGTGATAATAGAGTTATAGGGAAATTTAGAGAGAACTCTAATAATATGGGAATAGTAGATATAAAAATCAGCTACCACTTTCTAAGCATGAGACAGTGTACTCAATGAAAAAGTCCTGGAGCAGACCCTTTGTTTCCTGCATCCATGATGGAGACTTCATTAGAGAGTATATATCTTTGACCCATTGGGTAGTGTTAGAGGAAGTATCTAGACACTAGGGGGTAAGGGAAAATAGGGCTCACTGCGTCTTGAGTGACCAAAGATCATGCCACCTCAGGTGAAAACAAAAACAAAAACAAAAAACCTCCCCTATAAACTCATCATCTCTTTCATGCTTGATACTACCTTCTATTTATTTATTTAGTTAGTTATCTATTTAGGGTGCTAGGAACTGAACTCAGGAGCACTCAACCACTGGACCACTAAGCCACATCACCATCCCTATTTTGTTTTTTTTTTTTTTTTATTTAGAGACAGAGTCTCACTAAGCTGCTTAGTGCCTCACTTTTGCTAAAGCTGGCTTTGAACTCATGATCTGATCCTCCCACCTCAGTCTCTGGAGCCAGTGGGATTTCAGGCGTGCGCCACTGCTCCCAGCTAATACTATCTTCTTAAAACTAAAAATAAACAGGTGTTACCAGCCTACCAGTCTTTGTGCCTGCTAACAGGTAGTAGAAGGCAAGGTGTTAGATTGGAGAGATTTACTGGGAAGTTGCCTTCTGGGGTGCCAGGAGAAGTCGGCTGTAGGAAGTATGTGCTAAAGCTACTTGAAGGAGTTATGTGCCTGGAATGAACCATCTAGGGTGGTTGCAGGAGCTGCTGGTGTAGAGATTCCACACCAGGAGATGAACAGAGGGTGAGGGCCACTGGCATTCCATGCAGAGCTGACTCCCCATCTCAGGAAATAATTAGACAAAGATGACATCTTTAGTTCATGCAGTGTTCTTCCAGATTCTTTTACAAAGTTTAATTCTAGCATGGTTGACAAAAGAGAAATGCTTGTACAGTCCAGCGAGGCAACAAGGGTGGATTTGGAACTGAAAGGCAATAAATTTGTGGCAGTGGTAAACTGTCCTACAAATTTTGTTATGCTTGATTTACATGATCATAATTTATTCTCTAATTAACTTTATAATTTTTCCATGGACCAGCAGGTTTTTAGAAACATGTCTCTTAATTTCCAGACATTGACAGGATTTATGGTTGTTTACTTTTTTGTAATTCTTGGCTTAATTTCATTATTGTGAAAGAATATACTTGAAATGATTTTAATCCTGGGAAAATGAAGACTAAGTTATGTAATATTATGAAATTGACTATTGTTGCATTGATATTAAAAATTATATTCTATCATTATTGATTGTGATATTATTTATTAGTCCTCAATTTTATTAATTATATTATCAATTTTCACCATAATCTTTTGATTTTTGTTTGATATTTTTCAGACTTTGTTTGATACATTTTACAGTCTACTTGAGTCTATCAAAGATATCAGCACACATTTTCTCTAAAAGCATTTTTTGTTTCCAAAATTTTCTTTTATTTTTGAAACACCACATTATAAATTATTTCCCATATGTTACAATATCAGTATGACAAAGAGTTACTGTGAAGAGGATCAGAAGACACAGAAAGTGAGGAAAGAAACCATAAAATCTTTGGGAGCACAGGGAGAATGAAAACACATATTTTTTTACTTTAAATTATAAATGTCAAGCTCAGAGTCTGGCACACAGTCCAGGGCCAACCAACACTGTCCATCCTCAATGGACATCAAACAAAACTTGCTGGCTTTCCTCTCATCTTTCCACTCTCCACATCTGACTTCAGACCTAAACTCAGCTTAGAAACCATCACTGACAGGGGATTCTTCTATGAGTATTTGGTCAGACTTTGTGGCTGGGAAAGAACAATGGGAGTCCTTAACATAAGCTAACTCAAGTGTGAATTCATGGGTCTTAGGTCATGGATTCCAGCTCTGACTACCACAAACTAGAAGTAAAACCATGTAGAGATAAGAGCCCTTGTACCTGGTGCCTATACTGAGAAAATGATTTTCAAGAAGAGTATTTAGATACAATGTAAGACTATGAAATACTGTATATTAATTTTAATTATATTTAGCTTAAAAGGAAAGTCTTTGGTTTCTGTGTTGATATGTGGGTAGGATATTTAAAATGAGAGTAAATCCTGGAAGAAGAGTTATATAATAACTGATAGACACAAATAAGAAGCATAAATTATCCTGTACTTGTTCCAATTTGACTTAATTCAGACAGTATCAAACAAATATGGTGACCAAAGCCTTCAGCTTTTCAAACTTATGTATCCATTTCAGAAAGGTTAGAAAGCAAGCTAGGCATGAAGTTCAGGGGGACACTACCATTAAAGAAGCACATATTTTTTCTAGGTGTAGATTCATAAATTTTATGAAATGCTTCTATGTGTGTGGATGTGTTGAATTTCTACCCAGTTTTCCAGATCACATTATTGTGGTGTTCAAAGAACATTGCTCATAAGGTCAGAGTTGATTTCAAATCCTGACCATCTTATATTTTTTAGCCAGTTTCTCAGTTTTCATTAAGACAAATTAGTTAATATGTTTATATTAGTATTACCCATCATAAAACAAGAATTATAATAAAATATCTATATTTTTCCTATAGAACAATTATATGAAAAGAAGGTGAGAGAAAGAGAGGAACAGAGAGAAAAAGACAGAAGCACAAGATTGGTAAACATGCCCTGGAATCTGTAAGTCACTATCCAAATATTAGCCATCAGTAATGTGAATATTTTCTAAATTCCAGGCTCAGGAAGAGTTAGCATTTTGCTGCATAGGCTTTCATCTGGTTTACTGTGGAGGTCAATGACACAAGAGAACCAAAAGACTGTCTGAGGTTGGGAGTGTCTCTGGAAGACAGCAAAACAAACTGGTTTATTGGGGACCAATTCATCATTACTCTCTAACTGCATTTCTTGAAAAGACTGAGGCTTATATGAATCAAGTTAACCTGCTCTGTGGGAACAAAGATATCACTTGATCCATTATAGATTCTGTGGAAGCCTTGTCCTATCTGAAAAGTAGTGTCTTGCTGGGACTGTGGCTTACTTCATAATGGCAGCCAAATTTAAGTATTTCAAGAATTGAGGTAGAACACTGAATAAACTTGATCAGCAACTATTTCGTGTGAAGCTAACAAATACCAAATTTATGAATAGGTGTAAACTTTTAACTAGAAAGCCTGCTGTTGATTCTGCTTCCCTGATGTAACTACAAATATTTAATTATCTATAGCCTTGAACAGTATTTGAGATAGGAATTTGGATCATTGTGTGATATAGTTCCAACAATCATATCCAGAAATAAATACTGGAGTGAGTTGAATTGATGTCTTTGTGTGTGCATATACTCACACACGGATTTACATATGGTTAGGTCATAGACAGCAAGCTCACATTTATTAAAACTTAAATATTTACATATATCTTGGACAATTTTATTATCCCATCATCAGATTATTATTATTTTTTTCTTTGAAAACAATGCTCTGCTAACTGAGAGATCTGAGTTTCTATAGTGATACAATTGCAAATACCAAAAGAACATCTAAAGGAATCTAATTTTTCTTTCTCTGCCCTCCACCTGTTTGTTTAGCTTGGAAACACAAATAAGAACAGTTGTCCAGAATCCAAAGGAAGACTATGGTCACTGTCATTCATTTGTATTTTTCATGCAATGTGTTCATTCTGTGTTTGGATAATGTGAGACTCATTTTTAGGAGTAAAAATTATATCTGTGTTAAGGCTCGCCTCCTACATTCACTGTCTCTTTACTTTCATGGTCATTTAAAAGACATTTGTAGAGTTTGACAAAGCATTGATGACTCTCAATAAGAATAATGTGCACATTCAAATGGAGCTGGCTTCCCAATAAATCTGCATCCATGTAGCCCTGCCTAAGCATTTTCTGGATTTGCTGCAGAACACTGCCATCAGGTGTGGAGTGTTAGAGGCAGTTTCCAGAGGTGGTTTCCTTGCAGATATGGGTGTCCTTGTGTACTCCTTGGAAAACTGACCTCCAGATAAGTTTTCTTTTTCTTCAACTTTGTGACAACTTGCAGCAGATTCCAGATTCCAAATGCCTTTTGAATTTTTTTTAGAGAATCTTCCATTGATATAGCCTTTTTAACCTTTATAACAAAGGAAAAATATGCCACATTAACAGCAGGAAAGACTTGTAGCGTATGACTGTTCTCTTTGTTTAGGCTTTGAAGCAGGGAATGGATAGGCACGAGTGGTCACCCACTGCCTTTCATGAGTGCCCAAGTTATTCTGCTCAACTGTGTATTATAAAGAAACATTCTACTACCTGCTTTCTCGGCTAACCTTGAATTAATTAAAAAAAACGAATGAACAAACAAAACTTTCTTTTGCCATTTTTTAAGGAAGTTATCTATGTATAGAAATCAACCGAAATTATCTTACAAATGTGGTGAATAGATTGCCTGGCACAGAGTAAACACTCAAAAACTATATATTGAATGAATGTAAAATTAAGTAATAAATTCAGCTTGTCATTCAAAATGCAACAAAGTACACCTCTAGCACAGCACCTTTCCTAATATACTTGTACTATTCTTGCCAAATAAAGCTTTATTTTAATCATTATTAAAAGATTAGCAAAACTATTATTGTTTTATTTCACTGATTTTTAAATGTCATTTTTATTGACAATATTGTACAGCCCAAATTTTATGATCAAATATGCATTGGGAATATACTTTGAACTTCACTCATTCTCCCATGAGAAAAAAAAAATTCAGATTTTTAAAATATTTTCTTTTAGTTGTAGATGGACAAATATCTTTATTTTATTTATTTATTGTATGTGGTGCTGAGGATTGAACCCAGTGCCTCACATGCGCAAGGCAAGTGCTCTACCACTGAGCCACAAACCTAGCCTTAATTCAAATTTCTTAATACTGCATCTGAATAAATCTTCATCTCTGATCACCTCCAGAGCGAGTCTCAACCTCATCTCTGGAAAGAATTCTTATCTTTATGGAAGTCAATGAATGCATTTCTTAAATTTAAAAGCCATTTGATACAGGGTTTATATTCCATATTTTAATTGATCAAAACCAAATGATCTCCCATTGACTATGCAAGAGGAGCAATGGCTCTCTGTGCCCATAGACATGGGAGGCCTCATACAATTTGTCCAGGATACTCTACCTTTCTTTCAGTCATACAAAAAATTTTAAGTTCCACCAATTTTGGCAAGATATCCCAGACCTCTTGAGATCATTCTGCAATAGTTCTTCTGAGCCAAGATCAAAAACCATTGCTCATTATGTTGTAGCCATATATCCATTTGTTCCTATGTGTCACATTCCAAAAGTCTTTGAGATGCCAATAGGCAGGGCATATGTAAATACATTCCACTGCACTGAGCCCTATAACTGCATTTTTATTTTAAAATACTATATCATTTGACACATATCTAGTTGCTCTCATTTTCTACTAATTTATTTACCATCCATTTTCTTCTTAATAAAATTAAAATTTCTATGCATTTAATTAAGCACAGGGCAACTTGTTTATGGATGCCCTGCCTATGGGCCCTCCTGTGTCTAGGGTCCTTATAGCAGGAATAGCTGACTTTTGTTATCCTCTTGGGTTATGCATGCAGTTTTGTCACTCAGCAGCTGCTCTGGGTTGTGGCACAGCTGTTATAAAGGAATCTCAGTCCATAGCCCTGCCGGTGCAATATTCACTGATTAAGTGGCTCTTGAGCTCTGTGGGCCAAGGATTGCTGCTCCATTGTACTCTGTCAGTTCTCTAGCAGTCAACTAACGAAAAATGCTAGCAGCAAGTCTGCATGAATAGGATGAGGGAAAAAGGGTTGGGGAATGACAAGGTTCATCATTTGGGTCATGTCTTAGAAGTGTTATGTTATCAATTACAAGCAATCTTCCGATCCATTTTTGATGTAAATATGTGTGCATTATTTTTGTGTATGTGTGTTTGCATGCATGGTTTAATTAGTACAACATTTTATAATATGCTAGTAAAATTGATCCTGCTGGTAGGATTGACCTCTAAAATTAACATCTGTTCTGAAGAATCGATGTGATTTGGGGCATGGGATCCAATACTTTACACTAACTATTACTTTGGACTACCAGTAGCTGCCTATGGTCACAAACTAAAAAAATCACTTCCAGCAGTGAAGGAGCAAACTTTCAAATAACCCCTCTCTACCTTCTATCTGCTGCTTGATACTGACTGGTATTTCCAGAAGGAATGACAAAACTTATAAGACATTCCTTCCCTGCCTCAAATATTTCTTTCCTGGGTGTACAAATGACCAACAAAACACCAAGTTTAAGGAGAGATGGAGCTTTTCTATAAATGGAAACCAAGTTTAGTACTATATTAGAGGTCCCAGTAGCTACTGCCTGAGGCTAGTGTACTACCAATATCCAGTGAGAGTAGAACTAGAGCCTGTGGATTCCAGTAGCATCCATAAGAGTAGCTGGCATGAGTAGAGACTGCTCACTTCCTTCTTTGTTCTCCCATAGGATAGCAATCCTGTTCTGAACGGTAGCCCAGTAACCTTCTGCCTTTGTGTCCAGTCCTGATTTCTATTCCTTTAAGCTGCTGGTCAGGATTCTTCAACCTGGATAGTCACTCCTAAAATCACAACTTTGTAACCTAACTGAGGAATACTTGCTGCTGTGCCTTGCATGTTCGCATAGTTAATTTGGCTAATGGTGCCAATTAGGATCCCATCCATAGCCAATACATACTCTTGCGCATTGCCCAAAAGACTAGTTTGTCCTCATGTAGTTCAGCTCAGATGCCACCTGCATATGTTCCTTTAACCTTAACACATTTTTTTTTTTAAACTTACTCCTATTTTATAGTCAATTCCATCTTTTGGTTCCAGCACCTTTTGGTATGTAGTATAGATAGGAAAGTAAGTTCATTGTTTGTGCTGGGTGATTTTATAATTGCTTTTCCTTTAAGAGTTTCCTAAATTCTGTCTATACCATCAATGCTACTATTCTAGTTCTCACAGTACTTCTCTGCTGCTTCATCTGTTCCGCACTTGCCCTGCCACCCAGCATAACTGGGATTGCAAAATCTCAGTGAAAATTCAAATGACTAACAAAGTTGAAAATGCAAATGATTAGCATTTGGTTTGTTTGGATCAGATATTTTGATCATCTGATTACCCAAATCAGAGGGGCCACATGGTTAATTTCATCATCTTGACAACATCAGCCTTTAAAATGACTCATCTTGGAATGCTGACTTTCATGGCATTGAACAATCATAATCACAACTCTGGAGTTGAGAAAGATGTGAGCTCAGATTCTTTTATCACTTATGTCAAGTCTATGCTAACAAAACCAAATAGGAAATTTGAGACAATCCAATACTTTTGTGTTGTAGGCAGGGGTACAAGTGGGTTGAGGAGGTGTGCGCATTAATTTTAACTTCCTTTATCTTTCCAAAGTATCTTCAAGAATATTACAATTACGACCTAATTGCTATTATGCGTTCTGCATTGGGCACATGGAAAAACTGAGCCAGAGAAGATAAGGGAGTTCCCCAGTGCAACTAATGATGCAGTTGGTTAGGACTCCAACTCCTGCAAGGTGGTTCTGATTGTACCACACCACCTCCAACACCTCAATCAGCAGGCTACAGGAATGGCAATACTTTTACGTTTTTACAGTAGTATCCTTCTCTTTCAAACTCCATGGATGATTTAGGTTTTTGCTTTAATCTCTCTGGGCAGGGGTGAAAAAGAGAGTTGGATTAGTTTCTTTTCTTCCAAAATGATTTCCTAAAATCTTGACATCTGCCAAAAGTTTGGACTCAGAAGGGACCTTTAAAAAGCTCTAAACTTTAATTTCAAATATTTCTTTGAAACTTAGCTGTGACATGATTCCTCAGGAGTCCTAGCCACCTGCCAAGTTTGAAGTGTTTTTGTTCAGCTGTTTTTAACTTACTGCAGAGAGGTCTTAATTTTAATAAGATAGAAAATTGCATTTTTTCCACTGGCCTATAACTCTAAAACAATAAAATGTGTGCTGTATGAAAAAATAAAGAAAAACACAAAAACAAAGCAGCATGAATAGTGTTTGACTAATTCAATACATAAATTTTGCATTAAAATGACCTATGAATGTCAAACATCAGACAAAGACCACTGTCCCTCAACCAATCAAAATTATTTACTGTGTGCTAATAACATATCTAGCAAGTATTGGTGATATTTAGGAAACACTGTAGGAATGTATTGCCCATGCCTTAGGAAAATACTGTCTGCTAGTTAATGTAATGATATACTTGAGCAAAAAATTTAAACCAAAAAAGACAAAAGGAGAAGAAAATATCCAAGTAGCTATACCATTTAAAGACTGTTTCATATATATCCATTATTTTTGTATGTAAGGAGGTAAGAAATAAATAAAATATCCATTAATGCAATTTCTTGTTGTTTATTAAGTGGCCTTTAAAACTGGAATCAGTACTTGTGAACCTATGCACCTTATTTGGCTGTAGAGAGACTCAAGGTAATAAACATTTTTCTCTTCCCTGTCAGTTTCTTTTTCATTTTTTTCTGACAGAATAACTAACTTCAGCCTTTATCATAGACACACTTTAAAAAGAGTAAAATTATATAGTTTGCAGTAAGAACTGTAGTTGAAATCACAAGCTATCTAGGTGCTAAGACTTATTAAAACAACTAGAAAGAATAAGAGTGTTTTGCTTTCTTATAGCATCAGTCAATAACACATTTAAGATATCTGGTATAGGAAGACACTGTCTTATTGTTAGGCCATTGAGTAATTCTGCTGCATCTTTACTGGAACAGTCTCTTGTCCTCAAAAGAAGACTAAAGAGACACTGAGGCAACCCCTGGCCCCTTTTATTTTTAAATTTGAGACAGGGTCTCACTAACTTGCTTAGGGCCTCACTAAATTGCTGAGGCTGGCTTTGAAATTTTGATCCTCCTGGTTCAGCATCCTGAGCTACTGGGATTACAGGAATGCCCTATTGCTCCAGGAATGAATTACCTTTCTTGAGTATCCTCAGAAAAATGGTGCCTGTCCCATATCTGAATCAACAGACTGGATTGTTGTCACATAACTGTTTCCTGCATTATCACAAATAAATACTGCAAATCATGGATAGTTCTGAAGAACTGGGGAGACATTTATTTTGCAATAACGCAGTGATTTTTGTCTCAATTATTCAAGATGATTGATGTAAATGTAATCACTCTGTCTCTTAGATATTGGTGAAATAATAAAGTGACAGTTGTTGGCTGTGCAATGAGAGACCATCTGTACCAGGATGCTTGGAGGAATTGGAAGGTTGGCATTTTCACAGCATGAGATAAAAATTATCAATTATTCAGTTAGTTTATGAAAGATATGTCCAAACCAGAAAATTCAGGTCTAATATTTTACTTCAAATTATGATTTATCAAAACTGTTACCAGATTAGAAAAGATCAACTCTAAAAAGACTGAAGAATTATGTTCATGAGTTATTGGGTGTTTCTATCTCTCTGTGTACTTTGCCACAGAGGATAATCATTTGAACCCTTAGAGCCCTACATCTAATTGTTATAATATGCTTTTAGGTCTGAGTTAAAGGCTACCTTCTTTGGAGCAACTTGAGTGGAACTGAGATGATCTATAATCCCCTCACTGTCTCATCCTCTTAATATTCAGAGGCACAAGTAATGGACATATACATTCTTTGTGCCCAGGGTTATGCTAGGTGGTAAGAATGCAAAAGTAATCTTAAATTAAAAATTCATGTCAAAATGATTATAGAATGGACATTTTGTTTCTCCTTGAATCCCTCCCTGGGTCCACACAACACAGACTTTTACCAATGTAAAAGGTTTTACCAATCTTTATCTTGGCAGAGCAAGATTAGAGCTAGCAGGGAATGCATTCCTCCTGTCCATCCTTCACTTGCTGCACTCAGGAGGAAGGCAGTAATCCACGCAGGAGGCTGCTATTCTGTCCCTCTTGATCAGAGCCACTTGGGGAATCAAACAGCAATTCACAGCTAACTTGCTCTGCACTCTTCCAGTCACTCTCTTCCTGTCCTTCCTGTGCTTTGCCTTCTTATCTTGGAAGCAGGTTTCATGCCTGCTTTTTTAGAGTTGGGTGAGTTGACTTGTAAAGTAAACTTGCAACAGTAAAAGATTAAGATTAGAAAACAATTTAGGTAAAAAGAAGATATATTCTCCAGTGATAACATTTCACATCTAAAGAATTAATAGTAGTTTAGTTGTGTATATTTTAGAAAGATAACTCTTGCAGATATAAAATTAATTCATAATATCAGTTGTAAATGATTTTGAGAATTTTGAGTAGGGAAAGAAGCTATTAATGCAGAACAAAGTAAGAGAAACATTTCTACATATATGTAAATTTATAAATATTCAATTTTATTCTCTATTAAAGTGAAGAGCTGCACTGCTTTGAGAATAATTGTTTTTATCATAATTTCATATAACCTATATCCATATTTATGCAAATTGAAGTGTAAAGTCAAATTAATTTCATAAGTTCATTTTTTTGGCTCTCTTACTAAATAGGTTTCTTTAACAGAGTTGTGTGGCTGCCATGTGCCTCTCCTGTGACCATTCGTTTAGAGAAGAGAAATTCAGGTAATTGAAACATCAGAATCAAAATTTATTGTCTCCTTCTTACTTTGAAATCCCCAAAGCCACCCTAAAATAAAGTTGTATTTGTTTGCTCATCTAAGCAAAAGAACCTAGTTCTCTTCTAGTGAATTAAATTTTAGAGTTACTCCTTTACTCTTTGTTGCCCCTTTAAACATTATTTAGAATGTAGATCTAAAAAAAGAAAAAGAAATTTAGATTTCAAAGTAAATTTTTTCCATGCCCCCTCTTCTCTTTCCTTGATTCCATGCTCAAGGCCAGAACCCGAGAGACACCAGTTATATCTTAACATTTAGAACTACCAGGACTAGTTTTCCCTGGAAACCTCACTCTCATAAAAACCATGCAGAGCAGACTTGGTTTCATCTCTGCTTACATTTTCTATTGAGGAGAGAAATCATCCTGGCATATAGTTTGTTTTGGAGGTGAGATTCAGAGCAGACTACTGGAGGTTTTATTACTGGATTTCAACCCTAGCAGAACAATCAAGGAGTTATAGCTCTTGGATGGAAAATAAAACTATATATGGGCAAAGCCACATACAAGAATCTAAATGAGTTAAAAGTCCGGCCTTGGCTTTTCTTCTTTCTTTTGATGGTGGGAACAACAGGTGAAAGCACGGGAAGATGTACTGGGTGGCCTCTTTCCCTGGTGAAGGAAGAAAGAATGGTGATTTCTAGAAGGGAGAAGAAAAGATTAATTTTCTACAGCATATGCAAGGGTGGTGAATTTGGAAGTAGGTGCCCACCAAGCATCTTTTACTGCTGAGAGAATGGAAGAAGTGTATTTCATACCATATTGATTTTCCATGAAAATACTATAATAATAATAAGATAATGTCTTTCCATTAACTCCTGTGTATTATAAATATGAACTTCATGCCATTGATTTTTCATGAAAATACTATAACAATCAGAAGATAATAATGTCTTTCCATTAAATCATGTATAGTATAAATATAAGCTTATCACCCTATAACTTCTTGTGGCTGCCATGTGGTGGTGACAAGTTTTTGGACAGGTTTATATTGTCTTGTCATTTGAATTATCCATCAAAAGTCTATGATTATGTATTATACAAATGTCTCAGAAATTGTATTCATTAGCATGTGCTTTCATTTAAATGTGGGACCAATATTTCCCTTAAATACATTAAAAGGTCTGGGCCTAACTTAAATGGATAATTTTTTTTTTAAATATTTTTTTAGTTATAGATGGACACAATGTCTTTATTTTATTGCATTGTATGTGGTGCCGAGGATCGAACCCAGGGCTTCACGCATGCAAGGCAAGTGCTCTACCGCTGAGCCACAATCCCAGCCCCTTAAATGGATAATTTTTATAGACAGTGTGGTAACATAGAATGCATGACATAATAGTTTTACCAAAGCTTAGGATGATTTTCATCTTACTGGAGTACAAGAAGTCCCTAAAAAGAAACAATAAATCTTATATTTTACTCTAGGGAATTCCAAGTTCTTGGCAGAAGGAAAACGTACCTTAAAAGAAAAAAAGGTTCAAAGTCATTCCAATCTGAAATTACCTAAAATTTCTACCTTCCCCAAATTAGTTCTGTAGGACTAATCTTGAAAAAGGGTTATAGCAAAGAGAAGAACCAAGTGCTCTCAATTGTATAGACTTATCTACAGAGCAGATATCAGATCCCATATCAAGCCCCTGCTTCTGCTGGTCCAAAATATAGCCTTTTGTTAGCAATTTGGAAAGGAAAGAGCCATATGACAAAAGGACACTCCATATTATATATTCAGGATGCAAACTGTTAGTATTCTCTGTGTTAAAAGAGATTGTATTTGTTCTCAAGTTTACCAGTTTAACTTCATTACCTTCTTAATTATTATTAATAATTACCTCAGTCATCCATTGGTCACATATTTATTATTCTTATACTTCAAAAGGTATTTTAACACTTAAGAAAAATATCACCTCACCTATTACACACGTAACTTTCTCAAAGGAGATGGTGTAAAATACTGGAAGCTGGAAATATCTCTCTTTAAAAAAAGATGGGAAAAGTGGGTACCAGTGTTCTTGTATAATTTTCCCTAGGATCCACAGCCCTAGGCTTGATGATCTGAGCCAAACTAAAACACAAGTCTGGTCTGCTGATTACCTTGAAAGAAATCTGTAAATAATGAATAAATGGAAACTTGAGCTCTTAAATGTTCTTATGTAATATTGAATTCTTTGCACGTAGTTTTTACCAGGAAGTCAGAGGACCTGCCTATTCATTTGCACTAGAAGAGTGGTTGTTTAATTCCTACTAATTCATGCCTCTTAACAAGTCAGTCAAAGTTTAAAGGGAATGGAGTGGCAAGGAAGCAACATGAGGTGGTGGCTGGGGAAGTCAGCATTGAACAAAAACATTTACTATCTGAGTGACATGTTTGCTGGATAATCACCTATTACACTTAAAATTGGAAAATTTAGTCCAATTTGATATTTCCTTGTTACTCTATGATCATTTCTTACTGTCTCTTCCAGTTTTAACAGAGGAAGCTGAAAAGTATAATAGCCTGAAAGTATATAATTCGGAATCAATGAAATTTTCATTGTGGAACATTCTATGGTATTAACCAGGGAAGACTGTTAAGTTTTATAAGGGTATGAAACTTAACAAAGGAAATGAATAATGCACCTTGTGCTGGACCTTTGGAATATGATTGTTTTTCTCTTCAAGAACTATATGAAGACCCAGGCGCAGTGGCACATGCCTGTAATCCCAGCACTTTGGGAGGCTGAGACAGGAGAATCGCGAGTTCAAAGCCACCTTCAGCAACAGCAAGGCTCTAAGCAACTCAGTGAGACCCTGTCTCTACGTAAAATACAAAATAGGGCTGAGGATTTGGCTCAGTGGTGGGTACCCCTGAGCTCAATCCCCAGTACCAAAAATACCCCCAAAAAACAAAAAAACGAGTATCTGAATATTTGGGAATTTTCTCTTTTAGTAGTCATTTCTGTCTAAGGAAGAAGCTTCACTTTTTTCCTTCCTTAAATCTGAGATGCAGCATTTGAACTACACTGGCCTAATTGGATGAGTCTCATAGAATTTGATTTGAGAACTTGTGCCCCTAGTCTTGATTTGGACATTAAATAACTAAAAGAAATATGCACCAAGTAGAGCCAGTGTTTGGCATGGTAGCTGCAGAAATCTGTGATTGCAAGGTCAGCAGCAAGAGGAACCCTTCTGACACTGTCATCAGTGTTAGCTGTAGAGCCCAGGTCCACCAGCAAAAACTACACTATGTTTGCTGGTGTCAGTTTGTGGCGAATCTGAGCATTGTTGCTGGCTGTGTGGATTCCAAGTCTAGCCTTCTGACCTTTATGTCCTAGTTAATATATCTTAATAAGTTTCTGTTCTGATTAAGCCAGCTAAGGTGGATTTTGTTATTTTCAATTAAGAACACTCCTGTGCACTAGGCATTCTGCCAAATATTTTTTCATAATCAACATAATTATATTCCTTACAGGTATCCTATTATATAGGAATGTTATGTAGTGGAGCTCAGAACTGTTCAGTAATTTGCCCAAGATCATTCAAATGTTAGGTAGAGGATTTGAGACTTAATCTAGATATATTCTTTCTAATCGTACAAAGAATGAAACTGAGTTTTAATTTTGAAAAAAAAAAAAAGAGATAAACCACAAATGATTTACACTGGAATAAAAGTGAGGAAATATTGATGCATTTTAGAATCTGACTCAGCTTACTTCTCACCACTACCTAAGCCTGCTATTTCTATTTACTGGAGATATTTGATATTTCACATAGATTACTATCTTTTCTTAGACCATTTGAAAAAGTGCTCTTCTATTACCTTTTGTGTCTATCCAAATTTTTACATTTCCAACCCCAGCTAGACCTTTCCTTGAGGAGTTTGGCTTTCACCCATTTCTTCATTTTAAATCATGTGACAATGTATTGTGTGTGTACATGTGTATGTACATTTATATATAATTTATTTGTATATAATGCATTTATATATGTATGTATGTGGATAGATGGGTGGGTGGGTAGGTAGGTAGGTAGGTAGGTAGGTAGATAGATAGATATCTGGCAAATAGCCTATGCTACTATAATTCATCTTTCTAGATTCTTAGCATAGCGGCCAGCAAGCTTTTTCTGAAAAGAGCCAGATAGTAAACATGTTACACTTTGTAGGCTGTTTAGTCCGTTTTACAAATGCTAAATTTTTCAATTGTTGTGAACACACTCATAAACAATCAGTTAATGAATGATCATAGTTGTGTTCTAGTAGAACTTTATTTACAAAATAACAGCTCCATGGATTAGTTTGCATAACCCTGCTATAGTCCAGTGACCCAGAAATGCTAGTGTGTTTCAGACTCACCAGAGGGTCTACCCTGGAGCTGGGGTGCAACTGGGGATTTAGATTTCTAAAATGTTTTACTGCTCTTAATAGTAAATGTGTAGGGCTGGGATTATGGCGCAGTGGTAGCGTGCTCGCCTAGCACGCATAAGGCACTGGGTTCGATCCTCAGCACCACATAAAAATAAAATAAAGATATTCTGTCACCTACAACTAAAAAATAAACATTTAAAAAAAAAATAGTAAATGTGTATATTAGAATAAAGACTGTGGGTAGTGGTTAAATACTTGCCCCTCCCTTCTCTATTAGATATTTTATAAGTCTTAGAATACCTCATTGCATTAAGCCACCAGTTACTCTTAGTATTGATCAAATTGATTGTATATTTTTGCATTGGCTTTGCCTTCTTTTTGGTTTTGTTGTTTATTCTTTTTCCTTGGACACATTTCCTTGGACAGGTAATACATTCATTCTTATGCCTGTTTAATTTCTGTTTGGGGAAGAAACCAAATTAATGGTGTTAGTTTCAGGTGAGGGTTAGAGGCTAACCCGTGGCATAAAGTATCATAATTATTAAGACTTTTACTATTATTTAATTGTGATAATGTGCATGTGTAATATGAAGCACTAGAATATAGGATAGCTAGAACATTTAAACACTATAGGTAAAATTTTAATTATAAAAATTATAAGCTAGATAAAAATTTACTGTTTCCGAAATCATGACAAAAGAAAATGAAAGACTTGGTCAGACAGCTATTAATTCACAGAAAGCTGAGAAACTATAGTGCCTCTGCTTCAGGGTTAAAGGAAACTCTTCTCCCCATCACCTCTGAAGAGACAGTGCTAAAAATGAGCTCCAGAATTTAATTTTAAGCATGAAAGAGCTGACAAGAAGACTTAGTATGCAACTCTGATAGGTTTTCTATGTCAACGTCAGACACCTGAAAGAAAAACGTTGGGTCCCAAAACCTAGAAAGTTGATAGCTGAGCTTAAGAATATTAAACTTCCCCCTGAACCTTCTACGCCAGCACAAGAATCTCCTGCTACTGGATATAGAATTGTAGATTTATTTTTCTTGGTGATTCTGTGAATGGTTTCCTAAAGCAGGTGCCTCTGAAGATGTTGCTTGCTGGCTACAAGGTGAACCTCTACTTCACTACCCTACATTACCTCGATGTCAGATACCAGGATCAGGAATTAGTGTAACCCACTGCTCTTGAAGAATGTAGCATGAGTATAAATGCATTCAAAGCCTTGGCCAAAATATTCAAGTAGGTATTAGTAAATCTGTGTAGAACTCTCTAGAGTTTGTCTAGGTTGGGTGAGAGGACAGCTAGAAGACTTGACATGTGAACACGCATCACTGTATTAAGATTTCCTAGTCCCAGTAGGTTAGAGAAGTGGCTTTTTAAAAACTGTGACATGATAATTTTGTTTATATAATAAATGAGGGGAGATGACACATTAAGTGTTCTTACTAGTACTGAGGAAGTGGTAAGAAGGCTCAGTGAAGTGAGGATATTGTCATGATCTAATTATGTATGACTTAGATCCCTGGGTGCCTTTTCTTTAGGCAGTAAAGAACATGCTTCTTTGGGCAGAACTGTCAATCTCTGACAAGCTCAACAGTGGCTGTCATCCAGGGACCAGGATCAATGGTGAAAGATAGTTCTACATGCCTAGGATTCCTCCACTATAGTTCTGTGTTCCCCAAAGCTTAGTATATAGTTCTGGAGATCAAGGGACAGAAGTAGGACTGGCCCCTTTCACCATTGTTTCCAGTTACTCACTTGTAGAATTTCCCTTAACCATCACTGTCAATGTAGGCTCTGCTACATTCGAAGTCCTAGCTTAAGTAATTATTTTTTTGCAGAGGATACAGTTAAGAGTTCCAAAGAATTTGACCTGTCACATGGTCATTTTGGACTTCTAATAGAAACCAGATCAAAAGCAAACAAAAATAAAGCCCAAGTTATGACATTGGTGGTGGTAACTGATTTTAATTACTTTGAGTAGCTTATACTCTAGCTTTATAACAGGGTCAGAGAGGATTCACTCTGACTTCTCTTGGTGCTGTAATTTACACTGACAGTGCCTAATGGGCAACTATAGTAACCAACATCTTGTAAGCAAGGCAGTTGATACTTGTGGAAAAATTCTGATCCTATTTCAAGCAAATTTCAGAGGCTAATTGAAGAGCTGGTGAAGGGTGAGGGATAAAATAACTGAGTGTAGAGGGAAACAATAAATATCAACCTGCCTATAGGACTATGTGGCTTCAGTGAGGATGGTGGTTTGCTCTCTTTTGGATCAATACTTGCAGTTTATGACTGGCTACCATCTTGAATGGACCACTTTGCTGGACTATATTTAGTAGAGGATATTTTATCTAGGTAATTCAAGGGCTGGACTGTCTTGGTTCCCTTTTATGCAACATTTAAAATTATTTTGGCTTTAAGCCATAGTTTTAGTAATAAATTCCTAATGGTCTTCAGCCAGCTTCATGGAGGTACAGCCTAAAAGCCCCTTAAGTTCTTCTGTTTCTTGGCTCAGAGCTTTTCTTATTCTGTACCATAAGACACCCATAGGAATCTACTATGGGCTTATGTATGAGAAACCTGTAAGTGCAAAATTATTAATATCCCTTAAGGCAACTTTTGTATTATTGAAGCTGAAAGATAATGAATAAATGCTTCCTTCATTCTTTCCCTGGATGGAAAAATCTCATACATATTTCTTAAATTCCATGGATCCTAGGGATAGAGCACTTGTCATTCATAGTGATGGCTAACTCAGCAATGTACTCTGACACTGACTTTTATGTTTCCCTGCTTGATTCCACGGTTCATCATTTTTACCTTCTGCATAGAAACTTCTATCTCAGGATCTGCTTTGAGAGGAATGTAGGATAAGTCATACCAAAAGGAGACTCCTCCTCCTTTCATCCAAGAATGTCCATGAATGAGTGAATATTTAATCACTTAATCTAGCAATCATCAAATCTGTGGAGAACAGGAAGTTCCAATTTCTTGGACACTCTAAAATACAAAGAATACCTACTGAATTGTTGACTAAAATAAAAAGTAAAAAATCCCCATAGGGTAACAACACTATGGAAGTTCTATATTTTGTTTCCATGTATAACATGAAAATCACACTTACAGATGCAGGTGTGATAATCCACAAAAATGTTGATTAGATGACTCACTCACAAAGATAGTTTAGAGCCAAGTACAATGGTGCACACTTGTAATCGCAGCAGCTCAGGGGACTGAGGCAGGAGGATCGTGAGTTCAAAGCCAATCTCAGCAAAAGTGAGGCACTAAGCAACTTAGTGAGACCTTGCCTCTAAATAAAATACAAAATAAGGCTGAGGATGTGGCTCAGTGGTTGAGTGACCCTGAGTTCAATTTTCAGTACCACCTCTCCTCAAAAAAATTTTTAAAAATGATAGCTTATAATGAATCATTTATCTTTACTTTTTAAATGTGTTAATGCAAATATGACTTTATTTGAATCTTCTGTGCCTTTTCAACTAACAACCAATGATAGGGTTTGATGGAATCATCACATATTAGTAATTCTTTTCATTAATCCAAATATAGTTTTTTTTGTCAATTATGGATTCTTAAGGGGCAATCCAAACTGCTGTGTAAAGAAGGCTCAAAAGAACAATAAAATTAAAGTACTAAATTTGATTAATGGTGATTGAACTTTTCATTTTAACATTTTGTTGAACATTTCATTTTTCTCAAAACATAAACAGTTGTGACAATAGGTAGCTTTCCTTTTATTTTTATCAAAATTAAAGTACAATATATTCTACAACAATATATGAAAACAACTGACCTGATTATCTATAGTAATTAGTAAAAACATGGCTTAGAGCCAATGAATGTTAGGGCTGAACCAGAGCCTTAGCAATAACTTATGTATGTCCAGTTGACAGTTAAGTGAAGAGAAGGCAAGATAAACTTAGCTTTCTAGTTCTGAGACCAGGACTCTACTTTCTTGACTGAATGTTAGTCTCTTCTTTTTCTGAGTATTGTTTTAAAATACGATTTTTTTTCCTTAATTTTAATGATTCTGTTTATTTTCCCAAAATTCTACTCTGTGTTCTAAAACAGAAGGTACTAAAATGAATAAGCTATCTGAAGCTGAGAAAGACAGAAAGCTGCACAGAGCATGATAATGTTCCACAAAAATATATTTCAGACATTTTCCATTGGCTAGCTCTGACCTTGGAGAGGAACAATCTCTAGGAGACATCTCCTAATGATCTTCCTCATGAAAGACAGTCTAAATCTACTCATGAAGATAGCAGAGGCCATTCCAGTGACATTCCAAATCTGATTGACTCCCCTGTGTGAATCAGAATACTTCACATTGCAGTCTGTTCTACCTCACTTGTGAATCCCTTCTTGAATTTCATGTTCTGGTCAACTAGGTCCTGGTGAACCAGTCTGGATGCTCAGTTTTATCACACAGGAAAAATTGTTTGCAGATAACCATGGAGAAAATTTTATTCCTCTTTACCCATGGGAAATCCCCTGAGTGTATAGGTGGCATCCAAATCTATGTCTATGTCAGATTGATGGGATAGTTTATGTTGTAATAGCCAACAACCTTTTGGGTGCTGAGAACCTGAAAGGCATCATTCAGATGGAAATAGGACACATGCTCTTTATAGTTACTCAAGCTGACAAAGACTTCAAAAAACAAATATTCCTGTGGCCAAAGATAACTGCAATTGGGTACATAATAAAATACAGAGTTTGTCAAAAATTTCTTCTGAAAATCTTTCCAGGGAGTCAGACAGAAAAAGGAGAAATATTTCTCAGACCTAAATAATGGATAACAAATATCTCTCAATATCTACCTCATTGCCATACATAGAAAGAGCTGCACAGACTACCTCAGTTTCTGCATCCACCTCTTATGCCCCATTGTTCTGAGCCTGCTTTTTCTTTCCTGGTTTCTGTCTTACCTCTTAGAATACTTCTCAGTGGAATCTGCATATCCGGTATGTCTCCAGCGATCGCTCTGTCTAAATAGGTGTGGTTGAATCTTGGGATGCTCCCTTTGAGAGCACAGCTATATGCAGCCCATATAACAATAGCACATCACCCACTTATTCTAAATCTCAATCAGAATCCCAGCTTGTGTATAGCACCTTAAGCCTGTGATTGTACAGAAGAATCATTCTGGGACAAATTGAGAAGAGGAATGAAATGAAAGCAGCCTGGAAAGGACCTGAAGCATGGCAGTCATATAAAGAGAAATGACTGACCAAATTGATATATAAACTCAGTTTAAAATAAAGAGTCATGAAAGATCCCAGGAAGGAAGAACTATTTAATTTCTTTGTCTTATGATGCACCTACACCTGTGGAATTAAATATATACAAAATAATATGTAGAAGTTACTGAGTTAAAAATAAATTTCTGAAAGAGTTGATTAAGTTATGTACTTGGGATAATATTGTATAAGGCATCATATTTATAATAAGGGACTTAAAAGGTAAAATTATAACCAAATATAACCCAAAGGTTCCAATGTAGAAATTTGTTGAAAAATTCTACTTACAACTAAAGTCCTTCCAGACCTCACTATTTTGGGCACTAGAAAAAATACTGAAACCTAAGAGCTTGATTCCAGACACACTTTAATCTCTAACTAGTGGGAAAAATTGAAAACAGTTAATTTGCCCTCTTGAGCCTCTTATTCTTCATCATCCAAGGAAGAACACTGGACTAAATGATGTGAAAGTTCCCTTTCAGATCTAAATTAGAGAAGTCTTTTGTTAGCATAAAATCTACTTAAACGGGTCTCAGGAATGAGATCAGAGTAGTACTTCTTTAATTATTGACATTTTGGGTTTGGTTCCCTACCTTTCCTCTTGAGAAATAGGTAGCATTGCTCATGCATCTAAATGTTTGTAATAAATCCTCCATAGTATTATCACTGGGAGTG
The DNA here is from genome assembly GCA_004024805.1 of Geosciurus inauris. NCBI lineage: Eukaryota > Metazoa > Chordata > Mammalia > Rodentia > Sciuridae > Geosciurus > Geosciurus inauris. The sequence goes on from PVHX01000143.1 coordinate 405,827, forward strand.
TAGAGGTTTCCTTTTTATCCCATAGAAATTCCATAGCCAGCTTCAACCTACTTGTTACCATACTGAACACTACAAAAAAAAAAAAAAAAAAAGACAAAGAAAAAGAAAAAAGAAAAAAAAAAGGAGCAGATAGTTTTAAAAATATTTTTAAAAAATACTCATTAGTTGACACTTCTGAGAAATACTGGTTCCCAAGACATCTCTCTGTCAGATGTT